>JAGDQO010001725.1:477500-726143 GCA_018342035.1 Solanum appendiculatum
AATAATCTACAGATTTTGATCCTAAAATAGATTTGGTTTTAGGAATGATGCAAATTATTACTGCTCACAAATGGTATATTAAATGTACTATTTTGATTGATAATAGTTTTTGCATAACTGATATTGCAATGATTGATGGTGGAGCTGATGTTAGCTGCATTCAAGAAGGTCTTGTACCTACTAAATATTTTGAAAAAACTACTCACATGGTGAAATCCGCTTCAGGGCATGCTTTAGATATAAAGTATAAATTGCCTAATACGCGAATTTGTCAGAATAAAGTCTGCATTCCTCATTTCTTCTTCTTGGTTAAAAACCAGTTATACCCTCCAATTATTCTTGGAACCCCTTTTATCAATGCTATTTATCCTTATACAAAAATAGACTCTAACGGATTTACAGCAAGTTATAATGATAAAAGGATAGAATTTACTTTCGTTACAGATCCCGTAACAAGAGATATTAATACACTTATTGATATGAAGCAAAAACATGTTGATTCTTTACTGTTAGTAGTATTCAGCATGAATATATTTGACGCTTTAAGATCTACCAAAGTTCAGGAAAAGATTAAATTAATCTCCGAACAAATTGCTGTTGATATCTGTGTTGATCACCCCAGTGCTTTTTGGAATCGGAAGAAGTATATTGTTACACTTCCTTATGAAGATGATTTTTCGGAGAATGATATTCCTACAAAATCTCAATCCTGCCAAATGAATTCCGAATTAGTTGAATTTTGTAAAAATGAAATTGATAATTTGTTGCAGAAGGGTTTGATAAGACCCTCAAAATCCCCATGGTCCTGCACTGCTTTCTATGTTAACAAAGATGCAGAAAAGGAACGTGGTGTTCCTAGATTAGTGATAAATTATAAACCTTTAAATAAAATTTTAAAGTGGATAAGATATCCTATCCCCAATAAAAAGGATTTGCTTTCAAAATTATATGATGCCAATATATTTTCAAAATTTGATTTAAAATCAGAATATTGGCAAATTCAAATATTTAAGGAGCATGCTTATAGGACTGCTTTTAATGTTCTTTTTGGTCAATATGAATGGAATGTTATGCCTTTTGGTTTGAAAAATGCCCCTTCTGAGTTTCAGAAAATAATGAATGATATTTTCAATCCATATTTGGACTTTATAATTGTCTATATTGATGATATATTAGTATTTTCGAAAACTGTTGAAACTCATATCAAGCATCTTGACATTTTCAAAAAGATTGTTATGCAAAATGGCTTAGTCATTTCAAAACCAAAAATGAGTTTATTTCAAACAGAAGTGCAATTTCTTTGACATCATATCTGTCAAGGAAAGATTACGCCTATTCAAAGATCCATTGAGTTTGCACCAAAATTCCCTGATGTGATTACTGATAAAACTCAATTACAAAGGTTCTTAGGAAGTCTAAATTATATTTCCCCTTTTTATAAAGATTTATCTCGTGATTTGGCCCCTTTATATGAAAGGTTAAAGAAAGGTTATAAGGAACCTTGGACTAGCAGTCATGCTGCTTTGGTAAAAGATATTAAGTAACGAGTTACCTCTTTTCCCTGCTTAACACTTGCTAACTGAAACGACCCCAAAAATGCCCGAAAATGTGCTTCGGAAACACCTATAATTGTAATTTCCATATATCTCAAAATCCGTGCATGATTTCGGAAATTCGACTTCATATTCTTATTTGTGGGGTCAAATTGAGTGGGAAATGGGTCTAACCCGAATTTTAGAGCAACCGTATCAAAATTCGAAAATCGCAAAAATTGCGATTTGGAGGGTCAACTTTAAAGGGGCATATCTCTTAGCACACAAGGAACTGGAAGGGCTGCAACCTATCAAATTAAAGCTCTTTGAGTTAGCTTTCCAACGCACTTGGTTTCACCTTATTCCGCGTTAGGATGAGGGAGTTATGACCATTTTCGTAAAACCTGTCAGTGCAGAATTTCCAATTCCAGTGAGCGAATTTTCTAGGCGGGTTGGAGTCATTTTTTATAAAAAGGGGATATGTCCCATATTTAGTCATTTTCTAAACTCCAAAAACACTCTCTAAGCCCTCTCCAAAAATTCCACCAAGATCTTCAACCAAATTCAAACATCTCAAGCTCTAATTCCGGATTCAAGACTCAATCTCAAGCTTCGATTCTCCATTCCAATCTTCATCAAGGATTCTCCAAAGTTGAGGTATGTGGGTTTGATTGTGGAAACCTTCCTTTCCACAAGTCCAACCATTTATCCTCTATTTCTACTTCAAGTTTATGGGTCCTCATGATCAATTATGAACTCTTGAATTACGGAATTACTACTACACACCCTATTATGGTCCTTTTTGCATATTATCATGAAATGGAATTTTTATGTGATGTTTATGGTTTACATGCTTCCATGATCAAATTATGAAGGTTGATATATATATGTATGTTGTTGGTGGGCTGATTTATATGGATTTTGGAATTGGTTGGAATTAGTATTCTTGAAATACATGATTTCATTTATATGAACAATTGCCCACCTTGTGTTTGATAAAATGCCCATTATAGAATTCTTAGGAAAGGGAAGGTCCAAGGTACGTCCTATGAGACGGATGGTTATGTAATTACTGAAATGATGATGAAATGGACACATGTATATGATTTTCTCTAAATAAGTGTTGTGAGTCGACCATGCCTAGTACGGGGGGTAGTAGGCCCGTATAACCATATCGAGGGGTTTGTACCTTGGTTGCCTAGTACGGGGTGGTAGTAGGCCCGTATAACCATATCGAGGGGTTTGTACCTTGGTCCCTAGCACGGGGGGTGGTAGGCCCGTGTAACCATATCGAGGGGTTTGTACCTTGGTCCCTAGCACGGGGGGGGTAGGCCCGTGTAACCATATTGAGGGGTTTGTACCTCTTTCGCCTCTCCAAGGGGGTGGTAGGCCTTGGAAATACTATATTGATGGTCACTCGCCACACATGTACTACGTCCCATTAAATATGATTTTTATGTAAGCATCATTATACATACTATTTTATTAATATGCTATCTATTGGGTATGATTACGCATTTTTCCTATGATGTCCATCTAATGTAGCCTTGCATTGCATCCCATATACTTAGTACATTCAAATGTACTAACGCATACTCTATGCCTACATGATGTCACCATGTAGGGACCGGAGCACCGCTTGACCATCCTCCTCCGCGTGGCTAGTACGATTTTCTATAGTGGTTATTGGTGAGTCCTCCATTTCGGGGACGTTGCTCATGATCTTTTGCTATGTATAAAACTTTTCCTTTCTAGTTATGTTTTGACTATGAGGGTGAGCCCGGTAGTTTGTCTTGGCCCCCGCTAAGTACTCATGTTTAGAGGTGGTGTTGGACAAGTTGTGTTTTATGCTTGAGCTTGACTCATCTATGGTATTTATGTATCATTTCTTTTTTTCTTCTTGCTCCCTTAGTCCCGATTTCCCCTTGACTATGCTTATCGCTTATGGTCATTTAATTGCTTCCGCGACCAAGGATGTGTAATGATACGCTATGAGGCTTGTTTGGGGTTCCTTCGGGTTCCCCATTCGCCGGTCACATCTAGGCCCTAGGCTTGGGTCGTGACACTAACCCTACTTGGGAAAAGATAATTGAGACCGATGCGTCTAATGTTGGTTACGGTGGGATATTGAAACAAATAAATCCCAATGATAAAAATGAATATTTGATAAGATTTCACTCTGGAAAATGGACTGAAGCCCAGAGAAAATATGCTACCGTGGCACATGAAATGTTGACCATTGTAAAATGTGTTTTAAAATTTCAGGATGATCTATATAACCAAAAGTTTTTAATAAAAACTGATGCTCAATCTGTGAAGTTTATGTTTAAAATCTTTAAATTGAGATTTCAATTTATAAAATTCATCATTTTCGCATGCACAAGTATCACCTTTGCAAGTAGTACAAGTATTATCAGGTAATTTATCACTATCAGATAAATCAAGTAAATCAATTTCATCTTGCGAATTGGAAAAAGATTCATGATTGGATTCAGAACCAGAGGTGTATAACAACCCATAAATCTTGTCATGGAGCTCTTCATCAAGCTCTAAGGTTTTCAACTTTTGAAGCTTACAATTTGGAGCTATATGTCCAAATTTACCCCATCTATAACACTTCAAATCAGCAAGATCCTTATTCGATCTGTTCTTTGCAAATCTTCTGGATTTACGGTAGCTTTTTCTAGCTTCACGCTCCTCTTTGGATCTTTTTCTAGATCTCTTTTTCTTGTAAGGACTATCAGGGTTAGAGTATCTATGATACTTGTCTTTTCTTCTTTTGTTAAGACTAGAAGTCTCGGGTAAATCAAATTGAGCACAAAAGTCTCCTAATTGGTTTTTCTCTTTTAGCTTATCAATCTTAAGCTGTCTAGATAGTCTAAACTCATTACACAAATTCAATCCTTCTTGTGTACATACTCCTATTAACTTACCATAAATATAATCCTTATAAGGAATTTCTCCGAAATTTTCTCTTAGAGTTTTTCTAACTCTTTCTACAAATAAGGAGGGGAGGCCATCTATGAATTTGACTTTTCAATGTTCAAACTTGTTTTCGGGTAGTTCCATAACCCGACTCATAAAGGTATCTTTATACCACCTAAATTCACCTAAGTGTCTGCATCGAAGACCATTAAGCAAAGTAAGAACCGTCTCATACTGGTTTGTAAATCTACCATTAAAATGTTCAAGAATCGTAAGAATCAGCATATGGACTGAATCTTCTCTATTTTTTACAAGAGTCATGCCAAGGGTATCAATTCCTTCGTCGGTGGCAATAGCATTAATAACCGAAGCTTTCTCTTCGGTAGACAAATAATTGTCCCACCAGCCTCGAAGCTGGCCAGTAAAACCTGCAATAATCATTTTATAAATAGTTCTATCTGTATTATTTTTTACACTTTTACATATAGTTGCATACATAAGCATACGGTGCACAAGAATAGTTAATTGTCTATCAGTCAATCCATCAAGATTCCATTCATAAATTTCGGAACCACTTTAAGACATATTAGTTTAATTCCAATCCCTTTCTTCAATTAAAATATCTTGAGGGGTTGGACGAGGATAGTAATAAGTTTGCTTGCTAGGTTTCTTGGCATACTTTGTATTTTAAAATAACTTTTGAGTTTATTAAACTCAGATGAAATCTCATTTTATGATCAAAAGTAGTTTCTATTTTATCAGCAAACACTTATAAAGGTTTATTGGGTTAAGAATTAATCTTGAAATTTTTTTATTTAATCCGGAAAACTTTTTATCAAGAAGTTCTTCTAAATCATTTAAAGAGTTAAATTTAAAATCCTGAATCTCAGGGGGTCTTTGAATATGAGTAAGGACCGTTTGAGGATCTGATTTGCTTCCCGACGTGGAGGCAACATTAGATTCTCCTTTGTCAATACTCATGTTTTTTATCAAGATAGTTAATTCATTTAATTTTTCATCAAGGGAACTTATATGTTCTCCCAAAACTTTAACATATAAGCCTAAGTAATTATTTTGAGAAATTATTTTATTAATTTCTGCGATGCTAACTGAAACTATATCTTCATCAATGAATTTTTGAAAAGCAACAAAAGTAATACATGTATTATTAGGTAATACAAAAGGCGATTGAGGAAGGTAAATAACTTTGTTGATATTTCCACTCCCATCTTTATAAGATCGTTCCAGAACATTAATGTATAATGGTAAGTAAGTGGTTATGAACCAAGGAACAAAATACATAATTTGATTATGTAAACCACATGTTTCATAAAACTCTTGAGAAATATTATTCAAATCATCTTTACTATAAGTATCATATAACCAAGTTTTAAACCTATTCCATTTATCATCAAAAAATTCTTTTTGAATATATTTTCTTGCCAGGGATCCTGGACTAAAATCAATTTGGTGTGAAATCATTAAGTTTTATTAGGGTCGAAATCCATCTCAGATTCAGTCGGAATATCAGTATCCGTATTAATCTGAATAATATTTGTTTGGGGGTTAATTTTAACCTTTTCAATCAGTTTATCTCCTTTATCAGTAGAGATAGTATGCAAAGAAGTAGCATGATATCTAGCCATTTTATAAACAGGCTCTATAGGAGAAATATGATGCATAGCAGGTAATAGTCTAGATTCAGAAAACGAATATCTATTATGAATAGACATTCGTAACTTGTAATATCAGTCATATTAATAATTTTTTGAGCATAGACTCTTGCTCTGTAATTCGTAACTTGTAATATCAGTCTATTATTATCCATCTGAAAATAATAGACATTCATTTTCTGAGCATAGACTCTTGCCTGTTATACATCATATATCTCCGATTGAACCTGTTTATAGACCAGCTCGAAATCGTGCTGCTTCGTTACATACTATTTCCACCGATATGGTTGAAAAATCTGTAGAGAGGCTTAAAATAAACCCTCAGACTAATATTGTGCAGGTTAAAGCAGAAGATGATCCTACTGAATCCGAGATGGATTTTGACCCAGATAAATCTTAATGATTCCTCGCAAAATCGATTTTAGCCCAGGTTTACTAGCGAGAGGATATATTCAAAAAGATTTCTTTGATAAAAAATTATCATCAAATTGAATACAAATCCTTCCATCAGGATTTTGAGTAATATGAGAATAATTAGAATTGGTAACAGCATTTGTTATCTGACTTGGAGGTATAACCTATTTCAAAGTCCAAGTAGTAGGAAAATTAATTTCTTCCCACCTAATATATCTCCTAGTTGTGACTTTCGATCTTTAGAAATTCGTTTCAACCAAAATAGTTTGGTTGGAGGTGTCATATAATTTACCCCTTGGGTTTAACATTGATAATAATTTAAAATAAATTCTATATGATAAACATATAAGCTCAGAACCAGGCGCATAATTATAACCATGCGTTTTCACATTTGAAGTCAAAGCATCAAGTATATTAACATCAGAAAGAGATAACTGCAAATTGGGTTGAGTATTAAAATATACTGGTCCATATGCAACCGTGGATTCTATCGAACCCATTAGAGACTGTCAAAAATTTAGATTTCTAGCATCTCGAACAGCTGCCAAAAAGGTCTCTGGTAACCCTTTAAGAGTTAAAGGCTTAAAAGCAATTTGAACCATGCCGATATGCATAAAATTATACTGATTTTTATACAAGTTAATAGCATGCTTGTCCAATAATTGAATAGTCTGTTATGACGAATTTAGAGCTAAAGATTACTCAGTAGTTTTTATCAACTGTTTAGAAGAAAGTTTATCAAACCAACCATATTCATAGATTGTCTTAATTGGGACTCTAGGGATAGTCCATTTGTTTAACAAATCGAGGTTTTGAGGTATATCTACCTCTTCCAATTTGGTACTTTTAGTACTCATATCTCCTATTTCCATTGTTTAAAGAACATATCTATGTTGAATATTTCAAATCTATCATATATTTACCATGAAAATACCAGGCTCTGATACCAGATGACAGTCAAAATCTGCTATTTATAATAGACATTCGTTTTCTGAACCTAGACTATTACCTACTATGCATCATATTTATCCTATAGAGCCTGTTTATAAAATGGTGTAAAAGGGCGTTCGTTTCCCGGTTAGAACAGCTAGACACATGGGTTCAACTAGAGTATGTACTAAGATCTCGACAGACCCCTTGCTTGGGTAAAAGGGTAAGAGCTTTTCTTTACCCCTTCCATACAGTCATTAAGCTATATGAAAATTCTTCTATATTTCGGTTGTATGTTCCACATAGTGGTACTAAATCGACTAGATCTTAGTTGCGCAGACTACCGCCAACAACGATCCTGTTATCTGGTATCAAAGCTCAACGTAGACTCTTGCCTGTTATACATTAATATCTGGTATCAAAGCTCTGATACCAGATGGACAGGATACGAGGGGACTGGCGGTAATCCGTGCAATGAACCAAATCTAGCTCAACGTAGTACCCATGCGGGTAACATAACCAAAATACAGAAGAATTTCCATTTAGCTTTATGACTATATGGTAAGGATAAATCCTTTTACTCAAGCAAGGGGCCTGTCGGCATATGATACATACTCTAGTTGAGCCCATGTGTCTAGCAGTTCTAACTGGAAAAAGAACGCCCTTTTTCTTAACAACATTACGGGCTTAGGTCCACGGCTGGCTAGACGGAGCCACTAAGGCAAAGCCAACAAGAATAGTACCAGATCTGAATGTACCACCATCTCGAAATCTAGTCAAGAAAACTAAACAAAAATTCCTTTATACTTAGATTGAGTCTAGTGCTATCATGGTAGATAAGAGAGAGAAGTTAGATAGTCAACATAGATATGAGTTCTTTAACCAGACATAGTCACGGCTGGAAACAAGTAGAGAAAAGAAAAAATAAAAAATAACAAAGTACCTTTAGGGCCGGATGCAAGGCCAAATGCTTTCAAAGTTGAATGCTTTATTTATTTCAGAATATAATTACAGATAGTTGCATACATAAGCATACGGTGCACAAGAATAGTTAATTGTCTATCAGTCAATCCATCAAGATTCCATTCATAAATTTTGGAACCACTTTAAGACGTATTAGTTTGATTCCAATCCCTTTCTTCAATTAAAACATCTTGAGGGGTTGGATGAGGATAGTAATAAGTTTGCATGCTAGGTTTCTTGGCATACTTGTTATTTTTAAAATAACTTTTGAGTTTATTAAACTCAGATGAAATTTCATTTTTATGATTAAAAGTAGTTTCTATTTTATCAGCAAAATCTTCAGAAAGATTTATTGGGTTAAGACTTAATCCTGAAATTTTTTGATTTAATCCAGAAAACTTTTTATCAAGAAGTTCTTCTAAATCATTTATCCTTACCATATAGTCATAAAGCTAAATAGAAATTCTTCTGTATTTCGGTTATGTTACCCGCATGGGTACTACGTTGAGCTAGATCTGGTTGATTGAGCGGATTACCGCCAGTCCCCTGGGATCCTGTCCATCTGGTTGAATTCGCATCAAAATTTTCTGATTAAATTACTGATAAGACTCAGTTGCAAAGGTTCTTGGGAAGTTTATATTACATTTCCCCGTTTTATAAGAATTTATCTCCTGATTTGGCTCCATATAGTCATAAAGCTAAATAGAAATTCTTTTGTATTTCGGTTATATTACCCGCATGGGTGCTATGTTGAGCTAGATCTGGTTGATTGCGTGGATTACCGCCAGTCCCCTCGGATCCTGTCCATCTGGTATCAAATATATTCATGCTGAATAATTCTAATTGTAAGGAATCAACATGCTTCTGCTTTATGTCTATTAAAACATTAACATCTCTTGTTATGGGATCAGTAATGAAAGAATAATTTATCTTTCTGTTGTTGGCGGTAGTCTGCGCAACTCAGATAACTAATGTTGTTACTAACACAGAGTATTCTCATGTTACCCAAAATCCTGATGGTAGAATTTTATTCAATTTGATGATAAAACTGCAATTTATAATAGACATTTGTTTTCTTAGCATAGACTCTTTCCTGTTACATCATATATCTCCGATTGAACCTATTTATAGACCAGCTCGAAATCGTGTTGCTTCGTTACATACTATTTCCACCGATAAGGTTGAAAAATCTGTAGAGAGGGTTAAAATAAACCCTCAGACTAATATTGTGCAGGTTAATCAGAGGATGATCCTACTGAATCCGAGATGGATTTTGACCCAGATAAATCTTAATGATTCCTCACAAAATCGATTTTAGCCCAGGTTCACTGTCGAGAGGATATATTCAAAAAGATTTCTTTGATAAAAAAGGGAACCTGTTTAAAACTTGGTTGTTTGATACTTATAGTACCGAAGATTTACATAGTATTTCTGAAGAATTTTACGAAACATGTGCTTTACATAATCAAATTATGTATTTTGTTCCTTGGTTTATAACCACTTATTTACCTCTATATATAAACGTTATAGAAAGATCTTATAAAGATGGGAGTGAAAATATTAATAAAGCCATTTACCCTCCTCAATCATCTTTTATTTTACCTAATAATACATGTATTACTTTTACGGCTTTTCAAAAATTTATTGAAGAAGATGTCGCTTTAGTTAGCATCGCTGAAATAAATAAACTTATTTCTCAAAACAATTATTTAGGCTTATATGTTAAAGCATTAGGGGAACATATCAGTTCACTTGATAAAAAACTGGATGACCTAACTATTTTGATAAAAGGAATGAGTACTATCAAAAAGGAATCTGATATCGCCTCTACTTCAGGAAGCAAATCAGATGATCAAACTGCTTTTACTCATATTCAAAGATCTCCTGATATTCAAGATTTTAAATTTAAATCTTTAAATGATTTGGAAGAACTTCTTGATAAAAAGTTTTCCAGTTTAGGACAAAAATTTTCAGGATTAAGTTTAAAACCAATTAATCTTTCTGAAGATTTTGCTGAAAGAATAGAAACTACTTTTGATCATAAGAATTAAATTTCTTCCGAGTTTAATAAACTCAAAAATTGTTTTAAAGGAAGTAATAGGTATGCCTCTAAACCCAGCATGCAAACGTATTACTATCCTCGTCCAACTCCTCAAGATGTTTTGATAGAGGAAAGGGATTGGAATCAGACTAATACGTCGTACAGTGGTTCTGAGATATATGAATGGAATCTTGACGGCTTGACGGATAGGCAATTAACTATCCTTGTGCATCGCATGCTCATGTATGCCACTATCTGTAAAAGAGTAAAAAATACAGATAGAACTATTTGTAAATTGATTATTGCAGGTTTTACTGGCCAACTTCGAGGTTGGTGGGATACCTATTTGTCTACACCCAATAAGGCTGCGGTTATAAATGCTATTGCAGCTGACGAAGGAATTGATAACCTTGGCATGACTCTAGTGAAAAATAGAGAAGATGCGGTTTATACCCTTATTCTTACCATTCTAGAACACTTCAATGGTAGATTTACCAACCAGTATGAGACTGTACGTACTTTGTTAAATAGTCTAAGATGTAGACACTTAGGAGAATTTAGATGGTATAAAGACACATTTATGAGTCGGGTTATGGAACTACCCAAAAATAAGTATGATCACTGGAAAGCCAAATTCATAGATGGCCTCCCATCCTTATTTGCTGAAAGAGTTCGAAAGACTCTAAGAGGAAATTTCGGTGAAATTCCGTATCAAAATTATACTTATGGAAAGTTAATAGGAGTTTGTACAAGAGAAGGATTAAACTTGTGTAATAAGTTGAGACTATCCAGACAGCTTAAGATAGATAAGCTCAAGGAGAAAAACCAATTAGGAGACTTTTGTACCCAATTTGGTTTACCTGAGACTTCTGCTCATAGCAAAAGAAGGAAGGACAAATATCATAGATATCCAAATTCGGATAGTCCTTATAAGAAAAAGAGATCTAGAAAAAGATCCAAAGATCGTGAAGCTAGAAAAAGCTACCGTAAATCTAAGAGATTTACGAAGAACAGATCAAAGAAGGATGTTGCAGATCTTAAGTATTATAGATGTGAAAAATTTGTCCATATAGCTTCAAATTTTAAGCTTAAAAAATTGAAGACCTTAGAGCTTGACGAAGAGCTCCATGACAAGATCTACGGTTTGTTATACACTTCTGTTTCTGAATCTGATTATAATTCTTCTTCTGAATCTGAAGTTGAAATTGATTTGCTTGATTTATCTGATAGTGATAAATTACCTAATAATGCTTGTACTACTTGCAAAGGTGATATTTGTGCATGTGAAAATGATGAATTTTATAAATTGCAATCTCAATTTCAAGATTTGAATATAAACACTATTTCATCTGAAAATGTGATAGAACTTTTAAAAGAAGTTAGTGATAATAAACTTCGAGAAAAAATTATTAATATACTGATATTACAAGTTCTAGTTCTTCAAAACGTTTTTAAAATCACAAAACGAATTTGAATATAAAGCGCCTTATTCTTTAAAAGAAGTAAATGGCAGGCTTATTAATAGGAATACTCCTGCAAGAGATTCCTCTTTCGATGATTTAAAAGTTGAAATTGAAAATTTGAAAAAGGGGATTAAATCTCTTAAACAAAATCAAATGATTTGTGATCATAGGATTACTCAGATTGAGAAAAATAATTCTCTAACTGAGTCATCTAATGACAAAGGAAAAGGTAATTTTGTTGATAACATTGAAAAAGAATCTATAGATTTTGATCCTAAAATAGATTTGTTTTTAGGAATGATGCAAATTATTACTGCTTACAAATGGTATATTAAATGTACTATTTTGATTGATAATAGTTTTTGCATAACTGATATTGCAATGATTGATAGTGGAGCTGATGTTAGCTGCATTCAAGAAGGTCTTGTACCTACTAAATATTTTGAAAAAACTACTCACATGGTGAAATCCGCTTCAGGGCATGCTTTAGATATAAAGTATAAATTGCCTAATACGCGAATTTGTCAGAATAAAGTCTGCATTCCTCATTTCTTCTTCTTGGTTAAAAACCAGTTATACCCTCCAATTATTCTTGGAACCCTTTTTATCAATGCTATTTATCCTTATACAAAAATAGACTCTAAAGGATTTACAGTAAGTTGTAATGATAAAAGGATAGAATTTACTTTCGTTACAGATCCCGTAACAAGAGATATTAATACACTTATTGATATGAAGCAAAAACATGTTGATTCTTTACTGTTTGAAGTATTCATCATGAATATATTTGACGCTTTAAGATCTACCAAAGTTCTGGAAAAAATTAAATTAATTTCTGAACAAATTGTTGTTGATATTTGTGCCGATCACCCTAGTGCCTTCTGGAATCGAAAAAGGCATATTATTTCTCTTCCATATGAAGAAGATTTTTCTAAAACTAATATTCCGACGAAATCTCGTTCCTGCCAAATGAATTCTGAATTAGTAGAATTCTATAAAAAAGAGATTGATAATCTGCTGTAGATGGGTTTAATAAAACCTTCTAAATCTCCTTGGCTTTGCACTGCCTTTTACGTGAATAATGCTGCAGAAAAAGAACTCCCGACAGGCCCCTTGCTTGGGTAAAACGATTAATAATAGTAATAATAATAATAATAATAGTACTACTAGTAATAATAATAGTAGTAATAATAATAGTAATAATAGTAATAATAATAGTACTAATAATAGTAGTAATAATAGTAATAATAATATTAATAATAGTACTACTAGTAATAGTAATAATAATTGTAGACACGTGATTTTTGACCGAACTTAAGATTCTACACAATTTTTTATATGTAAATATCGTTATTTTGGTAGGTTTATTTATTTGTTTATTTATTTATCTATTTATTATTATTATTGTTTTTTTTTATTTTAAAAAAAGAGATCTTAAAATCACAACGGATTATATGGTCTCTTTATATTTAAATTTTAATAAATAGGCTTGTGAGTTTAATATACTGGTTAGTTGTATTTTTATTTTAATCTTTCAACCTTTACCTAGTCAAAAATAATAGTATATAAAGAAGAAAAGGAAAAAAGAGTCCTAACAATTTCAAATTACCTCACCCTTTATCCTAATTACCCTCAAACTCCCATAACTTATTCTTCCTAATATTACTCTTTCCATTTATTTATTTTTCCTTCCCCTTTGGTATTTCACGTACAAATCCCCCCACCCCCACGTTTTTTTCCTTCTTTTTTTTACTGGTTTTACTTCTTTTCTTTTCTATTTTTTCTGTCCTTAGAAATTCTCAACCAAATATCTTTAAAATCTTCAACTAAATCACATTCCCCACTCCCTCACGTTCCCTTTAATTAGCATAAGACTAACACCCAAAACATTATAAAAAACCAATGTACACAGAGAAAAAGAGGAGGACACAGAGTAAAACACAGGCAGAGAAAAAAAAATTAGTAGAGAAAAAATTAATTGAGAAGAAAAGTAGGAATTGAGATCTTGTCTACGACTGCTAGTTTGGGGTACGTCAGAGCTTTGAAGGTTCGTTTCTCTTGTTACTGTTTTTATGTTTTGTAAGTCAAGATTTATTCTGTTATGGATCATCCAAGATGAAGTTGTGGTTGTTATTGTTATTATTTTGATCTTTATATACATATATTCCATTGTTGAAATAGTGTGTTGAATTTTCCTTTTATATTTGACTTTGAATTCGTTTATTCATTCCTTGTTTGATTCATATTATATTTTTCTCTTGTGTTTATGATTGGTAAATAGAAAATAAAATAACATATATTAGGTTGTAAATATCTTTAGGGAATAGCAATATAATATTAAAAAGAGAAGAAAGAATGATCAAGCTTTTCCCAGTAACTAAGGGTTGATTTGAAAATAATTTGTGACTTTTAAAATTTTATTATAATTGATCGGTTGAAAACTTGAATAAGTGATTGATGCACTTTGTTGATAATAAACACTTAAAATTGGAATAGTCATTAATGTGGAAAAGTAACAATTTTTGGAATGATATATATCTTTAGGTGATTTTTATTTACTTTTTGAACTTGTATTAGTGATGAGCAAGTGGTTTATATACATAGTGAAAAAATAATTTTGCATTTGCTTCATAAAGTACTTGGCTAGAATTTATAGCCTTAAGTTAATTAATTTGCTTTTAAACAATAATAAGAGAGTAGGATGAGTTGCTAATTAATCTCAAGTTCGTGGCAAAGGGAAAATAGAAAGAGAATACAGAAAGGATACTAATCTTAAATTCATACGAGACGAATAAATGTCTCAAACATTAGACAAGTATAAATTTTATTGTATTATTATTATTAATAATAATCATAAAAATGAGTTTCAATAAAGAATGTAGTGCCACATCTTTCTTGAGACGTTTAAAGACAAGCATAATTTAAACCAAAAAAAAAAGAAGGGAATAATAAATAAAAATGGTTTCAATTAAGGATGTGGTTACACATCTTTTTGAAACACCTAAAAGAAGATTCAAGGATGTGGTGTCGGCCAAATAGTCGTATTAGTTAATGTTTATTAAACTAATAATTGTAAACTAAGAATGTTAAGGTGACGCAATTGAGCGAAGAAAGCAATTATGCTTCTAAGCAATCATACATCAAAAATCGAGAATGCAGTTATTCATCCGATTTGAGATTAATAAATTTCAACAAAAAAAATACAAGTGAACTAGGGCCTTAGACACAATTTATCCAAAAAATAATCTAAAGTAAGTATAAGTTGATAAAAGCGACCGTGCTAGAACCATGAGACTCGATGGATGCCTAATACCTTTCCCTCGGTCAACAGAATTCCTTACCCAAATTTTTGTTTTCGCAGACCAAAATAAGAGTCATTTTCTTTTGATTAGGGATAAAAAAGATGGGTGACTTGGAACACCATAACTCAATTTCAAGTGACGACTCCGAAAAAAATAAAATAATCCCTAATCAATACCGTCACTTAAATTGAAAAAATTCTTTCGCCGTCGCTAAAAAGGTGTGTGACATCTCTGGCGACTCCGCTGGGGACCTAATTAGAATTTGAGTTTTGTTATATGGACTTGTGCTTGATTTTATTATGTTTTTTTGGATATATTTGTCTATGATGGCCTAATGTGCTACTTGTTTATCGCTTTGACATTGTTGAAATGTATTATAAATTGCCTTCTCTCGCGCGAAAAAAATAAAATAATCCCTAATCAATACCGTCACTTAAATTGAAAAAATTCTTTTGCCGTCGCGAAAAAGGTGTGTGACATCTCTGGCGACTCCGCTGGGGACCTAATTAGAATTTGAGCTTTGTTATATGGACTTGTGCTTGATTTTATTATATTTTTTTGGATATATTTGTCTATGATGGCCTAATGTGCTACTTGTTTATCGCTTTGACATTGTTGAAATGTATTATAAATTGCCTTTTCTCGCGCATCTTATCTGAGTCTCTGAAAATTGGTTAGCAGGGAATGCAGTTATGCATCCATTTTCTGTTAAAATAAAGCTAAAGTGTCTTGACATCCAATGAAGAATTTTTGGTCACACATATTAGACGGGGTTGAACAAGCAATTAAGTCGGAATAACACTGCTACCGATAAGTTGCCCCTCCCTGGCTCGAGTTGTCCACTCGGGTAAGCCAGTCTAAACACCCATATCCTTCAGGTTTTAACATAGTAGAACTAAAACATAAACATGCTTATCCTTAGTAGGTTTCGCTTATTTGCATCATTTGCATTTAACTTAGTGGGGCTTGACACATGGGTCATTTTCGTCTAGTACATGAGTCCCTCTTTTTGACCAGCATGTGCATTTTTATGTGTTAGTTGTAAATGTCATTTGGAAGGCCTTAATTCTTGACCGGCTTTAGGATCTCTCTAAAATAAATTCTTTAATATAGACATTGTTTTTATATATATTATTAACACTATTAATTTTTTTTCCTAAAAAATAAAATAAAATATTCATACGCAAAAAAATAAAAAAAGATAAATAAATAAATAAAACACGTATATATATAATATATTTAAAAAAGTAAAAAGAAAAAAATGAATTTTTCACATATATTTATTTATACATATTAAAAAAAAAAATCGACTGATTTGCGTCAGTTCTAAAAAATTAATTGAATTTTTTTTGCATGTATGTTAATTATATTTGTATTACATAAGTTAGTTAAAATATATATACCTCCCCATCAAACTCTTTTCTTAGCTAACATATTCGATTTAAGCCTATAGCAAATACTTACCAACAATCTAATTTCTTTTCTATCTAAAGTAGTCAGTTTGGGTCTAAAATTTTTATGACTTGAAATTCCCATGTCTATATGGAATAAACGGGTTTAAAGCATATTCGACCTAAAATTAATCATTTTTATAGCTATTTATTTCATCAAAGGCAATTTTCAATAAGTTAGCTATTTATTTAAAATATATATAAACAGAGATTTTATTGTAACAGTTATAGAACAAGTTATTTTAATCTCTTGGCCAAATGAGCTCTAAGTCTGATTGTTCAAGTAACAAACATCCAAAATATATTCACTTTATAAATATGAGTACTTTTTTTTTCTCAAAGTCTCATTTCTGGAGAAAATATTTTGTGTCATTTTTCCATATAATTTTCGTATCTTTTGAGTCATATTTTGATTGGTCCATAAATTAAGTGTCATAGATGTGGACATTTTTTGACCCTACATCTTTTTCCATAGGTACAACATGGTTCAATCTGGTCGAGGAAAGGGTCAGAAGAGGAAAAGAGATGCGAATGTACCACTCCAGGTTGTAGATTGCACTCCTTGGCAGCTTTGGGCATGGTGGAAAGACATGATATTGTTAGAGCAAGGCATCATGTTCAAATATTTGGGCTTCTTGACTAGAATCATGGAAGTGTACCCTAAGAGGGATGTGATTGAAGCACTGTTATCCTTTTGGAAACCAACAAACAACATCTTTCGTTTCTCGAATTTTGAATTGACTCCAACCTTGGAGGAAATAGCCGGTTTTACTGGGTTTGGAGTGAGGTTGCACCATCAAAAGCTTGTAGCACCAAGGGGCATCTCCATCAATAAGTTCTTTCAACATTTGAACATTTGCAAAGTTAAGGAGGAATCATTAGACAAAAGGTTGGATCTCGTTACAATTTTTGTACGATAGATACGAAAAAAAAGAAAGATTCAAGAAGTTTGGAAGACAACTCACAATAAGAGAAATTTTGAAACATGGAAAGAACACATACGTTTTGCTTTTATGGTAGCTTTTTTGGGAACAATAGTTTTTCCAAGAAGAGGCGGGAAGATTAACATTCGTTTAGCCAGAGTAGTGAATGTCTTAATTGAGAAAAAAAACTACACTATTGTCCCAATGATTTTAGCTGATATCTAGCGCGCCTTAACTGTCTGCTAAAAAGGAAAGCGTTTCTTCAAAGGATGTAACATATTGCTGCAACTATGGATAGTAGAACATCTTTACCAGCCTCCTACTGTGGCAAGGTTTATTCATGATCGAAGTGATTACATTACAAGTCATGCCAAAAGGGTACAGAAATACAAGTGTCCGGAAGGGGTTAACGCTTGGGTTGAACGTTTTCACTCGTTAACGGCGGATAAGATCACTTGGAATTATCCTTGGTTCCCTTGGGAAAATGTCATACACATGTCGTCTGTCCGTCCTTTTTTATTGTTGATGGGTATTAGGGGTGTGCAGCCATACGTACCGTTGCGGGTTCTACGTCAGTTAGGCAGGCGTCAAATCCTACCTATCACTGAAAATATGAAAGATTTTATGTCTGAAGTGGGACCGACTATCCCCCTCCCCGAAGGATTGGCCCAAATGATTTGGGATGGTTGTATGGTCATGGGAACTAAAACGATGGTTAAGGAGCGACACAAGGGAGAAACTCACCCAGGATACTCTGAATGGCTTGATAAACAACCTCGATTAGAGGTTAGGCCGGAGAGATCTATAAAAGAACCAATGGACCATGAGGCCGAGATAAAAATAAGGGTCCAGTTGGCTATGCGCGACTATCTTGCTGAAAATGAGGCATCAAGAGCAAATTTAGAGCTCTCTACAGCCGCTCTAGGCCAACAACAAGCAGAACTCGAAGAGGAAAGAGCCAAGGCGACTCAGAGAGAAACCACACTCCAAGGACAAGTTAATCTAGCAACCATTAGGGGAGGACAGATTGCGGAACTTGCGGCATCTCGACAGCAACAACTGAGGACATGCGATCAGAAAAGTCAGACATATTTTGACCAAGAGAGAGTCCAATGGATACGTGAAAGGGGAAGGCTACGAGAGGAAATAGAGTTAGTCTCGACCCAAGAAAGACGGGCTAGAGAAATGGTGGCCTCCCGTGATCAACAGATACGAGGATGGAATCAGACTTGCAATGCACTTCGATCGAAGGTCCATCGGTTGGCTGATCGCGCTGCCCAAATAGGTCTAGATTACTAAGAGATGAATCATGAACAATTTCTGGCGGAGGTGCCCGAGTTTGTTGAGTATCTTACAACTTTATTGCAAGAGATATATAAGAGTGTAGGAGGTCGTTTCAGACAGCGATCTCCGTGAATAAGCAGATTGGGGTGCGAGCATAGTCGCTAAATCTTTGGGATATGAGGAATGATATAGACCTTTGTTTTATTTTTGTCGTTTTTTTATGTTTCTACATTTTGTTTGAGTCGTGTCAGTTTAAGTCTTAGTTTCCAACCTTCATTTGGTGATATTTTCTTCGCTTTCGTACTTATGTTTCAAATATTGAATGACATTTTAAGTTATGCTTATTTCTGGTTTCATTTTTTCCCATTAATATAAATAAATAAATATATAAATAGTGATGTATATATATCTATATCTATAAAACTATATATATATATATATATATATATATATATATAAAGATAATAATAAAAATAAAAACAAAAAACACTCCCGAACTACGCAAAGGTCTGATTCATGCACCAATGTGATACGTAGGCAGCCCAATGGGTTCGATCAAAACTTTTTCAACAAAATAACTAAAGAGGAGAAAAACACCTAAATAAGTTGGGATGAAACATAAGACCTTCCATATTAGAAATATATGTGTGGATGCGATGTGTAAAATTTCTTAACACTAATCCGTTTGCTACTCTGTTCAGAAAGAAAGAAAGAGAGACATATTAGCTTAGAGGTGGTTGGTTTGTGGTTAATCTGGCATCTCATCCCTACTTTACAAGGTCAAAAGGGACAAAGGAAATAACCCGCAAAGACGGAACATAGTCGGATAATGATGAGGTCCAAAATCAGATGATTTCCCAAGAATCAGCGTCGGTAGAATAAGTAAGGATGTTAAGACAACAAATGGTGTAAATATATGAAGCTTGGATGAATGGACAAGCTCCACCATCTTCAATCCTCGACTATGTAAATCTGAATATGTCTACCCCTATTCCAAGTGTCGACAAGTGATCCGATTTACCCACCTGAATTTGGCCCCTATGATAACGTCACTGGAACTTTTACGGTGCGCCCTTTGAGTACACCTATGATGAGTAATCCACTCTTCGTGCCCACTGCACCGACTAATACAGTCCCGCAGCCACCAATGGTGCCAAAATCCAACAATGACCCTCAATCCAAAGTTCATCATGATCATGGCTATACCTATGAAGAGGCTTTTAAAATTCCAAGCTCTGATACCCACGCTCATCAGTATAGTTCCCCTGTCAAAGTTGAGAAAACTGTTAAGAACGAGGAACATGAAGAAATGGCTAGAAAAATGAAGAGCTTGGAACAGAGTATAAGAGATATACAGGGACTAGGAGGCCACAAAGGCATCTCATTCAGTGATTTGTGCATGTTTCTCCACGTCCATTTGTATGTCGGATTTAAAACCCCAAAGTTTGAGAAATACGATGGTCATGGAGACCCTATAGCTCATTTGAAGAGATATTACAATCAATTGAGGGGTGCTGAGGGCAAAGAAGAGTTGCTCATGGCCTATTTTTGGGAAAGCCTGGTGGGAATTGCCTCTGAATGGTTCATAGATCAAGATATTGTCAATTGCATACATGGGATGATTTGGCTCGATGTTTTGTGCAACAATTCCAATATAATATTGACATCGTGCCAGACCGCTTTTCACTTGCCAATATGAGGAAAAAAACTATTGAAAATTTCCATGAATATGCTGTTAGGTGGAGGGAGAAAGCTGCTAGGGTTAAGCCACCAAAGAAAGAGCCAGAGATGATTGATGTCTTTCTCCAAGTGCAGGAACCTGACTACTTTCATTACTTTATTTCTGCCGTCGGAAAAACATTTGCTGAGGTTACCAAAGTTGGGGAAATGGTGGAAAATGGCATAAAGTCTGGAAATATTGTAAGCCAAGCTGCCTTAAAAGGCACAACACAAGTGCTCCAAAATTGCTCCGAAAATCTTGGAGGGAAGAAAAGAAAGGAAGATGTAGTTACTATTGTATCGGTGCCTCGGACCTATGTCCAAGATAATCACCCACAACACTATTTTCCTTCACAAATTCCACAATATCCCGCTCCATACCCTCAATATCCCATTTTTAGCACGCAACCAATTACTCAACCCCCTTCTTACCCACAATGGCGTGCACCAACTTCTCAAAATCATCCACCACCCCCACAAATTCACTAAAATACAACTAGAATCCCTGTTCGTCCTAGACCAGAATACAAGAAGGGAAATGGAGCTAAGGATGAGTTCACCCCTATTGGAGAATCATATGCTAGCTTGTTCCAAAAATTAAGAGCGTTGAATGTTTTGAGTCCTATTGAAAGAAGGATGTCGAATCCTCCTCCGAGAAATCTAGATTATTCCCAACAATGCGCGTATTGTTCTGATGCCCCAGGGCATAACATAGAAAGATGCTGGTACTTGGAAAGGGCAATTCAAGATTTGATCGACACTCATCGAATTATAGTTGAGAGCCCGAATGGACCAAACATCAATCAAAATCCATTGCCGAAGCTTACTAAACAAACATGTTAGAGCTGATGCATGGCAGCAAAGAATTTGCAACCCATACAAGCCCATCTTTAAGGTTGGAACCGGCATAGAAAATTCGGCGAATGTTGTTGACCTGACAAAAATGGTGCCTTCGGAGGAAGAAAAGATGTCAAAAAAGTTGAGCCCGTCAAACACACCAATCTTAACTGTGAAAGGAGCATTTGAAGATGTTTGGGCAAGTCAAAGAGATGCAAAACTGGTTGTTCCAAGAGGGCCAAACAAGCCTATCTTGACCGTGCAAAGAGCCTATGTTCCACTTGTGATCATTAAGCTTGTGTTCTAACTTCCAATGACAAACCCCAAGGCTGTCCCTTGGAATTATGAGCCCACCGTTGTGACGTACAAGGGGAAAAAAATCAATGAAGAAGTAGATGAAGTAGGAGGGATGACTCGTTCAGGAAGATGTTATGCCCCGCCGAATTAAGAAAAACTAAAAATGACCAAATGCCAGTTAAGAGTCCGGTCGCTGAAGAGGAAGTAGAAGAGTTCTTAAGAAAGATGAAATTGTCAGACTATTCCATTGTGGAACAGTTGAAGAAAACTCCAGCCCAAATCTCCTTGTTGTCTTTGTTGATACATTCAAATGAACATCGTAAAGCTATAATGAAGATCTTGAATGAAGCACATGTGCCTAATGAAGTTACAGTAAGTCAGTTAGAGAATATCGTGGGGAGAATATTTGAGGTAAACAGAATCACCTTTTCAGATGATGAACTACCGATGGAAAGCACCAGACATAACCAAGGCCTCCATATCACTATAAAGTGTGAGCTTTCCTATGTTACTCGAGTTCTAATTGATGGAGGATCTGGGGCAAACATTTGCCCTTTGTCAACTCTGCAAAAATTGAATATTAGTACTGAAAGGGTATGACCTAACAATGTATGTGTTAGAGCTTTTGATGGGTCAAAAACCGATGCCACTGGTGAGATAGAGCTCGTACTAACAATAGGGCATGTCGATTTCACCATAGACTTTCAAGTGTTGAATATCAATGTATCTTACAATCTATTATTGGGGCGACCATGGGAGCATAGGGTTGGAGCAGTCCCCTCTACATTGCATCAAATGATCAAGTTTGAATACGACCGATAAGAAGTAATTGTTCACGGTGAGGGGGACCTATCAATTTACAAAGACTCTTCCATCCCTTTTATCAAGGCAAATAAGGCGACTGAGGAACTAGTTTATCAAGCTTTCGAGGTAGTGGTTGTTGAGCTTATCCTTGAGGGGAATCTCATTTCAAAACCACAATTGCCTGCGGCGTCTGTGATGGTGGTTAATGAAATATTGAAGCATGGGTTTGAACCAGGTAAAGGCTTGGGGATGTTTTTACAAGGGAGATCTTATCACAAAAGAGCCCTGGTACCTTTGGCTTGGGATACATGCCCACAGTCGAGGACAAAATGAAGGCCAAGAAGCAGAGAAGAGATGCATGGTTGCTTACCAAGCCAATACCACCCATATACAAATCCTTCATCAAAACCTACATAACAGAATCTTCTGAGTCACCCCTCCCAAAGCCAGTGTTGGAGGTTAATGGAGAACTGGTCGACTATTTTCATAACTTGTTTGTTGAGGCCGATATGGTGGAAATTGGAGAAGGTTCCAGTAACAGAGATGTGCAATTCATTGGTCTTGATGTCCAGCTAAACAATTGGGAGGTCACTCCTCTCCCTATTAAGAAGGAGTCTTGGTAGTTTGTCTTGTTTTCTTTCTGTTATCCAATTTATTCAAAGATTGTAATTCGGATTTTTGTCTTGTTTGTTTTGTTGTTCGAACATTTCTAGCTTTCCTTTTGGGGAGACGTAATGCTGTTTCTATTTCAGTCTAAAATATTCATATGTTTTCTTTATACAGTTCTTTCTGTACCGATTCTAGTGATATGACATGCATGCAGAATTTTTCGCCAGCTCTTAAAATCCAATATAATCTTCGACCTAATCTTGAAATACTAAGTCAAGAAGCCGAGTATGAGGAAGATGAAATATTTGAGGAAGTAAGCAAGGATTTCAAACATTTTGAGAAAAATCAAACCCAAACATGAGTGAGACTGAGACAATCAATCTAGGAGATTTTGAAAATATTAGAGAGACTAAGATAAGTGTACATGCTCGACAACAAAAAGAGGATATAATCCAGGCTTATGATGACATGCCTGGATTAAACACTGACATGGTGGTGCACAAGTTGCTGACTGACCCTAAATTTTCGTCGGTTAAGCAAAAGCTGAGAAAGCTTAAAATTGATATGAGTGTAATAATTAAAGAGGAAATCACAAAGCAACTTGAAGCCAAAGTTATTCGAGTCGCTCAATATCCTACTTGGTTAGCCAATATCGTGCCTGTCCCAAAGAAAGACGGCAAGGTTAGAATGTGTGTTGATTATCGTGATTTGAACAAAGCAAGCCCCAAAGATGACTTTCCATTGCCCAACATCCATATTCTGTTGGATAATTGTGCTAAGCAGGAAATTGCATCTTTTGTGGATTGTTATGTAGGGTACCACCAGATTATTATAAATGATGAAGATGCAGAAAAAGCATCATCTATCATGGCATGGGGTACGTACTGTTATCGAGTCATGCCATTTGGGTTAAAAAATGCAAGAGCCACTTATATGAGGGCAATGGCAACCATGTTTCATGATATGATGCATAAAGAAATAGAAGTTTATGAGGATGATGTGATCATTAAATCAAAAAAGCAGTCAGATCATGCAAAAGACTTAAGAAAATTCTTTGAAAGGCTTCGCAGGTATAATCTCAAGCTTAATCCTGCAAAATGTGTATTTGGAGTACCATCAGGAAAGCTTTTGGGGTTTATAGGTAGTCGACGAGGCATTGAGTTAGATCCTTCCAAGATAAAAGCTATTTAGGAATTGTCACCACCAAAGAGCGAAACCGAGGTGATGAGCCTTCTAGGAAGGTTAAACTACATTAGTAGATTCATTGCTCAACTCACGACAACTTGCGAGCCCATTTTTAAGTTACTAAAGAAGAATGCTACAGTCGAATGGACCGGAGAATGTCAAGAGGCTTTTGATAGAATCAATAGGTATTTGTTGAATCCCCCTGTGTTGGTTCCTCCCGAGCCGGGCAGACCGTTGATATTGCATATGTCAGTGTTGGATAATTCTTTTGGCTGTGTATTGGGTCAACATGATGTCACCGGTAGGAAAGAGCAGGCCATCTATTACCTCAGCAAGAAATTTACCTCTTATGAATCTAAGTACACTCTTCTTGAAAGAACGTGTTATGCCCTAACTTGGGTAGCACAAAAGTTAAAGCATTACCTTTCATCTTACACTACTTATCTCATTTCTCATATGGATCCGTTAAAATACATTTTTCAAAAGCGCATGCCTACGGGCAGGCTTGCGAAATGGCAAATATTACTCACAGAGTTTGACATTATCTATGTGACACGAACCGCAATGAAAGCTCAAGCATTGGCAGATCATTTGGCAGAGAACCCTATTGATGAAGGATACAAACCAATTAAGACCTACTTACCTGACGAAGAGGTATCATGTGTAGAAGAAGCTATCCTCGACAACAATCTAGGATAGAAGTTGTTCTTTGACGGGGCCTCTAACAAGAAAGGCGTTGGGATAGGAGCTGTCCTTATGTCCGAATCGGGGGAATATTACCCCATACAGCCCAACTTAGATTCTATTATACCAACAATATGTTAGAGTATGAAGCTTGCATCTTGGGTTTGAGATTAGATACTAACATGAGCATCCAAGAATTGTTAGTGTTAGGAGACTCAGATTTGCTAGTCCATCAAATTCAAGGAGAATGGGAAACTCGTGATCCAAAGCTCATACCATGTTAGCATTGTTTAAAAGATCTTTGTCGACGATTTGTGTCAATAAAGTTTAAACATATTCCTAGAGTTATTAATGAGATTGCTAATGCATTGGACAATTTATCTTCGATGCTCCAACATATTGATGAAGCCCATATCGACCCTTTGTACATACAAATTTGTGATCAGCATCCTTATTGCAACATGGTTGAGGAAGAATTTGACGGTAAACCTTGATTCCATGATATTAAAGCATACCTTCAGTCTGTAGAATATCCGATGGATGCAACTAGTAATCAAAAAAGAGCTATTCGACGACTAGCTAGTGGTTTTTTCTTAAGTGGAGGAATCTTGTACAAGAAGACACCTGACTTGGGTCTTCTAAGGTGTGTGGATGCTAGAGAGGCTTCAACAATCATGATTGAAATACACTCTGGAGTTTGTGGACCGCACAAGAATGGGTATTTTTAGCAAAGAAAATACTCCGAGTAGGTTATTATTGGCTCACCATGGAGCGAGATTCCATACAATTTGTTCGAAAGTGTCATGGATGTCAAATACATGGTGATTTGATACATTCTCCTCCCTCAGAGTTGCATGCAATGTCCGCTCCATGGCCTTTTGTGGCATGGGGGATAGATGTAATCGGACCAATTGAACTAAAAGCGTCGAACGGTCATAGGTTCATCCTTGTGGCCATTGATTATTTTACAAAGTGGGTGGAAGCAGTAACTTTCAAGTCAGTGACCAAAAAGGTCGTGGTAGATTTTGTTCATTTCAACATCATATGTCGATTCGGTGTCCCAAAGGTAATTATTACCGATAATGCTGCGAATCTGAACAATCGTTTAATGCAAGAGACATGTCATCAATTTAAGATTGAGCATCGAAATTCAACTCCATATCACCCAAAAGCAAACGGGGCTGTAGAAGCTGCTAATAAAAATATAAAAAAGATACTTCGTAAGATGGTGCAAGTTTCTCGACAATGGCATGAAAAATTACCTTTTGCTTTATTGGGTTACCACACTACAGTTCACACGTCAGTAGGTGCCACTCCTTATTTGTTGGTATATGGGACTGAAGCAGTTATACCTGCAGAGGTCGAGATTCCATCTCTCTGAGTTGTCGTAGAGGCTGAAATCGATGACGATGAATGGATCAAAAAACGATTGGAGCAACTAAGCTTGATTGATGAGAAGCGATTGACATCAGTATGTCATGGTCAATTATACCAGAAAAGAATGGCACAAGCATATAACAAAAAGGTGTGTCCTAGACATTTCGAAGAGGGTCATTTAGTATTGAGACGAATTCTTCCACACCAAGCCGAAGTCAAAGGCATATTTTATCCAAATTGGAAAGGATCATTCCTTGTAAAGAAGCTATTGTCCAATGGTGCTCTGTACTTAACAGATATAGAAGGCAAAATGACAGAAATGGCCGTCAATGCTGATGCTGTGAAGAGATATTATTTATGATTCGATTTTTTTTTGTATTAAAGTTCTCATGTTGCACTTGACATTTTGAAGGTTGATGTGATAAACCTTTTATTCTGTGTCTACTCCTGTTGAAATTTAGTTTATACCCTTTACTCCCCCTATGAAAAAAATAGAACCAAAGAAAAAACATAAGCAAAAAACCAAACAAAAAATAAACAAGAAAAAACCAAAAAAAAAAAAAAAAAATCAAAGAAAAAAATCAATTCTCCTGAACTACGTTTGACCTGATTCTTGTTTCGACAAGGTACATAGGCAGCCCTATTACTTGGTTCGGTTCAACCAAATCAAAAAAATTAAAATTTCATATTGCGAAAAACTGGGGCATAAGTCGTTTTACTTATTTGTCTATCCCAAAGTTGAAAGTCAACCCGTCGTTTAAAAGTCGTATTGGAGCTTTCATGCTATTTCTTACCTTGTCGAAAAGTTGTGTTTCAATAAAAAAAAGTCCTTTGGATCAACCTTTGAAATGTCAAGAGTAAGCATGTTAAGGGTACAAACGATGACACCAAGTAAGATAGTCTTTTTCTCGAAGAAACAAAAATGAGAGAATCTTATTGGTGAAAACTCTAAACGGGCACCGTAAGGCGAAAGTGAGTTGCGAGAAAATAAAAAAAATGAGAGAGTCTTATTGGTGAAAACCCTAAATGGGCACCGTAAGGTGAAAGCGAGTTGCGAAAAAATAAAAATGAGAGAGTCTTATTGGTGAAAACTTTAAATGGGCACCGTAAGGCGAAAGTGAGTTGCGAGAAAATAAAAAATGAGAGAGTCTTATTGGTGAAAACCCTAAATGAGCACCGTAAGGCGAAAGTGAGTTGCAAGAAATCAAAATGAGAGAGTCTTATTGGTGAAAACCCTAAATAGGCACCGTGAGGCGAAAGTGAGTTGTGAGAAACAAAAACGAGAGTCTTATTGGTGAAAACCCTGATGGGCACCATGAGCCGAAGGTGAGTTGAGAGAAATAAAAATGAGAGAGTCTTAGTGGTGAATACCCTCACGGGCGTCGCAAGACAAATAAAGGTTTGAACTTGATTATGACTTTGTTAAAATGTTGGAACTCCGTGTCAAGATTAAATGATCAACAAAGGTTAATTAATAGTTTGGATAGACAAATTGAGGCAATTAATTCAAAGTGCATGTCATGATCAGTAGAGTCGGCCACCCCACTCAGATAAGTTTTTCTTTTCTTCATCTCTCTAAAAAAGGATTTTTCACATTGATTCCCATTCTTCCATTTTGTGTATTGTTTGTTTGTTTTATTTTTTTTCTATTTTTCATCACTTTGTTTTCATGTATCCTTGAGTCGAGTCTGTGTCAAGAAAGTGAGAAAGGATTTCAAGACTTGCTACCAACTTTTTCGATTGAACAAAGCGAAGCATCAGGTCAATAAGTTATCATCTATTGACAAGTTTTACATTCAGAGTAAAAGCAATGGTTTAATGAAGGCTAAATAATGAGTATCGTGAAATAAAGGTAGATATTGGATTTAAGTCACTCAAAGTAATCCAAATTGGGATAAAAAAATACAGTCAATCAATGACGAGCACTGACCGTTTGGAAATACATGAAACATGACAAGTACCTGAGCAATCCTTGTCAAAAGGAAAAACCACAAACCAACCACCACATTTTTAAACTCACACATTTTCTTTGTTGAAGCAGGGATACAAGTTGTTTCTAGATTAAGGATCCAAAATCCTAAATGCTCAATCTAGTCTACGAGGTGCAAAATGGCAATATTGTAGTAAAGGTTTGCGAGACTCAATCATAATGAAATTGATCTATTCATGAATGTTCCACAAATAATTTATGATTTTGATAACACTCATAAAAACATAGTTCATACTGGGCAAAATTCTTGCACATATTATTTGGTCTATGATACATAGTATAACATGACCCTCCTGAATGATGGGAAGTAGTGTAGCAGGGCCCTACTAGATAATGGGACACTAGCAGGACCCTCCTGGATAATGGGACTAGCAGGACCCTTCTGAATAATGGGACGTAATACTAGCAGGACCCTCTTGGATAATGGGACTAGCAGGACCCTCATGAATAATGGGACTAACAGGACCGTCCTGAATAATGGGAAGTAGTGTTGCAGGGCCCTCCTGGATAATGGGACACTAGTAGGACCCTCCTGAATAATGGGACGTAATATAGCAGGGCCCTCCTGGATAATGGGACACTAGCAGGACCCTCCTGGATAATGGGACACTAGCAGGACCCTCCTGAATAATGGGACGTAATATAGCAGGGGCCTCCTGGATAATGGGACACTAGCAGGACCCTCTTGGATATTGGGACTAGCAGGACCCTCATAAATAATGGGACGTAGTATAGCAGGGCCCTCCTGGATAATGGGACACTAGCAGAACCCTCCTGGATAATGGGACTAGCAGGACCCTCCTGAATAATGGGACGTAGTATAGCAGGGCCCTCCTGGATAATGGGACACTAGCAGGACCCTCCTAGATAATGGGACTAGCAGGACCCTCCTGAATAATGGGACTGACAGGACCCTCCTGAATAATGGGAAGTAGTGTAGCAGGGCCTTCCTGGATAATGGGACACTAGCAGGTACCCTTCTGAATAATGGGACTAGCAGGACCCTCCTGAATAATGGGAAGTAGTGTAGCAGGACCCTCTTGGATAATGGGACTAGACTAGCATAATTTAATTTAATGGGATCATCATGAGGAATAGAATTGGTTTAAATATTTAAAAGTCATCTGAAGAATACATTGCAACAAAATTCGAGTCATTTAAAGTCTCGATTCAAAGCTAAGCACTATCTTTTCTCACAAAATTTTCTTTAATGTAAACTGGGGAAAAAAATTTGTGCTTTGCTTTTGTTTGTTTTAATTTCAGGGATCCTCTTGTAGAATACGGTCAATCCACATTTCAAGCTTAGGATCTTGTCTAGAAAGGAGTCAACTTTCAAGCTCATTTTCAATTGAAATAATAGGAGCTCATTTAAGAACAAGTCCAATTTCCAATCTCGGGTATCATGGAGAACAAGTTAACCTTCAAGTTCGCTTGAGATGAAAATGAATATCTCACCACTTGAGAAGGCATGAAGACCCAGTCAAGATTCAAGAAAAGCTAAATAGATAGGATCTTGTAATTTTATTCTAAGTTTTTGTCTTTCACTTTCATGTAAAGTAGGGGCCGCAAACTGGAGCCTAGATGGGATCTCACCTAAACTTCCAACTCATCATTTCATCTCATTGAACTACACGTGACTTGATTCCCTTATAACCCGGGATATGTAGGATGTCCATAACTAGGATTCGGTCGCATATTTCTTCCATTTTGATAAGAGTTCGGTCAATACTCGTCTCATTGTCTACTTCTTTGTCTGCAAACTCTTCGTGTTTTCAATCAAAGAGGGGCAAACTGTTTACACATGATTTTTTACCGAACATAAGATTCTACACAATTTTTTATATGTAAATATCGTTATTTTGGTAGGTTTATTTATTTATTTATTTATCTATTTATTATTATTATTATTATTATTATTATTATTGTTTTTTTTAAAAAAAAAAAAAAGAGATCTGAAAATCACAACGGATTATATGGTCTCTTTATATTTAAATTTTAATAAATAAGCTTGTGAATTTAATATACTGGTTAGTTGTATTTTTATTTTAATCTTTCAACCTTTACCTAGTCAAAAATAATAGTATATAAAGAAGAACAGTAAAAAAGAGTCCTAACAATTTCAAATTACCTCACCCTTTATCCTAATTACCCTCAAACTCCCATAACTTGTTCTTCCTAAAATTCCTCTTCCCATTTATTTATTTTTCCTTCCCCTTTTGTGTTTCACGTACAAATCCCCCCACCCCCACGTTTTTTTCCTTCTTTTTTTTACTGGTTTTACTTCTTTTCTTTTCTATTTTTTCTGTCCCTAGAAATTCTCAACCAAATATCTTTAAAATTTTCAACTAAATCACATTCCCCACTCCCTCACGTTCCCTTTAATTAGCACCAGACTAACACCCAAAGCATTAAAAAAAAAACCAACTTACACAGAGTAAAAGAGGAGGACACAGTAAAACACAGGCAGAAAAAAAAATTAGTAGAGAAAAAATGAATTGAGAAGAAAAGTAGGAATTGAGATCTTGTCTACGACTACTAGTTTGGGGTACCTCAAAGCTTTGAAGGTTCGTTTCTCTTGTTACTGTTTTTATGTTATGTAAGTCAAGATTTATTCGGTTATGGATCATCCAAGATGAAGTTGTGGTTGCTATTGTTATTATTTTGATCTTTATATACATATATTCCATTGTTGAAATAGTGTGTTGAATTTTCCCTTTATATTTGACTTTGAATTCGTTTATTCATTCCTTGTTGATTCGTATTATATTTTTCTCTTGTGTTTATGATTGGTAAATAGAAAATAAAATAGCATATATTAGGTTGTAAATATCTTTAGGGAATAGCAATATGATATTAAAAAGAGAAGAAAGAATGATCAAGCTTTTCCCAGTAACTAAGGGTTGATTTGAAAATAAATTGCGACTTTTTAAATTTTATTATAATTGATCGGTTGAAAACTTGAATAAGTGTTTGATGCACTTTGTTGATAATAAACACTTAAAATTGGAATAGTCATTAATGTGGAAAAGTAACAATTTTTGGAATGATATATATCTTTAGGTGATTTTTATTTACTTTTTGAGCTTGTATTAGTGATGAGCAAGTTGTTTATATACATAGTGAAAAAATAATTTTGCCTTTGCTTCATAAAGTACTTGGCTAGAATTTATAGTCTTAAATTAATTAATTTGCTTTTAAACAATAATAAGAGAGTAGGATGAGTTGCGAATTAATCCCAAGTTTGTGGCAAAGGGAAAATAGAAAGAGAATACAGAAAGGATACTAATCTTAAATTCATACTAGACGAATACATGTCTCAAACATTAGACAAGTATAAATTTTATTATTATTATTATTATTATTATTATTATTAATAATAATAATAAAAATGAGTTTCAATAAAGAATGTGGTGCCACATCTTTATTGAGACGTTTAAAGACAAGCATAATTTAAACCAAACAAAAAAAAAGGGAATAATAAATAAAAATGGCTTCAATTAAGAAAGTGGTTACACGTCTTTTTGAAACACCTAAAAGAAGATTCAAGGATGCGGTGTAGGCCAAATAGTCGTATTAGTTAATGTTTATTAAACTAAAAATTGTAGATTAAGAATGTTAAGGTGACACAATTGAGAGAAGAAAGCAATTATGCTACTAAGCAATCATACATCAAAAATCGAGAATGCAGTTATGCATCCGATTTGAGATTAATAAATATCAACAATAAAAATACAAGTGAACTAGGGCCTTAGACACAATTTATCCAAAAAATAATCTAAAGTAAGTATAAGTTGATAAAAGCAACCGTGTAGAACCACGAGACTCGAGGGATGCCTAATACCTTTCCCTCGGTCAACAGAATTCCTTACCTGAATTTTTGTTTTCGCAGACCAAAATAAGAGTCATTTTCTTTTGATTAAAACTTAAAAAAAAGTGACTTGGAACACCATAACTCAATTCAAAGTGATGACTCCGAAAAAAATAAATAATCCCTAATCAATACCGTCACTTAAATTAGAAAAACCCTTTCGCCGCCGCGAAAAAGGGGTGTGACAATAATAATAATACTAATAATAGTAATACTAGTAATAGTAACACTACTACTACTACTACTACTAATAATAATAATAATAATACTAATAATAATAATACTAATAATAATGATACTAATAATAATAATACTAGTAATAATAATAATAATAATAATAATAATAATAGTAATAATAATAATAATAGTAATAATAATAATAGTAATAATAATAATAATAGTAATTACTACTACTACTACTACTACTACTAATAATAATAATAATACAAATAACAATAATACTAATAATAATGATACTAATAATAATAATACTAGTAATAATAATAATAATAGTAATAATAATAATAGTAATAATAATAATAATAGTAATAATAATAGTAGTAGTAATAATAATAATAATAATAATAGTACTAATAATAGTAGTAATAATAGTAATAATAATACTAATAATAGTACTACTAGTAATAATAATAGCAATAATAATAATAATAACATTAATAATAGTAATAATAATAGTACTAATAATAGTAGTAATATTAGTAATAATAATACTAATAATAGTAATACGAGTAATAGTAATAATACTAATACCGTCACTTAAATTGGAAAAACCCTTTCGCCGTCGAGAAAAAGGGGTGTGACAATAATAATAATAATACTAATAATAATAATAATACTATTACTAGTATTACTATTATTAGTATTATTATTATTACAATTATTAGTATTATTATTATTACTATTACTAGTATTACTATTATTAGTATTATTAGTATTATTATTATTGCTATTACTAGTATTACTATTATTAGTATTATTATTATTACTATTACTAGTAGTACTATTATTATTATTAGTAGTAGTAGTAGTACTATTACTAGTATTATAATAGTAATAGTAATAATAATAGTAATTATTATTATTAATAATAGTAATAATAATACTAATAATAGTAATAATAATATTAATTATTATTATTAATAATAGTAATAGTAATACTAATAATAGTACTACTAGTAATAGTAATAATAATACTAATAATACTACTACTTGTAATAGTAATAATAATAACAATACAAATAATAGTAATACTAGTAATAGTACTACTACTACTAATAATAATAATTACTTTTACTAGTAGTATTATTAGTAGTAGCAGTAGTACTATTACTAGTATTATAATAGTAATAGTAATAATAATAGTAATTATTATTATTAATAATAGTAATAATAATAGTAATAATAGTAATAATAATAGTAATTATTATTATTAATAATAGTAATAATAGTACTACTAGTATAGTAATCATAATACTAATAATAGTAATAGTAGTAGTAGTAATAGTAGTAGTAGTAATAGTAGTAACAACAACAACAACAATAACAACAACAACAATTTGTATCAGTCTTGTAAAGGCTCTGATACCAATTGTTGATAGGATCGAACAGTCTTGTTACTAGGATCTTTCACAAGCTAAAACAATTCTGGTAGTTGCTTCTACTGTCCTATTCGCCCTTAACGTCCACTTGGCTATTGGGTAATCCAACATACTTTTTCGATAGTCTTTCAACGGTTCGCCTAGATTGTTCTGCACTTGACATTAGTATGACTATTTAAAACACTCAACAAAATGACATAATCATCATTTCTTATAGTAACTTAGTATAATATAGTTCAACACAAAAAATTAGCCTTTCATTAGGCCGAAGACCTAAATAAATTTAATATGTTTGTACCTGAAATTAAAGTCCAAAAAGATCTTTGATGTACAAGTCAAATCCATTGAGAGATTTTATTAAAAAGCTAACTGAAAGATTACAAAATTAGAAAGATTTAAAACTAGAGAGAGAGGGGGTTCTAAAACCTGCCTCTTATCTAAGAAAATGAAATCCTTTTATAGATGATTTCTGATAAACAAAAATTGGCTGACAAACAATCGTGGCCTTCTACCATGCAAAATTCATCATATTCTGTAGTGTGGCTAGCTGATGCCATGGATATATCATCTCCTATCTCCATGTCTAGATTTTTCATTAGATCCTTTTTTACTTCTTCCATATATGATGCTATTATATCTTATTTGAAAATTGCACCTTTCTTCATTTGAAGTTTTCTAGCGATTTGTTTGAATGAACTATGATTATTCATTTGAGATTTTGAGTCTGTTTTTTTATATGCATCAATGGTTATATTAATTGAGTCTATTATCTCTTGCCCATGAAATTTTTCTTCGAGATCCTTTTGGATTAATTTGTTTCAAAATTTTGCATAAAAATATTCTCTGAAGGCAAGGAAACCCTTCTTCAGTGTTATTAACTTCAACTGTCCATTTCATAATTCATGGAATTGAGAATTCTATAAAGAAATACATTATGGACACCCCATTGAAGAAGATATTATCTTTCTCCATACTTATTAGTTTAGTGGGTTCATCAACCCTTTGGGTATATAAACTCTTATAAGGTTTTGGCAAGATATTTAGAGAAGGACCATATAAAGTCCATCATTGACTAAACCAATTTGGTATTTGCTGTTTGGATACATGCGAACATATTTTAATGAACCATGAATGCTTTTTATTAGCATTTTCATACAAAAGAGCTTTGTGAAAGCCATGTGTATAATCCCAGTAATTATATTTGATCGGAATCCTTTGTTTAGGATGGATATAATCCCTTTCTTTTAAAGTGCTGATTCCCCATTCTTCTGGAGATATAATTTTTGTAATTATAAACTTTGAAAAGTTATAAACTTTCTTCGTATTGGCCAGGTAAAATTGTTGAAATTCTCCAGACCCTGTTGCTGAGAGTATTATCTCATAGTGCATCTTGTATTTATAACCAGAAGTAGCATATGATACTGAGTCTAAATATCTGTGCATTATTTGCCACGAGTAATCATTCCAATTTAGATCATTTTATTCAAGAAGAAGTATAACCTCTTTATTATCATTTGGATCAAATATTTTCGTGTTCTAGTCATCTGTGAGGACTATGAAATATGACTGAAGAATATTGTAACACTCCGAATTTAAAAAGGGCGAAAATTTTCAATTTTTAAAAACTTTGGTGACATACTACTTGACCTACTAATCATTGGTGGACTTACTAACAGTAGGTCAAGGGGATAGGAACCGTAGGTAAGGCTGCCCAAGAAGAAGAAGTTGGAAAAATTTCTAAGGAGTGACCTACTACTTGACTTACCAATCGTCGTTTGATTTACCAATCGTAGGTCAAATGGGGGGCGGGGGGAGTCGTCAATGCTACTGGTTTGGGGGAGGAAATTATTTTAATTTTTGGGACTAAGTAGGCTAACCTACGGTTGGTCACCTATGGGCAGTAGGTAGACCTACCAACCGTAGGTCATGTAGTAAGTGGGGTCGTTGGTGGAGTTTTGAAGAGGGATCGTTTGGTCTTTTCACCTAATGGCCTATTTACTAATCTAAGTCAGTTTATAACTTCTCCTAACACTATATAGGCCTTTTTTAATCCAAAAATCTACTCTTCCAAAATCATTTACAAGATTTCCCCAAACTCTCCCACCTCAAATATTTCTCTCTCTAGAAGTTAGAAGAAGATGAAGAGGGCAAGCTAGGGTTCAAGAAATCAAGCTTTTCTTCATCAATTGCTTAAGGAATTGAGACTCTAAGGTATGATAGTCTTGATCCATGGAGCCATTTCCTCCATGGAGTCCCTAAAATCTCTAATTTTCAAGTTAGAAATTCCCAATTGAAGTAAGGGTTTTCTTCTATGTCATGGGTTCTTTTCAATGTTGATTTAATTGATTGTTTTATGAACTATGATGCATGGATTGAGTTGAATTTCATGAATTGAGATGAATCCCCATGAACCCATGCCAATTCCCCCAATTTCAAAAATCTATGCTTTGTTGGTGGGTTGAATTATAAAGTGATGAATTATATGAAATCTCTATGAATCCATGCAAGAATTATGATTTCTAATCTAAGATTTTTCATGATGAGATTATGAATGACCTAATGATGGTTTTATGAAAGTAAGCATGTTCAATCAAAAACTATGATTTTCCTCTATTATGTGGGTTCCTTCAATTATGATCAAATTGCCTTGTTTATGGTTTTCTAAGCATGAGTTTGCATTGAATTGCATGATTTAAGATGAACTCTTATGAACCCATGTGAACTCTATGATGTGTAAGTTATGAGCATGATGAATTATGTAAAGATAAAGTTTATGAAATCATGCATGTCACTTATGAAGTCAATGATGAAATAAGAGTGCTTTGAGATTGAAGCATCAAAGTTTATGATATGTTGATGTTATGGTTGAGTAGTGAAGGGTTTCTCATGTAATACTCAAACTTTGAATTTGAAATGAACAAGAGGCGATTACCCATGTTCTTAAGGAGCTATTCTAATGAAGGGACAAGAGGCGATCACTCATGTTCCCTAATATAGACAAGAGGCGATCACCAATGTCTACTAATAACGAACTTATGACTAATGATAGACAAGAGGCGACTACCCATGTCTACTTATGATAAATGAACTATATCTAATCCGTGGGAATTATACTTAGCACCGAGTGGACAAGTGGCGATTACCCATGTCCCATAAACTATGTGACACCATAGGATGATGGTTTATGATAGACTCTAGCTAGTTGATCCACGTAAGCTATAGGTTAAGTAAAGGGTCCTAACTTGGCAAGCAGGATGGCCCTATCGATGTGGGGTTAGACACCAGATTCCATGTTGATAGCTCACATGGTCTTACATGTCGGTTACAGATACTTCCCTCAAACAAAGAATTAAAGTGCTCTTAAGATATTTCTCAAGTGATGTAAAGATATTTAGCTTGCTTTGACCATGGTTTATGATTTGTGATGCTAACCTTTTCTTCATGTTTTAGCTTGGTCATTGCATGTTTATGAAAATGTCCCATTTTAGCATGTTTTTATGATTTGGTGCATTGCTATCATACTTAGTACATTCCCTGTACTAACGCATTCTTTTTGCCTACATTGTCTCATAATGTAGGGCTTGGTGATTCTCCATCTATTCGTGGCTAGAGCTTAGTAAAAGGTTTTTGGAAGACTTGGTGAATCCTCATACGTCTGAGGACATAGCCTTGTTGTTCATACTTTTATGTTCTTTCATTTTGACATTGTATTGGGTTACGTCCCAAATGTTATTTCTCATTCTTATGTTAGATTGGCTTTGAGACATTTGATGTAGACTTTCAAATTTTCTTAAAAGCTTTGATATGACATTAGCTTTTTAACTCTTAAATCCCTATGATCTTGTATATATGTATGCTAAGTGGCTTGTATGAGGCGTTTCGGGGTCTTGTACGCCATGTCACGTGTAGGGGGTACCTTGGGTCGTGACAAACTTGGTATTCAGAGCACAAGGTTTTAAAAAGGTCCTAGGATGTCTCATAAGCCACGTAGAGTAGAGTCTTGTTCATGAGTGTGAAGCGCGCCCATTTATGAATGAGAGGCTATAAGATGTTTAGGAAACTCCACTTCTTTCATTACTCTTAAATCGTACGATAGAGTGTAACTCTATATGTCTCTCTCCTAACCCCTATCCTATGCATTTCAGGATATGGCTACCCGAAGAGCTCATGCTAGAAGAAATGTGGAACAACAAGCTCCTCAAGTTTCGGCCAACCCTTTGGCCGAACAAGTGACTAATGCGGAGTTTAGGGCTGCTTTCAAGTGTTGGCTCAAGCCATGACGGTCCAAGTCAATAGAGAGGTTGTGGCTCCCGTGAACCCAAATGTGGGTACGGCGGCATCAAGGGTGAGGGATTTTACTAGAATGAACTCTTCGGAATTTAATGGTTCTAAGGTTGAGGAGGATCCTCAAGAGTTCATTGATGAGGTGTACAAGGTGCTAATGATCATGGGTGTGATGCCGGAGGAAAAGGCGGAGTTGGCCGCTAATCAACTTATAGGTGTAGCTCAAGTGTGGTTTGAGCAATGGAAGAGTGAGAGGGTGGATGATGCAGGTCCTCTTGATTAGGAGAAGTTTAAGGTTTCTTTCCTCGATAGGTTCTTTCCTCTTGAGATGTGGGAGGCAAGGGTGCTCGAGTTTATTAACCTTCATTAAGGAAGCATGAGTGTGAAGGATTATGCTTTGAAATTCACTAAATTTTCCCAATATGCTCCTACTATGGTTGCCGATCCTAGGGCAAGGATGAGTAAGTTCATTTCAGGAGTGTCCGAAATGGTGGTCAAGGAATGTCGTACTGCCATGCTTGTCAATGACATGGATATTTCTCATCTCATGGTTCATGCTCAAAAATAGAAGAGGAGAAACTTAAGGAAAGGTCTAGAGAGGCAAGGAGGGCTAAGACCGGTGACGGTAATTTCTCACATTCAAGGTCCGATGGACATGGTCGTTCTAGATTTTGACAAAGGTTTTCTAGTCAAGGTTCCTCCAATGCTCCTCCTAAGTCCAAAAAGGATAGGGTATCCAACCCTAAGCCTCAAGGAGGGAATGGTGGTGATTTTTCATCAACTACTTGTGCTAAGTGTGGGAAAAAGCATGGGGGTAAATATCGAGCCAGTTCTAATGCATTCTTTGGTTGTGACAAGATGGATCACAAGATAAGGGATTGTCCCTTAGTGGCTAAAAATGAAGGGGATAATCGTCGACGAACTCAACCTCAAAATTCATCGGGTTCTAGTAGAAATCAAAAGCAAAACCGATTATATGCACTTCAAGCTCGCCATGAGCAAGAGGGTTCTCCCGATATGGTTACCGGTATGTTGAAAGTCTTTCACTTTGATGTTTATGCTTTTCTTGAACCCGGTGCTACCTTGTCTTTTGTGACGCCATATGTGGCTATGAGGTTTGATGTTTCTTCCGATGTGTTGTTAGATCCTTTTCATGTCTCTACTCCGATTGGTGAATCCATTGTTGTTAGAAGAGTCTATAGAAATTGTCCCGTCTCCTTATCCCATAGAGTCACTCATGTTGATCTTGTAGAGCTTGATATGTTAGATTTTGATGTCATTCTTGGGATGGATTGGTTGCATTCTTGTTATGCTTTTATTGATTGTAGGACCCGATTGGTCAAGTTTCAATTCCCAAATGAGCCTATCCTAGAGTGGAAGGGGGAAATTCTATGCCTAAAGGTCAATTTGTGTCATGTCTTAAAGCTAGAAAGATGATTTCTAAGGGGTGCATATACCATCTTATTAGGGTGAGGGATGTGGATTCCGAAACCCCTACTCTTTAGTCGGTCCCCATTGTTAATGAGCTTCCGGAAGTGTTTCCCGATGATCTACCCGTTGTTCCTCCCGAAAGGGAAATAGACTTCGATATTGACCTTCTCCCAGATATGCAACCTATCTCTATTCCTCCATATAGAATGGCTCCGGCGAAACTTAAGGAACTAAAATAGCAATTGAAAAACTTGTTGGATAAGGGTTCATCCGACCAAGTATTTCTCCATGGGGTGCTCCGGTCTTGTTTGTAAGAAAGAAAGATGGTTCACTTCGTATGTGCATTGACTACCGCCAATTGAACAAGGTTACCATTAAGAATAAGTATCCTCTTCCAAGAATAGATGAGTTGTTTGATCAACTTAAAGGGGCTAGTTACCTCTCTAAGATCAACCTTCGTTAGGGTTATCACCAATTGAGGGTGAAAGAATATGATATTCCAAAAACGGCTTTCCGGACTAGATATGGCCATTATGAATTCCTAGTGATGTCGTTTGGGTTGACAAATGCTCCGGCCACATTTATGGATTTGATGAATAGGGTGCTTAGACAATATCTTGATATGTTTGTGATTGTGTTCGTAGTTGATATTTTGATTTACTCAAGGAGTGAGGATGAGCATGACGATCATTTGAGGATTGTATTGCAAGTCCTCAAGGACCAACAACTTTTTGCGAAGTTTAGTAAATGTGAGTTTTGGCTAAGGTCCGTGGCTTTTCTTGGACACATTGTCTCCGGTAAGGGTATTGAGGTAGATCCCAAGAAAACGGATGCAGTTAGGAATTGGCCTAGACCTCTATCACCTTCGGATATTCGTAGTTTCTTGAGTTTAGCTGGTTATTATAGGAGATTTGTTAAAGGGTTTTCTTCGATTGCTTCCCCATTGACGGCTTTGACTCAAAAGAAGGTTAAGTTCACTTGATCCGAAGCGTGTGAGAAGAGTTTTCAAGAGTTGAAAGATAGACTTACCTCGGCTCCGATATTGACTCTACCGGAAGGGTCCGATGGTATTGTGATTTATTGTGATGCTTCAAGGATTGGGCTAGGATGTGTTCTTATGCAAAATGAAAAAGTTATTGCTTATGCTTCAAGGCAACTCAAGACTTATGAAAAGAACTATCCTACTAATGATTTAGAATTAGCGGCGGTTGTGTTTGGTTTAAAGATTTGGAGGCATTATTTGTATGGTGTGCATGTTGACATTTTTACCGATCATAAGAGTTTGCAATATGTGTTCAAACAAAAATATCTAAATCTTCGCCAAAGGAGGTTGCTCCAGTTGTTAAAAGACTACGACATGAGTGTCCTCTATCACCTCGGTAAGGCTAATGTGGTGGCGGATGCCCTTCGTCGGTTTTCTATGGGTAGTGTTGCTCATGTTGAGGATGGTAAGAAAGAATTGGTTTGTGATGTTCATAGTTTGTCCCGATTGGGTGGCCAGTTAGTTGATTCCACTAAAGGTGGTGTTATGGTTCATAATGGTTCTGAATCGTCTTTTGTGCAAGATGTGAAGACTAAGAAAGATCTTAATCCTAATTTGGTTGAGTTGAAGGAAGCGGTGCTCAAGAAGTCCGTTGAGGCTTTCTCCCAAGCGGGAGATGGTGTGCTTTGATATCAAGGTCATTTGTGTGTTCCCGGTGTGGATGACTTAAGAGGACAAATTTTATCAGAAGCACATTGTTCTCGATATTCCATTCACCCGAGAGCTACCAAGATGTACCGTGATTTGTGGGAGGTCTATTGGTGGAATGGGATGAAGAAGGATATTGCAGAATTTGTGGCTAAGTGTCCTAATTGTCAACAAATGAAGGTTGAGCATCAAAAGCCGGGAGGTTTTTCCCAAGATATTAGTATTTCTACTTGGAAGTGGGAAGATGTGAATATGGACTTCATTGTTTGTTTACCACGCACCCGGCGACAATATGATTCAATTTGGGTTATTGTAGATCGTATGATGAAATCAGCCCATTTCATTCCCGTCAAGGTTTCTTATTCGGCGGAGGACTATGCTAAGTTGTATTTGAGGGAAATGGTTAGGTTGCATGAAGTGCCTTTATCCATTATCTCCGATCGTGGTGCACAATTCACTTCTCAATTTTGGAAATCCTTCCAAAAGGGTCTTGGTACTCGTGTCAAGCTTAGTACGGCCTTTTATCTTCAAACCGATGGGCAAGTGGAGCGTACTATCCAAACTTTGGAAGATATGTTGAGAGCTTGTGTAATTGATTTCAAGGGTAATTGGGATAATCATTTGCCTTTGATTGAGTTTGCTTATAATAATAGCTACCATTCTAGTATTGGCATGGCTCCGTTTGAGGCTCTCTATGGAAGGAGGTGTAGATCTCCTATAGGTTGGTTTGAAGTTGGTGAAGTTGCTTTGATAGGTCCTGAGTTGGTACATGAAACGACCCCAAAAATGCCCGAAAATGTGCTTCGGAAACACCTATAATTGTAATTTCCATATATCTCAAAATCCGTGCATGATTTCGGAAATTCGACTTCATATTCTTATTTGTGGGGTCAAATTGAGTGGGAAATGGGTCTAACCCGAATTTTAGAGCAACCGTATCAAAATTCGAAAATCGCAAAAATTGCGATTTGGAGGGTCAACTTTAAAGGGGCATATCTCTTAGCACACAAGGAACTGGAAGGGCTGCAACCTATCAAATTAAAGCTCTTTGAGTTAGCTTTCCAACGCACTTGGTTTCACCTTATTCCGCGTTAGGATGAGGGAGTTATGACCATTTTCGTAAAACCTGTCAGTGCAGAATTTCCAATTCCAGTGAGCGAATTTTCTAGGCGGGTTGGAGTCATTTTTTATAAAAAGGGGATATGTCCCATATTTAGTCATTTTCTAAACTCCAAAAACACTCTCTAAGCCCTCTCCAAAAATTCCACCAAGATCTTCAACCAAATTCAAACATCTCAAGCTCTAATTCCGGATTCAAGACTCAATCTCAAGCTTCGATTCTCCATTCCAATCTTCATCAAGGATTCTCCAAAGTTGAGGTATGTGGGTTTGATTGTGGAAACCTTCCTTTCCACAAGTCCAACCATTTATCCTCTATTTCTACTTCAAGTTTATGGGTCCTTATGATCATTTATGAACTCTTGAATTATGGAATTACTACTACACACCCTATTATGGTCCTTTTTGCATATTATCATGAAATGGAATTTTTATGTGATGTTTATGGTTTACATGCTTCCATGATCAAATTATGAAGGTTGATATATATATGTATGTTGTTGGTGGGCTGATTTATATGGATTTTGGAATTGGTTGGAATTAGTATTCTTGAAATACATGATTTCATTTACATGAACAATTGCCCACCATGTGTTTGATAAAATGCCCATTTATAGAATTCTTAGGAAAGGGAAGGTCCAAGGTACGTCCTATGAGACGGATGGTTATGTAATTACTGAAATGATGATGAAATGGACACATGTATATGATTTTCTCTAAATAAGTGTTGTGAGTCGACCATGCCTAGTACGGGGGGTAGTAGGCCCGTATAACCATATCGAGGGGTTGGTACCTTGGTTGCCTAGTACGGGGGGTAGTAGGCCCGTATAACCATATCGAGGGGTTGGTACCTTGGTCCCTAGCACGGGGGGTGGTAGGCCCGTGTAACCATATCGAGGGGTTTGTACCTTGGTCCCTAGCACGGGGGGTGGTAGGCCCGTGTAACCATATCGAGGGGTTTGTACCTTGGTCCCTAGCACGGGGGGTGGTAGGCCCGTGTAACCATATTGAGGGTTTGTACCTCTTTCGCCTCTCCAAGGGGGTGGTAGGCCTTGGAAATACTATATTGATGGTCACTCGCCACACATGTACTACGTCCCACTAAATATGATTTTTATGTAAGCATCATTATACATATCATTTCATTAATATGCTATCTATTGGGTATGATTACGCATTTTTCCTATGATGTCCATCTAATGTAGCATTGCATTGCATCCCATATACTTAGTACATTCAAATGTACTAACGCATACTCTATGCCTACATGATGTCACCATGTAGGGACCGGAGCACCGCTTGACCATCCTCCTCCGCGTGGCTAGTACGATTTTCTATAGTGGTTATTGGTGAGTCCTCCATTTCGGGGACGTTGCTCATGATCTTTTGCTATGTATAAAACTTTTCCTTTCTAGTTATGTTTTGACTATGAGGGTGAGCCCGGTAGTTTGTCTTGGCCCCCGCTAAGTACTCATGTTTAGAGGTGGTGTTGGACAAGTTGTGTATTATGCTTGAGCTTGACTCATCTATGGTATTTATGTATCATTTCTTTTTTTTTTGCTCCCTTAGTCCCGATTTCCCCCTTGATTATGCTTATCGTTTATGGTCATTTAATTGCTTCCGCGACCAAGGATGTGTAATGATACGCTATGAGGCTTGTTTGGGGTTCCTTCGGGTTCCCCATTCTCCGGTCACATCTAGGCCCTAGGCTTGGGTCATGACAGTACATGAGGCTATGGAGAAAGTTTGACTTATTAGAGAAAGATTGAAAACGGCTCAAAGTCGACAAAAGTCCTATGCCGATGTTAGAAGGAGAGATTTAGAATTTGATGTTGGTGATTGGATTTACTTGAAAATTTCACCCATGAAGGGTGTGGTGTAAAGAGGTTTGGAAAGATAGGGAAGCTTAGTCCCGTTATGTAGGCCCATATCAAATTTTGAGACGTGTTGGTAAGGTTGCTTATGAACTTGATTTGCCTAATGTATTGGCATCGGTGCATCCAGTTTTCCATGTCTCATTGTTGAAGAAATGTGTTGGTGATCCGACGTCTATAGTGCCATTGGAGAATCTTGGCATAAAGGATAGTCTTTCCTATGAAGAAGTTTCGGTTGAGCTTTTAGACCGGTAAGTCCGAAAGTTAATAAATAAAGAAGTTGCTTCCGTGAAAGTTATTTGTAGGAATCAATTAGTTAAGGGTGCTACTTGGGAGGCCGAGACCGATATGATGTCCCGATATCCTCATCTCTTTTCCTCCGATCCTACTCTAGCTTGAGGTATCTAGTTCCTCATGGTTCATTCTTTTGGTTTCATGTGTCTTAGTTATTACCATGATTCCTTGATTATGCATGTTCATGAAGAGTCTAATTTTGAGAAAATGAGCTAGCTTGATTGATTTATCTATAATTATGTGCATTGAGTATGAGTTGCATAAAGTCTTCATGAAATGATGTGTTGAACATGCTTTAGCTTGGAGTTGATGTTTTCCTCCTCGGATATGTGATTTATGTGATTTCATTCTAGGTTGGGTTGTTAGCTCTTGTTTCTTACCCTCCTTATGATGTCTTGATTCTCATTCGAGGAAAAATGTTCCCAAGGGAAAGAAAATGTAACACCCAGATTTAAAAAGGGCGAAACTTTTCAATTTTTGAAAACTTTGGTGACCTACTAATCGTTGGTGGACTTACCAACAGTAGGTCAAGGAGGTAGGAACCGTAGGTAAGGCTGCCCAAGAAGAGGAAGTTGGAAAAATTTCTAAGGAGTGACCTACTACTTGAATTACCAATCGTAGATCAAATGGGGGGGGGGGCGGTGTCGTCGATGCTACTGGTTTGGGGGAGGAAATTATTTTAATTTTTGGGACTAAGTAGGCGGACCTATGGTTGGTCACCTCCGGGCAGTAAGTTGACCTACCAACCAGGTCATGTAGTAAGTGGGGTCGTTGGTGGAGTTTTGAAGATGGATCGTTTGGTCTTTTCACCTAATGGCCTATTTACTAATCTAAGTCGGTATATAACTTCTCCTAACACTATATAAGTCTTTTTAACCCAAAATCTACCCCTCCAAAATCATTTAGAAGATTTCCCCAAACTCTTCCACCTCAAATATTTCTCTCTCTAAGAGTTAGAAGAAGAAAAAGAGGGCAAGCTAGGGTTCAAGAAATCAAGCTTTTCTTCATCAATTGCTTAAGGAATTGAGACTCTAAGGTATGATAGTCTTCATCCATGGAGCCCTTTCCTCCATGGAGTCCCTAAAATCTCTAATTTTCAAGTTAGAAATTCCCAATTGAAGTAAGGGTTTTCTTTTATGTCATGGGTTCTTTTCAATGTTGATTTAATTGATTGTTTTATGAACTATGAAGCATGAATTGAGTTGAATTTCATGAATTGAGATGAATTTCCATGAACCCATGCCAATTCCCCCAATTTCGAAAATCTATGCATTGTTGGTGGGTTGAATTATAAAGTGATGAATTATATGAAATCTCTATGAATCCATGCATGAATTATGATTTATAATCTAAGACTTTTCATGATGAGATTATGAATAACCTAATGATGGTTTTATGAAAGTAAGCATGTTCAATAAAAAACTTTAATTTCCCTCTATTATGTGGGTTCCTTCAATTATGATCAAATTGCCTTGTTTATGGTTTTCTAAGCATGAGTTTGCATTGAATTGCATGATTTAAGATGAACTCTTATGAACCCATGTGAACTCTATGATGTGTAAGTTATGAGCATGATGAATTATGTAAAGATAAAGTTTATGAAATCATGCATATGAAATAAGAGTGCTTTGAGATTGAATGATATGTTGATGTTATGGTTGAGTAGTGAAAGGGTTTCTCACGTAATACTCAAACTTTGAATTTGAAACGAACAAGAGGCGATTACCCATGTTCTTAAGGAGCTATTCTAATGAAGGGACAAGAGGCGATCACTCATGTTCCCTAATTTAGACAAGAGGCGATCACCCATGTCTACTAATAACGAACTTATGACTAATGATAGACAAGATGCGACTACCCATGTCTACTTATGATAAATGAACTATGTCTAATTCGTGGGAATTATTCTTAACACCAAGTGGACAAGTGGCGATTACCCATGTCCCATAAGCTATGTGCCACCATAGGATGATGGTCTATGATAAACACTAGCTAGAGGATCCATGTAAGCTATATGTTAAGTAAAGGGTCCTACCTTGGCAAGTAGGATGGCCCTATCGGTGTGGGGTTAGACACCGAATTCCATATTGATAGCTCACATGGTCTTACATGTCGGTTAAGGCTACTTCCTACAAACAAAGAATTAAAGTGCTCTTAAGATATTTCTCAAGTGATGTAAAGATATTTAGCTTGCTTTGACCATGGTTTATGATTTGTGATGCTAACCTTTTCTTCATGTTTTAGCTTGGTCATTGCATGTTTATGAAAATGTCCCATTTTAGCATGTTTATATGATTTGGTGCATTGCTATCATACTTAGTACATTCCCCGTACTAACACATACTTTTTGCCTACATTGTCTCATAATGTAGAGCTTGGTGATTCTCCATCTATTCGTGGCTAGAGCTTAGTAGAAGGTTTTTGGAAGACTTAGTTAGTCCTCATACATCTGAGGATATAGCCTTGTTGTTCTTACTTTTATGTTCTTTCATTTTGACATTGTATTGGGTTACGTCCCAAATGTTATTTCTCATTCTTATGTTAGATTGGCTTTGAGAGATTTGATGTAGATTTTCGCAATTTTCTTAAAAGCTTTGATATGACATTATCTTTCGAACTCTTAACTCTCGGTGATCTTGTATATATATGTATGTTAAGTGGCTTGTATGAAGCCTTTTGGGGTCTTGTACGCCATGTCACGTCTAGAGGGTACCTTGGGTCATGACAAATATTATCTTTCCTTGTTTGGATTTTATAAAATTCATAAATTCTTTGTATATTGGGTGATCAGTATTAAGATTCGTTGTAGTAGTAATATTTGTTGCTATCAACTTTTTATTTCCCATCTATGCAAGGATATTGCCTCTGCCTACTCCTGTATTTTCTCTTCCCCTCCTTGCGGATGGGGGCCAAGAAGGCCGCATCCTGTCAGTCATAAGAATAGATGATTAGTTTAAATATTCTCTTGTGAGAAAATCAGGTAAATTATTATCTAATCTCTTTTTATACTGAATGTCAAAATCAAATGGGGCTAATAAAGTCTGCCATCTAGTAAACATTTGTTTTGAAACATTATGTTTACAGTCTTTATTAAACATAAATTTAGCAGCTTGGCAATCCATTATTATTAAAAACTTTTGATTGTATAAATCTCCTTGAAATTTTAAAACACATTTAAATATAGCTAAAATTCTTTTGCCACAGTGGCATAGTTTTTCGGGCTATTATTTCATTTATCAGAAAAAAATTGAACAATGTAATCTTGTTTATTATCAGGGCAATACTGTGTTAGAACACCATCATAATCGATGTCTGAAGCATCAGTTTCCACAGTTTTTCTCCAATTTAGATTAGCCAAAGTGACACAAGGAAGGTTTTTAACCTTGGCTTTAATTTGCATGACAGCTTCAGTATGATTATTAGTCCAAGCAGTAGGATTCTTTTTTAACCTATCATATAAGATGGTTGTATCCTTGGCTAAATCCTTTATAAAAGGAGCAACATAGTTAAGGCTACCAAAAAATCTCTGCAGCTAGATTTTACCAGTCAAAATATTAGGAAATTTAGAAGCAAATTCAATACTCCTATTGATGGGACTTATTCTTCCCTTTTCAATATTATGACCCGGAAATCTAACATTTATTTGAAACAAGGAGATTTTTGGAGTAGAAATAACTAATCCATTTTGAATAATAATTTTTTTAAATAAATCCAAATGTTTAAAATGAGTTTCCATTGTTTTGGAAAGTACCAAAATATCATCTATGTACAATTATGAAATTGCTATAAGGTACAAAAATATCATTCATAATCTTTTGGAATTCTGATGGAGCTTTTTTTAGACCGAAAGGTATAGCGTTCCATTCAAATTGTCCCATTGGAACATTAAAAGCAATTTTATATCTATCTGATTCAACAATTTGATATGGCCAATAACCTGCTTTTAAATCAAATTTAGAAAATATGATTGCATCATAAACTCTATCAAGTAAATCCTTTTTATATTAGGAATAGGATACCTAATCCATTTTAAACCCTTTTTAAGAGGTTTATAATTTATAACTAACCTAGGGGCACCTCTTTCCTGTTCGGCATGTGTATTAACATAAAAAGCTGAGCAAGACCAAGGTGATTTAGAATACCTTATCTGGCCTTTTTGAAGCAAAGAATCAATTTCTTTTTTGCATAATTTAAAATATTTTGAATTCATTTGGCAAGACCTAGCTTTAGTAGGAATATTACTTTCAATAAAGCTATCTTCATATGAAAGATTGACTACATGTTTTTTTCTGTTCTAAAATGTATTTGGATGATCTCCACATATTTGTAGATAGAATTGGTTCTTTAAAAGGTAATTTTTTTCCTGTAATTTAGGATTTTGTAAAATGGCATCTGCTTCGATACTATTGATTTCTCCTTTATAAAATTAATTTGTTGATTTTTTGAAATTAATCTCGAAGATAATTCATTGATCATCCTTGTAAAAGGTTTGGTTATAAACTCAAGTATGAAAGGTTTTTCATTCCAAGTTTCAATAATTTTTTTTACTATCCCAATAAGCAAGAGGGAAAATATCATTTATAGAAGGAACACCAAAAATAATTTGGTAAGTAATATCTTTCACTAAAACAAAACTTTGAGGGATACAATCATTTCCCTTACAAATAAAAGCTTTGGGTAATTTATATTCTATTCCCATCTTGCTACCATTTGCAGATCTAAGGCTATGAGTAGTTTTATGAAAATATCTGGAAGGAATCAATCCTCCTTGTATGTAGTTTAAATCAGCAACACTATCAATTAAAGCTGTAAATCCTTTTTTATAATTGTAGTCAATAAGAAGAGTAATTTTTGTATAAAACTTTTGGGAAGTAATTGCTTTCAAACTTTGTAAAAATCCTTCCCTATCATCATTTTTTCTGAAATTAAGAGTTTTTAGAAAACTATTTTCTTCACCTTCTTCTTCATATGAGGACTCAAAACTATTATCAAGCTCTGTTAGACTTTCGATATTATCAAGTCTATTTTCAATAGCAGTATTCTTATTCTTTAGGATCTGAATATCACTTTTGAGATTATTAATTTCTCTTTTAGGTCTTGGATAGTAGTAGGAGTGCTTATTAGTTTCCTTTTCTCTTGTAGTAGCTTCTTGACATTAGACATGGTGTATGAACCTTCTTTTGTGGGGGATATTATCCTCATTAATATGATTTTGGAGGCAGTAGCTCCACTAATTTTATCAATAATCTGAGCTCTTATTTCAGGATCTTTAACAATCTGTAAAAGCTCTATAATTTTATCATTATCAATGACTTTAATGCTTAATTCTCTAAACTGAGAATAGATCTTATAAAGATCATCTTCTCCCTTGTTATCACAAGTTTGTCCTTGCTGACATGGCAAACATTCATTATCCGATGACATACAATCTTCTTGGTGAAGTGCTCGTAAATCTTCATCCGTGGAGGATTCTCCAAGACTGCTATATCCTGTATTTGTTTCTTTAGATTCAGAATATAAAAGGATTTTATATAAGGAATCCTTAATGTTCTCATCAATGTCAAGGGTTCTGATTTTTTTCCTTGACTCTGTAGTCTCTAGCATAATGACCAAATCTACCACATTTGTGGCAAGTATCAGATTTGCTAAATTTTGACTGAGATTTATTAAATCTTCTTTTTCCTTTATGTGATTTCTCTCTTCTTTCTTTCTTTTCCATTCTTGTTTTCTTCCACTTGAAATCCCTTTTGAAGGATATGTCCATTTTTGAAGAATGCTTATTAATTTTCTTATCCTTGGAAGATGCTTTCAGAATATCAAAAGAGAATTGTTCACGGAACTCTCCTAGTTGTTGTCTTTCATTAAGACGGTGCCTTTTGATTTGTTGATTCAACTTAATCTCATTGCATAAGGATAATTCTTCTTGTACACAGACACTTACAAGTTTTTCATAAGTATAGTTATCATAGAGGATACTGTGACTATCTCCTCTAAGAGCTTTTCTAACTCTTTCAGCAAAGAAAGCCGGTAATTCATCTATAGATTTTGATTTCTAATGAGAGCTATTACAGTAAGGTAACTCCATAACTCTGCTTAGAAAAACATCTTTACACCATCTAAATGATGTGAGAGTCTTACATCTAAGGTTTTGGAGCATAGTCCTGATGGTCTCACTATTATCAGACCATCTTCCTAAGAAATGTTCTATGATATTAAGAACAAGAGTATAAACAATATTCTGAGTAATATTTTGTTCTCCTTCTTGTTCAACAGCTTGAAGAATCTTGTCACGCCAATCCTTTAGTTGGCCAGTAAATCTTGCAGTTATCATGTCTGCAATAGTTTTATCACTATTCTTATTTGCCTTACAAATAGTACTATACATAAGTATTCTATGTACAGTCGTATAAATCTGCCTATCTGTATATCCATCTATATTCTAGTCATAGATCTCCTTTCCATTATAGCTATTAGTTATAATGTGCTCATGCTCTTCTAAAATCACATCCTGAGGAGTAGGCCTTGGATAATAATACATTCTTTGAACAAGCTTTTTAGCATATTTTTCTGAGATTTTATTAATCTCATTAGGAATCTTTTCTTTATAATCATCTTCTAAGAGATCAAAATCGTCAACACTTAGAGGGTTGATATTCAAACCTTTGAATTTTTCGATATTCGAACCTTTAATTTTTTCTTCCAATAAACTTTCTCGGTCCAAAAGGTTTCTTAACTTGAAATCCCTAACTTCTGAGGGAGGTTGGACACGAGTAGTTGTCATTTTCTCTTTCCCTTTAGTACTGGATCTGATCTCAGAAAGTAATTTATCAATTCTATCATGAATAGAAATAATTTGTTCTCTTAAAATGCTCATATAAATGTTAGCATAGTTCTACTGCTTAATCATAATATTAATATGTTGAGCAGTAAGTAAAGCAGTATTATCTTCAAATAATTTTGCCAAAGAATTAAAATAGATAATTTTTTCATCTTTTTCAATTTGAAAAGATTGTAAAGGAGGAAAAATGAATTTAGTAATTTCTCCATTACTTAATGTAAAAACTCTTTCTATCATAGACATATAATTATGAACATGTTTGGCCATAAATCATGGCACAAAAGTAATTAAAATATTTTGCTTTGATTCAGAAAGATCTTTATAAAATTCTTCCTGGAGACTGATTTGTTCCTCTTTATTAAAATTTTTAAAAAATCATTTTCTGAAAGGTTTTCATCTTGATTTCAAGAATTCTTTTGAAATTTTTTCTCTTGCCAGTGATCCCGGACTAAAATCAATTTGTTTGTCCGTCATCATAAAATAACTTTTATGTAGAAAGTCCATCTGAAAAAATTCATTTCAGACTCAGTTATATCTATGTCAGAACTAGGTCTTGGCATGGGTCTTGTAATATTATCTCTATCAATTTTAATATTATCACATCTATAATTTTCTCTAATCTGAGAAGTAGATGCTCTTGAAGGAACCTGTACAATATAATCAATAGGAGAAATATATGACGAAGTAGACCTAAATAGTCTAGAAGTCATGCTATAATTATCAAATTTATTAAACATAGTTATAGGATCAGAAAATTTAATTTTAACAGTTCCATCATTTAACTGTTCAACTTCTGAAACTTCATCATTAGTATTATTTTTGGGTTGGGCTGCTCCTTCAATGACCCACTCTTGTGAAAAATCAATTTCGTCCCACTGGATAGGTCGTCTAGTAACAATCTTGGAGTTTCCAAAATTAGTTTCTATTAAAATAGTTTCATTTTTAAAGTCAATCATTTTGCACATAAGTCAATCTATAATAAATTCTGTAGCATATACAAACAACTTCAGTACTTGGCATATAATCATAACCATGAAGTTTAATATTTAGGAAAAGAGAATTTAATGAGTTCTCATCCTGCAGAGAAATCTATAAATTAGGATAGGCGTTACAATAAACAGGTCCATATGCAAGACTTGTTTGAATTGTCCCTATAAGGGATTTCTTCTTGTTTTGGTTCCTACTATCTCTTAAAGCGGCATAAAGCTATTGGGTAGACCTCTTAAGGTGAGGAGCTTGAAAGCCACCTGAACCAAACCAATATGCATAAATCAGTAGTTTTCTCTATAAGGGGCTAAATCACTTTCAGATAATAATCTAAAGGTTGCATGATCGCTATCAATAGTAAGCGTTTTTTCAGTGGTTTTAACCACTTGTTTGAGTCCAAGCTTTTCAAAAGTTCCCATCTGGTATATAATCCTGGGAAGTGCTCTTGGAATAGTCCATTTATTAAGGAGATCCAGATGATGGGGTGTATCATATTCTTCTTTTCTACTGTTTTTACAGTAGAGTGTCTTTTTATGATATTCATATCGATAATTGTGTTAAACTATATTACCTATAGTACTACATTTAAAGCAGTTGATACTTTGATCGAATGTCTCTATAAACGTAGGTAAAATATGATATTATCAGGTATAGGTCTTAAATAGATAAGTTCTTAGGTACTTTAAATAATATGCTAATATTAATATTGATCTTTGTGATTTTTCCATCATACAATAAAATCAAGTAAGCATTGATTCATATTGAAGGATAAAATAGATAATAGTGACCAATAGTATATATGCATAATTGAGTATTTTTATTACAGTAAATGCATATGAAGTCTGATGACTAAAACATTACAAATTTATGAACTACATATCATAGTACTCCAATCCTATCCTTCAACCAGAATATTGGGAGGGGTACAAAAGAGCAAAATCATACCATGGTGGTCATAAGGTTCATTCGTCACACATCAATGGCCAGAACACATTTGCCATTTCAAATTTGTTGAAGTAATCGAAAGAAAAACTATATTTGAATACTATTATTTTATTTATGATAATTAGAGTATATGATTTGCATCATAAGTACACATAAGTAGAGAAAAGTTGAGTCTGCCCTCAATTTTTTGCTATCTCAAATAGGCTAGTCTTCTATTGTTTTTCTTCTTTCCATAGTTCAGACCCTCTTGTAGCAAAGATACACACCTCTTCCTGTGTACAACATAATTTTCTTTAAATAGAAACATTGTGTATGCATTTGTATATTTGTATACATAAAATTGCAGTTGCATATTTGTGTAGATACAATAGTATGGGTAAAGGCACTTGTATATTTGTATTGATAAGGACAATTGTAATATCCTAACTTTGTATGATAATAAAAGAAGATTCTCATGTCACAAGATTCTCCCTAGGGCTACATTGTTGTGTCAATAGGCTAAAATGTCAAAATTTTCCGAAAGATCATATCCCCATACATACAATATTCTTTTTTTCCTTTTGTATGGGATATTTTTTTTCTTCCCTACGAAAGCCTTTGTCTTTCTGATTTTCTAAAAGCTAATATCTCAACTTGAAATATAAAGAACCATCACGAATTCGCAAGACAATCAAACAACACTAAAAATAGAACTTCTCCCTCAATAGAGTTGGAGAAACATACAACCTCAACTAAAAAGTATGAACAACTTTTTTGAAAAAAAAAACTATCATAGCTAACACACCCATAATGGGTGTTTCCTCAGGATACCACATTAGTGGTACGTAAGAAGAACTTGTCCATTCAAAATAAATAAAATATAGAGTTAAAGATTCTAATAACTTTGCATAGATAATTTCAGAGAAATTATTTCAAACACCAAGTCCTTGTAAAGTAAATTAGTAGTTCACACATCAAAAATTACTAAGTAGACTCTCAAATGATTAATTTCAAGTATTGTTGCAATTCTTCTAAATTCAATCATAATGTCGCAATGTAGATTACATTCTCCATGAACTTTTGGACAAAAGTGCAACTTGTTCTTCCTTGTGGATTGAAAAATTAGCCTAGAACAAGAAAAACTAAAGCAAATGAATCACTGACTTTTGGATAGAAAACATATGAAATATCCTATCGCTTGTAATAGACCACGTTAAATAAGAAAGAAGCAAAAATATTTTTATTGATACATGGTGTATACTAATGATCAATGCATATAAAAAAAAGATCAGTTCAAGAATTATTCATCAAACAGCTTGGGTGCACTGTATGATTCTTGTAAACATGAGCTATAGTCATCAGCTGAGTATCAACTTTTTGCCATTCTAAAAATCACAACATATATAGGAAGAAGTTTTGGAGAACCTCCATAAAACAAGTAAACACCAATCGTTAATTAAAAGAAATTGAAAGGACATTGGAAAATAGATATTAGTAAGTCATAAGGTACATCTATAGCATCTCAAATGGTTGGTCTATATGTGATTCAACTAATGTAAAGTACTATTATTTGATGTGTTTGTTGTAGAGCATTATCCTCATGAAAGTTGGATTGTTTTAAGTAAACTTTTTGGCAACCAACAAATATACTAAGATTTCAATTTAGTGCTAAATTGTTTTTGTAGCAGTATGTGTTGTATTTGGTAAGGGATAGTTGGTTTTCCTTTCTTATGTTAGGAAAAACATATATAGTAAGGGGGAACTTCAGTACTTCTAGAATGCAGACAGAGCAAGATAGCATAGTAAGATGTATTTTGGAACAATTAGAACTCATATACCACCTCCCATATTGTTCCATTAAATAATAGGTTTAAAATAAATAGCGATCTTCATGTTTATTTCTGAATTTTTTTAATACTCAATAATTGGTCCTATGTGGTTAAAGTAAGAGTTGTTTGGAGTAAGTTTTAGAAAAATGACATATTATACTTTATCAGTAAATCTAAAATATTGATAAAAAACTTACAAATCAGCTTATCAATTCTTTTAAATTCTTCATGCATTAATTACCACCATTACAAAATGTCTTTGTATTTTGCACCAAGTCATGACTAGTAGACGATTAAAATAAAAATAATAATAAAGTAAATCAAAAGGTTGAAGTTCTCCACTATAGGATTACTTATCAATAGATGATCAACACAACGCACAATGAAGCAAATCAAAAAAGAAATTAACTAAAGAATTCGAACCTTCACCAGAAAAATTGCTTGATCAATTTATTTTAGATCCCACATAAAATCATTATCAGAAAATCATCCATATGTACAAATACTAAACATGGTTTTCTAAGGATCTTAACTAACTTACATTGTTATTCGTGTATGTTTGAAAATTAGTTAGCCCATTCACAGCGTGTGCCAACTGCTCTAAGTGATTTATTAATTTGGTGTCTCATCCTCCTCGTTCATCACCCTTCTTGTCCAAATCCTTCAATTTTCAAAAAACTGTATGCAGATGTCAAGTAAGTATTGCCAAGTCCTTACCTATCAAAAGAAAAAAGAATATTGAATAGTCATGGGTAAATACTTATAAATAAAATTTGAGAAAAATAAATTACGCATTCATAAAGATGAATGCATTTCTTGGAGGAAGAGACAAAATAAAATCACCTATGATGCCATAATATTAGTTCAACATGTAATTCCTATTTGCCACTTAAAGTAGCCAAGTGCAAAATCATCTTTAAACCAACTAACACATATTTTATTAGATGGAAAACAAGAGAAGTAAAATTTTCTTATCCTGCCAAGTGTCGAAAGTAAATACAAATTTCATGAATTTTACAATTTATCCATGGGCAGACTCAATCGAAGGAACTAACATACATCTCTAAGTTTTGTAGAAACGTGCTAGCTTCAAGTATAAGGCATCATAGTCCATATATAGCATTTGCATTTAATAATTGATAAGCAAAGTTGACGATTAGTTTAAACCGTAGTGAAATATAAAAGTGAAACTCACCTTATGAGGATGTTAGGGTTACAATCTCCACTTAACCCAGACATTTTTAGTCTAAATCAAAAACTGAATCAAACTGGTAAAATTGATAGATTTTTTAGTGTTACAATCTATACTTAAATCATACACAAGTACATTTTCTTGATTTGATTTGATAGGATTAAGGTCGGTGTACCCGCTGTAAAAAGATATGACAGTTTCTTCGAAAAACTGATAGATTTTTTATTTTAAATTTTCTATGCTCCATCCAGCTATTTGTAATTCTCCCTTTTCTCCTCGAAGTACATCTTTTCTCCAGAGTAAATGCAAAGGTCTGCATATGAGAAATTACTAAATTAAAAACACCCAAATCAAGAACAAAGCGGAAACACAAAATTTCAATAATAGAATTTTAAGAAATTTTTTTTGAAATACAAACTCGTAAATAGGCAAGTCGGATAGTGATAACGCTCAACCACACTTTTTATGATTTGAAATGTGGGCGATCGCTAACAAGTATAAACCAAACAAAGAGTTGGGGTTGATCCTACGAGGAACAATGTGCAAGGCGATTGAAGAAATAAAGAATATCTAGCTACTAGTTTGAATCCGAAATATAAGATAAAATTATAAAAAGAGAAGATTCCAAATAACAAAGTTAGGATAGAGGATAAAGGAGAACAAGGAACAAAGCCTTTCCGAACAATATTACCAAAGGGATTTGGGAATGGGAAATCAATCAATACCCATACGATCCATTGCACATTAGAATCATACGATCTCAATTAATCATGGGTAAAATCATAAATGCCTCGGAAGCTAAATCATTCACCTATTTCTCATGAATATAGGTAAATATTTCTCAACTAGATCTCACAAACCCAATCAAGTGGCAACACAAGCAATCCGATTGAAGGCAATGCAAGGATTTACTATTACTAGCTAAAATCCGACAAATGAGTTGCTAAACCTCAATTAATGCACCAATTAATCTTTCCCAATCTCAATTGACTCTTACAAACTCAATCGAAGTAAATGGGCAAGTCCAAGGAGTGATCCATTCCAATGGAAAGCACTTAAAGCATGAGATCAATTGGATAATCAAAAATCCATTTCATAAATGAGAAAGAAATCAACTAATTGCAAACGCACAAGATAGAAATCAAAAATCCAAATATTGTTTATCACTAACACAATATCCAAATCACCAATCAACAATTACACCTAAAATTCAACAATACAAAACAAAGAGTTGAAGAAAGATGAAAAATAGTTACAATCCAAGCTCACAATCTTCACTCTAATGGTGTTTGTTGAGGAATCTTGCTCTCAAAGCTATGCCCAAGCCTCAATCTCCAAGTTCTTCTCTCTTGGATAATTTTAGAATTGGTTCAATAATTGGTTATGGTCTCCAAATTGGCTGTGTTTCAGTGTATATGGTAAATTAGGGTCAAAATGTGAATTTTCAAAACTGCCTAGATGCCTCGCATGGTTTCTTCTCCGCGTTCGCGGAGGTAGCTATGCGTTCGCGAAGCTCAGCATAATTATGCTCCGCGTTCGCGGAGGATGTCTCGCGTTTGCGGTACTCAGCATGGTTGCACTCCACGTTAGCGCTTCACAGGCGACTTAATCTCCGCGTTCGCGGAGAGTACTTCACTGCTAGCTCCAAAATCCTTGTTTTTAGCTCTATTTTGCCCCAATTTCCATTCTTTTTCATCAAAATGCCTTTTTAATCATCATGTACCTGAAACAACCATATTCAGGGAAAAATTAGCCTCTTTCTCTACTTAAGTGCCACAAAATCACAAGAAAAGGAATCCAAATGAGTGAAAATCACCCACTCATCAACACCCCAACTTAGAAACTTTGCTTGTCCTCAAGCAAAACAAAATCAAAAGCACAAGAGGCAATCACTTTAAGCACAATACACTCTCATTTCAACTAAGGATCAAGATCATGACTATGGTCGGTACTAACAAATAGTCCTCAAGCAAACTTTTCAGAAAATCAACCCCTCATTCTCATGGCACATTTTTCAAAAACCAAGAATCATTAAGTGACAACAACTCAAACTCAAGAAATGACTCAACTCTTTAGTTCTTCTACATGCTCACTTGATGTAATTAGGAATTTTTAAAATCACCCCTCAAGCAACCTACATGCTCTCACAAGAAAAGAAATGTCCCAAAACACTCACAAAGTATTTACAAACAAGGGACAAAAGCACAAACACTCACACTCACAAAAGAACATCTCATGAACACAAATGTCACACCATAGGCTTGCCCATATTTTCAATCAACATTGACTCCACTTCATTTGGTTAGAAATCACAAAGGACTTTGTTAAGCTTGCAATGTAGGCTTAGGGAAGGTAAGGATATCATTTAGGTACAAGTGACTACACCCTCCTTGAACTCTAGTCAACAACTCAACATTTTCCAACTTTTCCACATTTTCTTCACTTTCCAAACCAATGCACATTTCACATTCTCTTTTTCTTATTTTTTTTATTTTCACTCTAGATGCCCCACATGCAACCATTTTCAACTTTTGGAGGATTCAAGATTCTTTTATTCACTTTCTTTTTCACAACTTTTTCTTTCTTTTTGACTTTTTCCTCCATTCATTCTTCTCTTCTTTTCTTTTATAACAAGCTCTTATGCAATAGGCATCCCTTCTATGAATTTCCCAAAACACCCTCAACTTAGGCTTTTAGCCTCAACTCTCACAACTTCAAGTTCAAGGAGGGAAAGGGTTTAAGAGAGATGTATATTTTCAAAATGGATAAGTCTTGTAATGAGGTTGCCAATAAAAAAGATTTAGGCTCAAAGGGAAAAAACTAATGATACATTTAGTGCAAAGGTGGGATTTTAAGGCCAAGTGGACTTCAAGAACAATCAAAGAAAGCCTAAGATCATTTTTCCAACCCAACTCAGTTAAGATCAATGTTTTAAGACCAACCGGGCAAGTTCTAGGTGACACAAGTGAACACAAGGCATTATTCAACAACTCACCACACATTGCATGCAAATCACTTAAGATGGATCAAAATCTTATTTCCTTTTCAACAAACAAGTGGCAATGAACAATTAAACCGCCAACGAATCAAAAGTCACAAAATGAGTCACAAGAGTTGTTACAAAATCATTCCAAATATGCTCATTTTTCAAAATGGAGGGATATGTTCAAAATATTTTTCACATGCAAGACTATATTCTTAGTACTAAACAAGCCACAACCTCCCAAAAAGAAAACGATGAATTTACCCTTAAGAAAGCCATCAACCAATCCATCATTGGGAAAACTCATACATCTATTCGGGATCGACTACTCAGACTTCACCGCACATCGACAATGGATACTCAGACTTCACCACACAACCACAATGGCTACTCAAACTTCATCACACAACAACAATGGCTACTCAGACTTCACCACACAACCAACTAACACTTTACCCTTAAGAAAGTTGTCACTCTATCCATCATAGGGCATCGCCAATCAACAACATCTCCAATCAACAACACCATCACACAATAAAATAAACAAAAAAAGAAGTTATCAAAATCAATAAAAACTACTAAAACAAAATCGACTAATCCAACACAATCCACAATTAAGATCCAAAAGCCCGACAAGGGCACAACATCCATAAACAAAACAAACATCCAACAACATAATCCCAAGTATCCAAAACAGGAAATACAAAGCAAGAGCTACAAGGGAGGCACCCCTAACTGAAAATCAAACTGTGTCCTCACAGTACAGATATCAAAAGAGAATACGAGGGACTCCCTGAAATGCAATCACTCTGAGCTCTCATCGGAGGGAAATGTGAGGTCCTCATCATCTAAAGCACCGCTACCGCATAAGCTCCTAAGCTTTCCCATCATCTTTCTCAAGAACTTGCTCTTCCTCTTCTCGTGCTCTCGAAAGGTCCTCTAACGCTACTCGATATTTCTCTGCCTCCAACTCATATGCTCAAGCCTATCGGACATAGCCTTTTATGCAGTAGCAACAGAAGCAATAGTGGGTGCACCCTCAGCAGTGGCAGCCCCAGACGGGCCAGAAGGAAGGCCAGCTACTAACTCTCTAATCTGCGCATCAACTCTAGAGATCTGGGATGATATATGGCACATAGTGGCAGGTTCGAACTGGAGAGGTCCTGCAGAAGATAAAGCACCAGCCGCAAAATCGGGCTCATTGAACTGTCCAAACTAGGAGTCAAGCACATCAATCTTCCTCTTCTTGTGCCTATTGCCCTGTGCACCCCTCTTCTTCAGAGGGTGAATCTCTGTGCCCGGCTTCTTCTCCTTATCAGTGGGTAGTCTCGACACCCCAACACTGTAGCATAGCCGAGTGATTAAAGAAGGGAAAACAATTCTCTTGGCTCTGCCCTGAGCCACCTTGATAATATGATCCACAATCAGCTGCCCCACATTCACCTCCAGTCCATCCATAATAGCTGCAATCACAAGCGTCCTGTCCAAGGTGACCTCTGTATCATGGGTGGAAGGTATGACCCGAGCACATATGATAGAGATCCAAGTCTTGGCCTCAGTTGTGAACTCACGGGACTCCACCCCTCTTATTCTCGAACCACTCCGGAGGCTTACCATTATGCAACTTATCGACGAGCCACTAGCCACCCAACTCTTTGTAGCGGTCCAAATACACCGTGTTGTCAGCAATCGAGAGACAGTAATAAGCATTAATCACTATCGGGCTGAAAGACATTTGCACCCCTCGGACGGTAGTCACCGCTGCCTCATTAAAATCCGTCTCCAAGGCATTAGCATAAAATTCTACTATCAGTGTGTGATTAGGCTTGATAGGCTCAGCACCAAAGACCATCCACCGACTAGCTCCAAGCCGGTTATAGAAATCTGGCATTCCACTTTTGAGTTTCTCCTAACAAATTCCCTTCTCCTTCACCACAGCTCTGCCCAAGTATCTATCGTATTTGCGGGTGTATTTGGATGACAGGAATCTGGTTGCATCGAAGTACTCTTCTTCCGGTGCAATTTCGGACGATTGGGGGATGTTGTCGGTCGACATTATAAGCTCAAAGTACTTACAAAAGATGCCAATATGTTAAAAGTTCTTGTGGAAACTTAAAACAATGTATTAGAAAGTATTTAGGCCAAATAAAATAATTAAAAGCGGTCTAGATCGATGCATTGCAAACTTACTCTTTTGGGACAGAATCGATTTCTTCTCCGCGTTCGCAGAGAAATAGAAGCCATACCTCTGCGTTTCCGAAAAGGCAACCGCGTTCGCGGCTCACCATGAACCAGACCTCCGCGTTCACGGAGCACAAGGAGATAGAGACATCCGCGTTCGCGGATTCACGGAGAAGTCATCTTCTGCAGAAAAACAAATCACTCAGGCATTTCATCAAATAGGGTGAGGGCAATGAAAATTCAATTTTTTTTACATAAAATCAACCCCCAATCATGCCCCAAAACAACAATTAGCAACACTCCTCACAACAAACATCGAATTCCACCAAAAAATTCAAGTTCGAATCAAGAACACAATGAGGCATGATACTTCAAGGTTTTTCTCCCATAGAACTTACCCCCAACAAATCAAATATTAACAATTCCAATAAAACTAACAATAATTCTACCCTTAAACCACTAATTAAATATATGCCATCAAGTTCAAATCACAGACACACTTTAAAGCACCATAATTCCGTTTTCACTCAACAAAAATGTACTAAAGTGAAAGGGTAAAGACATACCAGTAAAGTTGATGCAACCCACAAAGAAAAAACTAGGAAGAAAAGGAGATGATGGGAGAATTTAAAGAAAATTTTCAGGTTTGAGGAACTGAGGGGACAAGGGGAATGTATCTATATATGTTTTTTGTTGCTTAGAAATGAACTTCCCTTTGGCAGTTTTGACTATTAAAGTACCCGAACCTCTGCGTTCGCGCCCCTGTGGAAATCCCTGATCTCCGCGTTCATGGACAATCCAGGCGCGTTCGCGCCTCTGTTATTTCCTGACCTCCGCATTCGCGGGCAAGTAGGCGAATTCGCGGAGTGTCTGTCAGATTGACCTCCGCGTTCACGGACTCTCTTTCACGTTCGCGGAGAGTATTTTAGGCCTAAACCTCTATTAGCATTCTGGAATTTTTGGTGATGGGTGGGTCCATTAGGCGACTCGCCCATTGCATATTGGCGACCTTCAGCTTCCAAAAAGTGTTCTAGCCCTATTTTTGAAGGTAGTTCAACCCTAAACTTCAATCCCAAGTTAATTTTCGCTTCCAAACTTGTTTAAAACACTTCCAAACACTTTGAAATCATGAGGATTAGTCAAAATAAAATTCTAATCTATACTAAAAATAAAAAATTACTAAAAATAAAATTTTTGGATTCCGATGGGTTGCCTCCCATCAAGCACGATATTTAACGTCACGGCGCGACGCCGTTTCCATCACCCTTTATGTTTCCATTTCACGGTGATGTACCTTCTCCCCAGCTTCAAATCATTTTCTCTTCAAAGAATATGGGACTACCAGAGAGCATCACGCATTTCACTCAATCTCTCTATTTCAAAGATTTGAATTTCTTGCCCAACTTCACATCATTTTTTCGTGGAGGAGCATTGGGCAATAGTGATAGAGTCACTAGGCCATTCGAGCATCGAACCTCATAAACCTTGGCCCTCAAGTACATGACATCATCACTTTCCGATGAATTAGAGTTGCCATATATGATCTTTTTGGCTTTTCTTGCAACTCTAATATAATCGCCTTGATATTGGCATCTTGGAATTTTATTGGGTTAGCTTGGTTGCAAATACCCAAGATTTCATCAATATCTAACACAACCTTTTTTTCTTGACACTCAAACTCCCACGCTTTACTTTTGACCATTTGGCAAGGAGTATTACATACTCTTCTTCTTGATCTCACATTGGTCTTCAAAGTAGCAATTTTGAACTCAAGTTGGATCATTTCATGGCACCTAGCTAGGTGCAAGTTGCGGAATTCATCCCTCATTTGGAACTGGATCCCTTAGCATCACACCGTTTTTAAGTCGTTGAGATAGGCACAAAAACCAATCTTGACTCACAACACCCATCTCTTCACCTAAAGAGGCGTCCACATAACTATTCTCAACATGAGGTCTTCCACAACAAGGCCATGGGTCATCAACGTAGGGCTTGCAATCACCAACCTTTTTTCCTTCACAAGAAGCCATAAAAACAAACAAAAACAAAGCAAAAACAAATATTTACAATTTGGATCGAAACTAGTAAACTATAAATTCTAAATCAATTCAATATGCCAAATTGTTCCTCGACAGCGGCACCATTTTTTATAACGCTCAACCACACCTCTTACGATTCGAAATGTGGGCGGTCGCTAACAAGTATAAACCCAACGAAGAGTTGGGGTCGATCCTACGAGGAACAATGTGCAAGGCGATTGAAGAAATAAAGAATATCTAGCTACTAGTTTGAATCCAAAATATAAGATACAATTATAAAAAGAGAAGATCCAAGTAACGAAGTTAGGAAAGGGGATAGAGGAGAACAAGGAACAAAACCTTTTCGAACAAGGGATTTGGGAATGGAAATCAATCAATACCCATACGATTCATTACACATTAGAATCATACAATCTCAATTAATCATGGGTAAAATCATATATGCCTCGGAATCTAAATCATTCACCTATTCCTCACGAATATAGGCAAATATTTCTCAACTAGTTCTCACAAACCCAATCAAGTGGCAACACAAGCAATCCGATTAAAGGCAATGCAAGGATTTACTATTACTAGCTAAAATCCGATAAATGAGTTGCTAAACCTCAATTAATGCACCAATTAATCTTTCACAACCTCAATTGACTCTTACAAGCTCAATCGAAGTAAATGGGCAAGTCCAAGGAGTGATCAATTCCAATGGAAAGCAATTAAAGCATGAGATCAATTGGATAATCAAAAACCCATTTCATATATGAGAAAGAAATCAACTAATTGCAAAAGCACAAGATAGAAATCAAAAACCCAAATATTGTTTATCTCTAACACAATATTCAAATCACCAATCAACAATTATACATAAAATTCAACAATACAAAACAAAGAGTTGAAGAAAGATGAAAAATAGTTACAACTCAAGCTCACAATCTTCATTCTAATGGTGTTTGTTGAGGAATCTTGCTCTCAAAGCTATGCCCAAGCCTCAATCCCCAAGTTCTTCTCTCTTGGATAATTTCATAATTGGTTCAATAATTGATTATGGTCTCCAAATTGGCCGTGTTTCAGTGTATATGGTGAATTAGGGTCAAAATGTGAATTTTCAGAACTGTCCAGACGCCATGCACAGTTTCTTCTCCTCGTTTGCGGAGCTCAGCAAAATTACACTCCGCGTTTGCGAGGATGTCCCACGTTCGCAGTACTCAGCATGGTTGCACTCAGCGTTCGCGAGGATATCCCGTGTTCGTGCTTCATAGGCAACTTGATCTCCGTGTTCGCCCCCGACTCTCCGTGTTCACAGAGAGTACTTCACTACCTGCTCCAAAATCCTTGCTTTTTGCTCCATTTTGCCCCAATTTCCATTCTTTTTTATCAAAACTCCTTTTTAATCATCATGTACCCGAAACAACCATATTAAGAAGAAAATTAACCTCTTTCTCTACTTAAGTACTACAAAATCACAAGAAAAGGACTCCAAATGAGTGAAAATCTCCCACTCATCAGAGAGGAGAAGGAGAAGGAGAAGAAGGAACAAAACGACATATGAACTCTAAATTTAGTGCATGCAATGGTATAACAACTCAAATACCAAATAAATTGACAAAATTGAAAGAAAAATTGGCCTAAAATCAAAACAAAAATAAAATAAATAATCGAAGAAATCGATGTCTGCTAAATTCTCCACTGGAATTCTCGCAGGAAAACGTACAATAATAGTTGGAGAAAATTTAAACATGAAATCTATTTTAATGAGTAGAAACTGAAAGGAAATAAAAGAGGAAAAGAAAGAGGGAATGAAAGAGGCCGTAAGTTTTTGTTAATGTTCCAATGGAGAAGACTAACAGAATTAGTAGCACGCGTGTTTCTTAAAACATAAAGAGCAATACACGTGTTAACAAAATAGGTCAAATATATATCACAGATGGGCCCAGTATATTGTACCATTTACATTACTTTTAGTACAATATGTAATTGCAGCGTTCGTCCCACTTTGTTCTAACGGCGGAGATAGAAATTTCGAGATGGGTGTGAAAATTTTCTTCTCACCTATGTTAAGGATGTGCAAAATCAAATATACACTCATAATAACTAACATTTAACCTTTATACACTATATAATTTTCTGGCGAAGAATGTTCACCGGAACACCCTTCGCCTAAGGTAACTCCGCCCTTGCCTTGTTCGCTTACAATATAATTATTAAAATATTTTAATATAATTATTGAAATATTTTAAGTTGTTAATTATTATGATTCATATTATTTTTTATGTATTTTTTGAAAATATAAATTATTAAAAATTTCTATTTTAATACATATCTTAGTTTGTTTTAAACTATCAAATGTTGTACTAAAGATAAAGAGCAATTTATTTCTATCATAAAATTATAATTAGTCACATTACTTGGTTATAATTGTTTCTTAACCAACGTTTCTCTATCTATTTATTACTCTATTCATTAATTTATTTGTCTTATTTTCTTGTTAATTTATTTTGACGAAATGATCTGGTGGACCCTTGTACTTGTATCGGTTTGTATTGTGAACCCTTCAACTTACCCCTTTGTCATCTGGACCCCTGAACTCATCCAAACGTAACATTTTAAGCACATTTTTTGATGTGGCATCCTATGTGTCAAGGGTCCACACGGAGCGTGTGAAACACACAAAACAAGAGCGTGAGATACATTATAAAGGCATCAGCAGTCCTTTTTTGACCTTTAAAGACCATCTCTCCTTCCTTTGTTGCTCTCAACACCATTATTGGGTAAATTTAAGCTTTTTTTTCTAGTCTCTTTCTCGATCTTGTCTCTCCAAATTTCTTCTCCTTTATTTTTTTCCTTCGATTTACTCATCTCTTTTTTTTTGTGCGATTCTATTGTATTTTTGTTGATTTGATTTTTGTTGGTTTAATTTTTTTAGTCGTCACCATGACAATTTGATGTTGCTAGTGGAATCTATGCTGAACTATAATGATTTATAATAATTACATATCACATATTTGTTTTACATATAATTTTCCCTAAAATGAATACTCTATGTCTAAAGTTAGAGAGGGTCTCTGGCCCCAACTGAAATTTGGTGAGGCTTAGTGAAAAGTGTATTGGGAGTTTGGGCGGTGAATGGTTTTCTACATTGATCTTTTCGATAAAGCTGGCAATTGCTTTAAACTCGCCAAATCATGTTAGTTCTTTTTTTCCATTTTTCTACACAATTGTTTATTATTTTAGAAGATCTAGTATTATGTTTTTGAATCCCTAAATTCATATACTGGTGATCCCACTCAGGTTCTATTTTTAAGATTTCATTTCCCATCTTCACCAAACATCATTGTATGAAATGCTATGAGAATCTATAAAAAATTTCTCAAACATATACATACAGCGAAAATGCAAGAAATACAAAGTAACAAATATCTTGAAAAACTAAGAAACTTACAATGATAAAACGTCCTTCAACTGAGCTTGTGGGAGAAGGAGAAATTGTGGCAATGAGTTCGTGGGAGAACTCGTCGGAAAAGGGGAGAAGATGAAAATGGCGGAAGTGACTAGATGAACAATGAAATGTTACTTTTCTTTGTTCATACTAGTCATTGCCTATGTGGACTGAAATATTCCTACGTGGATTAAAAGTTTTTTTTATTTCGCCAACGTGTAAGTATTTGTGCAACACGCATAATACCACATCAAAAAATGTGCTTAAAATGTTGCGTTTGGATGGGTTTAGGGGTCCAGATGACAAAGGGATAAGTAGAAGGGTTCACAATACAAACCGATACAAGTACAAGGGTCCACCAGACCATTTCGCCTTTATTTTTTACTTTTACTTTTTCACATGACATGTTTAGAACCAAAAATTACAAGAAATTTTGGTATATTCAACAATTTAAGACAATAAGTTGATTAAAAAATTGTATATATATATATATATTACTTTCTTAAACTTTATGTCAAGTCAAAGTCAGACAAAGCAAATTAAAATCGAGAGAGTCAACACAACACGTGGCACATAAAACTATTTTATACTCTATTTTCTTTATTAAATATGGAGATTTATGATGTATACACGTGTAATGGGAAAGAATAGATCAAAGAAAAGTTGTGGTAATATTGTGACCGTAGACGCCTTTAGAATGGGACACGTTTTAATTAAATTGGAAGAGTCCAAATGCTCTATCTGTAATGGCAAAAATGGCCTTCAACACAATGTTTATACCAAAAAGCACCCATGTCGACGAAGATATGTGTGGTTGTAGACTCTTATACTATTATATATATATATATATGTTTACAAAAATTAATTCTATAAAATAAAGGAAAAAATAAGCAACAAAAAGCAACATGACTACTTGCTCAATTTCTTCTTATCGTACATATTTAAAGTTATTGATATATACCTTTCACTCATTAAAATAAGAATACATTAACTGAATATGTTTAAAATATTGATTTCTGAAACTTTATTCTAAAAGCCATAAAAAAAAGTCTCAGAAAGGTTCTATTTAATTTTGAAAGATGACAAAGGTATAAAGATTTAAATGATATTTGTTTGATATCACGAGTACAATTTTACTTTGGAGCATGTTATGATAATCTAAAAGTTGATTTGAATTACACTAGATCGAAAAGTAGAAAATAACTATAAGAGTTGACATTATATATTCCATGTTCATTTTTTAGTATGTACAATTTAAAAAATTGAAACAAATTTGCATGAATTTATTAGCTCATCTAAAAAAATATAATTTCATGTCTTTAAATTGAACCAAAAAAGGGTGTAGAGAAGTCGAGGAAAATGAATGCTTCTTTGCTTATTTTAGAAGTTTACATGTTGGCCATTTTCTCAATTATAATATCTTTATCTTTGTATAAAAATATTGCTACTCTCATGAGATTTAACACTGACATTAGCAAAAGTCTTAGTACAGTATTAGGTTTCTAGCATTCTTAACAAATTCATCCATTTACTCTTCATATTCCTTTTCTTTGTCTGATTCTACCTTTATGACACAATATTCATTGTAGAATATCCGATACCAAATTTATATCTCCTCTATTCAGTTTTTGTATATTTATATCCATCATATAATTAGACAAATAAAGTAAGAGAATATTTGAAAGGGAAAAATTACGTAGCTAAGCAAACTTATACTACTTAATTATCTACCATAGCTATAGTTTGCATTAATTATAATTTGAAACTAACTTTAAGGTATAATTTCATTCTCTCTCTCGCCTCTCTCCTCTCTTCCTCTCTCTCTCGCGCCTCTCCCTCGTCTCTCTGGAATTCTCGCTCGCCACTCTCCTCTCCCTGCCCGGTCTCTCTCTCTCTCTTCTCTTCTGCCAATCTCTCTCTCACTCTATACAAACACAAATGTATAATTTGTGTTTGTATAAAGCGAGAGAGATGGGATATACAAATACATAAACATATCTCTCCGCCCTATACACTTATAATTATACATATACAAATCTTCCCCTGCCAAGTTCTCTTTTGTCTTTCTCTCTCTCTCGCTTTATACAACACAAATGTATAATTCGTGTTTGTATAAAGTGAGAGAGATTGGATCTTGCCCTGCCCAGTTCTCTCTCTCGCTTTATACAAACACAAATTATACATTTGTGTTTGTATAAAGCGAGAGAGATTGGATTTTGCCCTGCCCAGTTCTCTTTTGTCTATCTCTCTCTCTAGCTTTATACAAACACAAATGTATAATTTGTATTTGTATAAAGCGAGAGAGATTGGATATACAATACAAATGTTTTAACTCGATTCAATTGTATACAAATTCAAATTATATGTAGATATACAAATACAATACTTGATACATATACATATATACAATTGTTTTGACATATATACATATGTATAATTTGACATATATACATATATAATTCGCCACTCTCCACTCTCTGCCCTCTTTCACTCGCCTCTCTCCACTCTCTCCCAGTCTCGCTCGCCTCTCTCCTCCCTCTCCCAGTCTCGCTCACCAGATATACAAATACATATGTATATCAGTTACATTTATACATTATTTTGACAGTTATACATATACAATTTGCCTCTCTCCACTCCTCTGCCCTCTCTCGCTCGCCTCTCTCCTCTCTCTCCCAGTCTCGCACGCCACCCTCCTCCTTATAACATGTAGCTATGAATTGTAATTATCAAACTATAGCTATGAGTGGAACCACACACACTCTAAATATATAAAATAACTACATCAATAGCATTAGAGCCATCAATATGGGATAGGCCCGTTGGGTCAACCTGGCCTAACCCGTGATTTGATAGGGTTGGGCTAGGATTTTTAAAGCCCATTTAAGAAAAAGGTTTTTTAGCCTGGTCTGAATAAGCCTGCTAATTTGGAAGGCTTGAGAAATATGAGTAGGGCCGGTCCGTGGGCTAAATAAAAATGAAATAGAGTATTAAAAATAGAGAAAATTTTAGGAATAACAAACATAAAAATCATATTAGCGTTTTATAACTACAATTTTGCTATTTGCGATGTTTGCTATGGAGCATCAGATTTGTATAAATCGCAGCAATGGTATAGATCGCAACAATTGTATAAATTGCAGCAATTACATAGATAATTGTATATATGTAACTACTATGTATATGTATCAATGATTGCGTTTGTATATCTGCATAAAATTTGAATTCGTATACAATTGAATCGAGTTAAAACATTTGTATTTGTATATCAAATCTCTCTCGCGTTTTATACAAACACAAATTATACATTGTATTTTGTATAATTTGTGTTTGTATAAAGCGAGAGATAAAGACAAAAGAGATCTGGGTAGGGGATGATTTGTATTTGTATAATTATAAGTGTATAGGACAGATAAATATGTATTTGTATTTGTTTATACAGTCTCTCTCACTTTATACAAACACAAACACAATTTATACATTTATGTTTGTATAAAGTGAGAGGGCGAGGGAGAGTGGCGAGTGAGATTCAGGGAGAGGGGAGAGAGTTTGTCGCAAATTGGATTTAAGTGAAGCTCTGGTTATAACATTTATTTTGAATTAATAGTTTGCTATAATGCACAATTTTTCCTTATAAGTAACAAGAGTCCAAACTCAAAATCTATTTAAAATTTTAAATGTTAAAATTAAAATACAAATTATGTTTATAAAATATGTACTACATGAAATAAAAATTTCCTAAAATTTCTTGGGAATCACTACGTAGGTTGTAGCCTATGGAATATTGTCATATTTTTTGTGTTTTATTATGATCATTGGAAAACAATTAGATTTTTTTAAAAAAATAGTTAGATTAATATTTCTATTTAGCTATTTATATTTTTACTTGAAATAAACTTAATAAATATTATAAAGATAATTTTATTTGTGGATTTGATTAACAAGTAGTGACACTAAACACCATGTAATATTGTATAGTCGATATTTATGATAATATTTTTAGATTATAATTTGATTTAAAAAATTATAAAAAAATATACTTTTAAAAAAGTGAGCTTGCCCGGCACAGCCCGTAGCCCACGTACTTGTGGGTTGGGCTGACTGTGTTCTAGCCCACAAAAAAAAAGGGTCAATTTGGCTTGACCTATTAAATTTCAAAGCCTGTATGAATTAACCTAAATGGGGTGGACCAGCCCACATTGACAGCTCTAAATAGCATATATACTCGGAGAGAAAATTATGTTTAAACATTCATATATAGTTATAACAATAATGTGTAGAATATCATGAATAGTTTATTTTCTTTTCCAACTTTATCCTTCCTCTGGAATACGAATCTAAAATGTTTAAATCAAACGCACATCTCATAGGATCCACAAGGGACCTAAGGTAATCCCCATAAGTAGTGTCAAATAGGCAGATTGAGATAAAATTGGAGATATTAGAATGGGTTGAAATAGAAATCGGGTTGGGTCTTGACCCACCCAAGTTTATTTTGGACTCAAATGGGTTGAGCTCAGATGGACTAAAAAACGGGTTGGGTCACGACCCGCTTAATCTCAATAATTTTATATATTGTTATTTAACTTTTATAACCACAATTTGAATTTCAACTCAAGAATTTTTTTTTAAAAAGTAACAAATGGATTGATAAATCCTAAAAGATATAAAATAGATATTAATTCATACCTTTAACATAGGAACATACATTACAATTTACATCAATGCAAATAAAGAGTTTTAAAACAAGTTGAAATTAGAGATTAAATTGGGCTCAATTGAGGATTCTCTTAAAATGGGTTAAGACCTGAATAAGTTGAGATTGAACCCAATTCACATTATCTTAAGCCCAACGCTTAAAATTCTAAACAAATTGGACAAGTTACCTATAATTGGACTCATTTTTGACACCTAAGCATAAGGTTATGGTAGGGTCCATCCTCCAAAACTTCAACTGCCATTTCGTAAGAAAAAACAAAACAAAATGGAGCCATATGTAATAATTTTATAATCTAAAAATAACTAATATGAATTATTCTTGAGTAACAAAAGTGTATGTGTAATCATATATAATATTTTGATTTATATAAATACTTGATTCTAATAAAAGGTATTTGTGTATCTTCAATTCATCACCTTGCTTATTAATTATAAAGTAAATGCAAGGCTCATGTTTGTCCATCTGCAACCATCCACTTGAAATCTCGAGTGTGTGATATTGAAACCTTCAACAATAAAAAGAGCTGAAACTTATTTTGTACGAACTTTTCTTAAAAAAAATAATAAATTCAACTATGAATGCAGGGTTTGTTTTCTTAAAATTCTGCTAAATTTTTTAGTGTTGATTAAACAATGTAATTTTTAAGGCTTATTTTATGGATATATAGTTACATAAATATTGTTTCTAAAATTGAAGTGGATTGACATATATTCATTAGTGTATTTGTTTTTAACCTATTTTACCGTTTTTACTTTTGGGTCAGTGGCCTTTTCTTTAAAATATTTTTTCTGTTTAAACTATTACTAACTTAAAAAAACCCACTATTAAGCGTATAATAATAATAATAATTTTAAACATTGTTTTTGTAAAAAAAAAAAAAGTGACATACGAAATTATTAAAAAATAATCACACATTGTGCCTTAATTATCTCAACAAATTAGAAAGAAAAAAAATATTTTTTTTAAAAACACAACAGTTTTATCAATAATAAACTTCTTTACATAGTAAAAGACAACTTACAGTTTGAAATTTCAAAAATATTATTAATTTTTTAAAAAAAACGCTAGGCAGTTTTTAATAAAATAAAACTGAAAAATATGCAATTTTAAAGTTTATAAAAATGCACTCCATCCAAATGGAAATTTAATAAAATAATAATTATTTTATTAACAAGAGGCATTTTAAAAATTATTATTATTATTTTATATAAAGAGGCATTTGAATAATTTTTTAAAAAATTATTAATAACTTAAAAACCCACTATTAAGCCTAAAGTAATTTTAAAAATTGTTTATAAACAAAAAAAAATGTGACATTAAATTATATTTATAATAATGATCCATTTGGCCTTACTTATTTCATTACATTAAAAAAATATATTAGACTTTTAAAAATATAAAATTTATTATAAAGTTAAGCTCAAAGCAATATAAATATAAAGAGAAGAAGGCAAGAAATGTAGATGAAGGGGAGAACTTTTCTTCTATTCAAGTGTATCTTTCAAATGGTGAATGATATTTCTATTTATAGTATCGAGATATCACTCCCAAATGTCACCAAATTAGTAGATACATAGTTATCCAAAAAGGTTCTTATTGCCTTGGAAGCATACATACATGAATTCAATTAATTCTTGAATAAATCAAATGGACAATCCACACAATTCAATGGATTTATAACACTCCCCTTTGGATGTCCATAGATAATGTGCCTCGATAAAACCTTACTAGGAAAAACCTAGTGAAGAAAAAAGAGTACACATATCTTTTGATACACATTATTTGTTGTCTCATTAAAAACCTTGCCAGGAGAATTTAGTGGGACAAAACCTCGGTCAAGAAAAAAAGAATGCAACATGTATTATACTCCCCCGATTAAAACATTACTTAATTTCTTGTGATGATGACATCCAGTCATATATACCAACTTCTCAAATATTGACAATGTCTTTGTGATCAAATCACATTCACGAAGATGTTGCATCGTTGAACTCATCCTTATATATCGTTTTCTGATTTCATGGATATGATGAGGCTTTGAGCTTAGCCGAATACATTCTTGAAAATCACTCTATTCGTGACCTTGTTATTGTAAGTAAATTGCTCATTCAACTTGTTCATAGAAACAATCATCTTGTGGACACTTTCATTTGCAGTTGATTATCTTGTAGGATAACTTCATATATGTCCTTGATGTCATTTCAACGTCTTTTCGTTGGAGAGGAGCGAAATCTTGTCAATAAACTTACTGCAAAATATTTGATCATATATAGCAAGGTTCATTAGTGTCCCAATTGACTGATATATGAGGTTTCATCACTAAGAAGCTCTTTATCCTTCTTTTGAGATCAAAATGGATCTTTATTTATGTCAAGCAATCTCATAATCATTAGGGTACTCAATGAATGTGATTTATCCATATAAAATCCCATCAAAATTTTCCTGTGTATGTTGATTGATGGACAAATATTTTATTTGTGAAATTCTCAATCTATAGGCCAAGACAAAATTTTGTCTTATCAGGATCTTTTCATTTTAGATTCTCTTTTCGAACACTCAACAACTTTTAAAAGCTCTTTAAGAGTGCTAATGTTAATGTCATCAACATACACAACTATTATAACAAATTTAGATCCTGATTTTTTTTATATAAAAATGCAAGGACAAAATAGGGTCATTTTTTTGTACCCTTTCTTTCTTGATTATTTCAATCCATATGAGGATTCTGAACCTTTGTCAAGGTTTTATGAAGTCTTATGTCATCGTGCTTCTTTAAAGCACCTGCCTCATTATCATGACAATCTTGATTATTTGCTCTTCTCCTTCCTCAAAGAGTTTTTCATTTGGAATCGATTGGTCTATCATGCTTCAGGCGTACCATATACTCTGTCCTTCAAGGACTTCACACTGGAGCATTTGTAGTTGAATTGTAACATATGGTCAGTAAATTCATCTGGCAATACATTTGAAACATTATGCAAATGAATTATCCCTGGAACTTCAAGTTCACATTTTTTTTCTAACAAGGATCTAGATAATTCATAATTGATCTCTCACATAATTTCCAGCTGTCAATCATCTGTTCACCTGATGTTAAAAAATCTAACATTCATCCCAATCTCATTTGGGGATTCATCTTTGTGCGTGGTGGATCAATTAAATCATAACCGCACATTCAATGTTTTAGATGAAAATTATTTGATTTCTGACCCTGAACTAATTTTGATAGGGGAATCTTGTTGGCTTGATGCGTACAAGTGTTGCTATATATTATACGGATAAATTCATCTCATATCAATTTTCTTTTGGAAGATTTGTTCTCGTAACCATTGGTTTAGTTATAATTGGAGGCATACAATTTCTGCTAAACCAATCAGCATAATCAACATAATTTTATAATTTGAAACTATGCTCGTAATTTAATAATTCAAGTAAACAACCTTACAAAAATCAAATTGTAAGTTGATAACAAACGCACATGTGACCATACCATAGATGTATCTATTAAATCATAATAGTAAACGGTCCACATGGCAGGTGAACATGCCCATATTCACTTTTTTATATGTTTCAAATAATTTCAGTGAATACAATCTCAATCTTAGCTGGTACAATGATAATTTTATCATGAGAACAAGAAACACATTAGAATTCTTGAAGAATCTTTTATTTCTTCAACATATAACCACGTGAATTCTAAATTTATTTTACATCACATTTGAACCGAATGACCAACTGGTTCTGCCAACTGATCTTTATTCTAGTAAACTTTCAGTTTACTTCTGCATGTGATCTATCATCGTGTTCATGTTTGTATACAATAACTTTTTACATAAATATTTATAACCCTCAATTCTTTATTCAACTCATTGGAAACCCCTTTATTTCATCAATACTTTCTTTTTCAATCCATTTTCATGCTTTTGCTTATTTATTTTTTTCTAATATGGGGGGTTCCTTCTCTTGGCTACAAACATCAAGGTTGAGTCTCACTTTTCATTCTTCTCTTTCACTTGGCTTTCTTTCCTCCTTCCTTTCCACACCCCCAACTTAGGCTTTTGGCCTAAGTTGACTATTCAAACAAACCAATGCTTAGAAAAGGATTTATGGGTGAGATGTTAGGGACATATCTGGTGTTGACACCCAATTTCGACACTCCACAATATATATTAATCATCAAGCTTCTTCAATTCCAAACGATTTGAAATAATTAGTTTTTATAAAGTTTAAAATATTTTTCAAGTCATTTTTAATTAATTTTGTCATTTTTATACTTTTTGAATAATAAATATGTTTTACCTAATTATGTATATAAGTCGTATATTTTATGAATATTCAAAAATTGTCTCAAAAAGATTTTATTTTTAATTAAGTATTTTGTTAATTAGTTTAGTTTAATTATAATTATATTTTTTGAGTGAATTAGTTTATAATTAAGTTAATTATTTTACTTCCTTAAGATTAAGAATCTCGTTAATTAATTATATTAATTTTTCCTATTTAAAGTCTACCGATTTTGACCAACTAACTCAATTTGGCTAACTTCTTAACTCCAATCGACTCCAATTGAAATTCATATGGCTATTCCTTCAATTACAATTCTAGCCAATTTTAACCTCACCTTAAATCCATTTTAGACCAATTTGAACCCAATCTCCTAATACCCAACCCATTCCCAATTCATAACAATACAACGATACACAATACAAACGTTCCATACAATACACCAGTACATACGCGAAACCGACGCCTTAGGCGTCTTCTCCTTCATCGCGACTCAGCCCAGAACAAATCCAGCGAACCCAGCAACCTCGTCATCCTCTCATTCTTATCCACTCGTACGAGAACGTTAGAGAATCGTTAGGTGTCACCATCTCGTGTGCTTGCTCGTCCTTGCTCAGAAATCAGACGGGTATCTAAGATGTTATCAAGATTTGTTTGAATCCAATGACCCTATACGTCTCTCATAATTATTTAATATGTTATTTTCTTTCATTGGAGTCAAGTTGGCATTATTTCAATACCCCTATCTAGCCTTGTTTGCCGCTTACGTGCAATTTGGTATAGTTTGGGTACAAAACAATGCAAGAATAGTGAAGTCTAATTTTTATACTAATATGTTGGTTGTTCATAGTTGCATATGGTGATAGTCTTTTATTTTCTTCACTGTTCTGGCTAATTTTGATCTCCCTCAACATCTTTTATGGGTTAAAGTTTTTTTTAATACCAATATTTGTCATTTTTATCTCAAAACAATTCTGCCTTGGGCCATTTCAAGAACCAGTGTTTAAAATAAAGCATCAGTTTGTCAAAAATTTGTTATCTCCTTCGATATGTCTAAAAGTGAACAAGTTACTGCCTTTTGAGTAGATTTGCATATCACAGTAAGTTTGGCTATATGTTAAATAATGTGTTTATTTATCCATGTCAATCTCGTAATAGTCCTCTCACTTATTTTCATTCATTTGTTAGCCTCTCGAATGTCATGTTCTTGAATAAATTTTAAACAATGGTGGTTTTCTTTGTTTTAGTTCATCTATATATATCCCTGTTGCTGCATTTTCTTTAATGGTAATCTTTTGTAATCCCTGCCTGAAACAATTAGTTACTCCTAATGGTCCAATAATTTAAGTGCAAACATTTAATTTAAGAAGGTGCATTACACTGTGTTGCCTAGTTTCAAATAAATTACCCTTTCCTTTGTATTGATCCTTAATGTTTCAAAGATATACCAACGGTTCGAGGCTAAATTATGAGAGTCGTTGTGTTCATTTTATTTTCTTATGGTTGGATTATTATGCTAATAATTAGACTCATCCAGATTCTAATTCCTTTGCCTTGCTTGATTCATGTGATCGCTCATCGAGCCCGTAATGTATTCTTCCTTTCCACGCATTTCGAGAGGGCCGTAAAGGCCCAAATCAACTCTTTTTTGAATCTGCTCCTGTCAAAGCAGTTCATGTACGAAATGATGTCGACGAACAGGTAGAAATTCAACAATAGCAGGGCTGGAAATTTTAGTACAGGTGTCCGGAAGTCCAAAAGTGGACTGTATACGCTTTATATACATGATATACAGGTTGCAATGCATCAAATACAAGGTCAAAGGCAGAAATACAGGTTTCAAAGGCTTAAGTGGGCTGTATACGTTTAGTATACAGTATGATATGCAGTACAAAAAACCAAAATATGGCCCATATACAATAGTATACATTTTCTGTATACACAGCAGGTCCAGGCGAAAATGGGCCCAAAAGCCCCAAATTCTAACAGCTTGTTTTCTGGGTTAACTGGGCTAAAATCCCATATATTTTGGCAGATTTTGGATAGTCTAGGACAGGTTAAAGGGGCCAAAAGCCCATCATTTTTGGCAGATTTTGCATAGTCTAGGACAGGTTAAAGGGGCCAAAAGCCCACGATTTTGGCAAGTTTTAGACTTAGGACAGGTGGACCAAAAGTCCAACAGATTTAAATTTGGGCAAGGGCCCAAATTTGAATAATTTATTTCTTTTATTCTTACTTATTTGTTTATTGTATTAACTAACCTTTGTTTTATTTTGGTTTAATTTAATTAAATTCCCGAAAGATAGTCTTTTCTTTATTTTTATGTTTGATTGAAATATTTAAGTTTTACTTATTTGTTTAATAAGTTGTTTGTCAATATAAAAAATAGTTTTCTTAAAAAATGTTAAGTTCATTTCCTTCTAAGGAATATTTTAAAATAGCTTTTATTTACTTAATACTTTCAAAGTTAGTCAAATCCTTAGTCAAATCGTAGGACAATCGCACGTTAGCGGGCACTTTAAATGTCTAAACCCTTCTGGAAGTGTAAATTTGAACCCCAACCCCCTTTGATATTTTTAAATTATTTTTTTCTGTTTTAAAGTCTTTTGAAAATTCTAATTCTTTTTCTTAAGTTTTCTTAAAAATTAAGTGGCGACTCTTTCTTTAAAAAAATAATTTTCTTTCTAAAAAGTGAAATCGATTTTTTGAAAATCTAAGTCTTTTTTATTTCATTTTAAACATTGAAAACATCTGGTGTAAGAGGTTGCAATGAGGGTGAAAACAAATGTTTAGGCTCAAATGGTGCCAAAATGGTTGCACACCCTCACAAAGTAGTCACAAAATGTATGAAGATTTGGGTTCCCTCTCAAAATTTGTGCCTAAGACCATCTCTTGCATTTATCAAAGCTAAATAATTAGACTAACAAGGCAAATTCAGAGACTCTACAAGCATGCTTTCAAGTAAGATCTCACTACACACGGCACTTCAAACACAATTGTTTTGCACAACTCTACAAAATTTAAAAGCTTGCGTGCACTGATCATTGCAAGACTCACATCAATACACAACTAATCAATACAAGATTCTAAAAGATCATTCAAAAGTAAAGCAATACAGGTTTCCTCTTGCAACAACAACACAAAACACCTTTCTCATTAAGAGCACTATCCAAGACATCAATATTGGACAAGATCGATCCTCGAATATCAACAATGAATACACAAGAAACATCAATCATTTCATCAATTCAAAAAAATTCTCGGGGCAATTGATAGAGAGACGAAAATAACCAAAAGTCAAAAACCAAATGCAATAATAACCAAATGTAATAGAAACATAGTGCTAAAGTATCAAAATACAACCCAATTAAACAAAATACAAACCAAAAGGGGAAAAGGCACAGATGCCCTCACCCCACCAAAAAGACAATAACAGTGTCCTCAATACAAAAATAGAAGTACAAGAATGAGAATGGGTGAACTGTCCCCCTGCCAAGCTACACCTGTGAAGAACTCTGGTCTCGTGGCTCGGTAGGAGTAGCAACACCTCGGGCATCAGTACCCGAGACATCTTGAGGGGGAGTTAAGAGTGTAGCATCAATCGAGACATCAGTACCCAACATATTGGGAGGAGGATGAGTGTAATTCGAAGGACAGATCCCATTAGTGCCTTGATATGCCCAAACTTACACCTCAATGAAGAAGTATAAATGGTCGAAGCCAACTTATAAAACTCAACTGGAGTTGAGGTCGATCCCACAAGGAATTTGCTATAGAAATAATTTTACTGGCGCTTTTATTCAATTGTGGTTGACATTTCCAAAAACAAAAGTAAAAATGCAAGAAAGTAAATAATGGGAGCTTGATGCTTTAACACTAGTTGTTGAATTATTAACACTTTAGTTGAACCGGAGAAATGATGTTTGCAAGGTTTTGTCAAATTGTAAATGAGACTAGGGTTGTGTTCCACATGACACTACTGTACTAGCATGATCTAACTTGAATGATTTCTGCTCAATTAAGTCTAATGTTCCTAGCAAGATAGTTACATCTAACCACTTCTCAGTCTTATTAGATGCTTTTTCACTCTTTTCTTCTCAGCCTTGGAGTGTCTAAACTCTAACATTTGCTGCTTTAGTGTAACAATTATCTTCTCTCGAACTCTAACAATCTACACCACTTATACGGAGTTTGTTTTCGCTTTATCCCAATCATTACTTTTCTCTCAAACAAGTAAATAATACAGGTTGTCTCTAATGCGTGCTCTCATTAGAGATTAGTTATTTTGAAAGCAAAAACAACATAGACAATTCACAAGTAAAAATCACTCTTGCTAAATCTGGAGCTACATTCACGTCATATTTCCCACAACCCTAGTTGTGGTATTTAGCTGCTCATTATATCAAGGAACATAGAGTAGAACAGTACTGAAAGCATAATAATGTGACTTACAATATTAGAAATCCAAATGTTCCTTGAATACTAATGCTAAACCCAAAACAACAAAATCCAGATTCAAAAATAGCAGCCAAGTTTAACCGATGTTTTTCGTTTTTCCACCCATAGCATTTCTCTGCTCTAAAAAATATTTAAAAACAGTCGATAATGAAAGATACCCCAAAATAATAAACTCTGAATAATTTAAATAGTCTATGAATCAAGTCCTATTCTAGCTAGGACTCTTTTGTCGCCAGCCTCCACGAATGACTTCACGAGTCATGTACTGTTATACGGCTCGTACAATGCTCCGTGGTCCAGACTTGGACTCTCCTATTGTATGTCTCCACGAGAAAGATCACGGTTAGTCAAGTGCTCCACTGATCGTGGAGTGTATCATAGATCAGCGTTTGGCAAAACAGACTCAACCTTCACTTGGTTCAACTTCACGAGACATCATATAACTCGTGCTTTGCTTCACGACTCGTCAGACTAGTCGTGGTCTTCACTTGGGCACAAATTCCATAACTTCACCATGAGTCATCCGATGACTCGTGGTCCTGATCAAGGATCGTCAAGAGCTTCGTGATAGCCTGTTTTCATCTCACTTTCCTTCATTTTTTTTATCTTTTGACGGCGAGTGTTTAACATGTACTTAACACCAAATAAAACATCATATCCACATGGAAACACTTGATTTCTCGCTTTAATCTTTTGTTTTGATCATCAAAAGTGCCGTGAAATCACGACACATCATGCCTATCTCGGAGGTTTCCAGAAGATCTTTCCAATATAGCATGGAAAATCGACTCATCGATACTCTGCAGCTCCACCAATGCCTCCACACTTACCTGCTCATCAGCCCTCACAAACTCATCCTCGTCTGTCTCAGTGGTTGAATCCTTATCAGCCTCATCAATGGCCTGCACTCCTATCTGATTAGAATCATCAACAACTGGCACAGCTACCCCTAAAGGTCCATCTCTTCTGGTTTTAGTCGGAGGCACAATTGTGGGCATGTCGGGCAATGGTACATCACCTCATAACATAAAAATATGCATGGATTTCAGCTGATCCACGTCCACCCTTAAAGTATCTAAATCACCCAATAACATAGAAATATCCAATGATTTCAGCTGATCCATATGCACTCTCAAAGCATCTAAGATAAGAGTTTGAAATCAATTATTGCAATTCAACTAAAACTGGGTTTAAACAAGTAAGAGACAATCTAGGGGTGTGAGAGTCGGTATTAACATCAAATTGAGGGAACAAGTGCTTGCTCAACAATGCTAAATAATCATGGATAGGCAGGGTGATCATGATAAACGAAATAAATCTTCTTTCGTTCTCAATGCATCATATCATGAAATCTCCTTTCGGTCTCATTCATGTGAAAATAAAAATCAACCCAATACCTTATGAAAATTTTCTTTCGAGCAGATTTTGGAAACTAAAAATGAAATTACAATTTATCTTTCGAGCAAACTACAACAATGAGATCCAATTTGCAAGTATTAAGCTATTTACCTCAATTAATCTCTTTCAAGCATCAATCAAAGATCTAAGCTAGGACTAAGTTTGCAACCTTAGCCCATAAATTGAACCCATGCTAAATAGCTCAAATCCATGAATAAATAGCAGAAAAACAGAGCAAGACACTAGACCCATAAAATTAGTTCACACCCAACTCCATAATCACACACCTAAAATTGGGGTTTTAGCCAAGCATCATAAAAGTAAAAGAAACTATACCAATTATGCTTTTAGCCATCAAAATGTTGATAATCGACAATAATCTTAAACACCCACTTTGAATTGAAACCTCAATTGTCAATTGAAAATTGTTCAAAATCCCAAAGCTAAGAGAAAAGTAAAGTTCTACTCGAATATTCCAAAGTATGTTAAAAATGATGAAAGATAGATAAAAGATATGTTTTCTCTCTCTTTTGGACTATTTATAATTTCCCCAAAAATTAGTCCAAAATTCCATGTGCGACCTGATTGACTACATTAGTCGGGCTCGCCTACTTGATCGGTGGATCACCGACTTGTTCTTCAGCTCTCCCTTTCTTGGCTTTTGGATTTAGGTGTTTGAACCTCAATTGGACAACCCGATTGAGTCAGCTTTTCACGTTCAGTGAATCACTGATGACAACCTTTGTTCACCCATTCAACCTTCATTTTAACTCAGAAGTCTGTCGCTTTTGGTGATGGAACTTTTAGCTCACTGAACTGCTTCGGTTTGCACTTTACTTCACCGACATGCCTTGAATATTTTCAGAAGTGAACACTGTCACTTTAGGCGAGGTCCAGTTGCGTTGGGTGATCCACCCATTGCCTTAGGTGATCCTCAGCTGGGAGTTTTAACTCATTTCAATGTTTTTGGCTTAGTTTGCATAGATTCATTCTTGCCTTATCCTTTAGCCTTCATAGCTACAAAACATCAAATATCATCAGATAAGGACATAAGTAGGCATTGAGGATGCTATTTGTTGAACTAAAAGGCCTCAAATGAGTCAAAATCTTAGACTCATCAAGTACCTCCCATTATAAATGAATATCATGATTTAGATACTTCCGATTGGTGTACTTCTTATTATGAAAAACTATCATGATTTAGATGCTTTCGATTATAGTGTCTCTTATGAGTGTGCTATGAAATCACGATTTAGAGGAGCTATTCATATGACTTTGAGATTATGTATGAATGATTCGGGATTACTAGATTCTTACCATTTTAAGGATTATGAATATGAATATGATTATGCATATTTTCCGTTGGGAGTTTACTTAGCACAGAGTTCGACTAGTGGTGATTACTCAGGTCCCAAAACTACGTGTCCCCATAGGTTATTTCCCAATTGGACATTAGCTAGTGGATCCACCTAAGCTCATAATTATGGTCCTTACCTTGGAAAGTAGGACACTCTCTTTTCGGTATAGGAGTAGTACAGTGAACTCCATGTTATAGTTCACATAGTTTATATCGGTTGATAGTATCTCCCACAAAAGCTTATGATTACTATATATGTTATGATTATGATTTAAAGAAGAATGTATGACCTTGTACTTTATTTATAAAATCATATGCTCAGCTTTATATCATATTTAGTTGGTCAGTGCATTATCAAGTTTTTAGACTTATCATGTTCTCATGTCATGTTATATATTTTACCTATACGCAGTACATTCCGAATACTAACCGCATACATTCTTGTATCTATATTATTTTATAGTATAGGTGTTGATGCTTCATATCAGGGTCGTGGTTAGTACAAAATTCTTACAGCCTTCACATCTACTGGTGAGTCCTCATGGTTTAAGGATATACCACTTATGTTTCCTTTATGATCATTTTAGACTTTGTTTCAGTTCCAGATGTTCGAGTGAGCTAGGGCTTGTCCTAGCAACTCACTTATGATAGAGGTTTATTTAGACATTAGTATTTATGCATTATGACTCTTGTATTCAGATTTTCCATACTATGATGAGATTTGAATTTAAGACTATGACTCTGTGTATCTCTTTATTTCAGTTATGTTTTCATCTTAGTGTCATGCTATGCCATGTTATTTGATTGGGGTCTCTCGGGACTCTAGGCACCATGTCACGTCTAGGAATAGTCTTGGGTCGTGCAATTATTTAATATACAAGTTTATGATACCTTGAAATCACACTAATAAAAATCTATTTTGAGACATATATGATATTTAATTTATTTTCATTTTTCTTTATTCTTCATTTTTTGACTTTTTGGCTGGTCAATTTTGTGACTTCTTTGATTTGATTTTGCATTATCTTTATGAGCTCGGTCGGCCTATAATGCCTACTAAGTATCGTATTCTGGTATTCATATTGCACTTCTACATATTTTTCTGATGCAACGCCTAGTACGAGCTGTCCTTGCTGATTCTTGATCGTTCAAGGCCCTTGCTGTTTTGACCAGGGTGAACTTTTGGCATTCAAAGATTTGCTACTTTCATTCTTTTTGTGTTGTCTATATATTTTTTATTTTCTTGTTTTATATATCTTTATTTTTAAAATTTAGATGCTCTTGTATCGGTGACACCAGGTCCTAGGTCTAGCTTATGTATATATTCGTCTTTCTCAGTCTCTTTTGGGCCCTTGTTGTATATTTTATATCATTTGCTATATATCTATGTTGTGCGTTCTATTCTTATGTTGTTATTTATTTTGCATTAGTTATTTGTAGCTTATTTATCACTAGTAGTCTTGGATTTTGGCTTGCCTACTTGGAGTTTATGGTAGGCACCATCATGATATGATTTCGAGCCATGACATAAACACATGGACAAATGCATGAAAAAAAAACCCTTTTAAGTTATAAATTGTATTTTGTATCCCATTTGTAACTTCTGAGTAGTTATTCTTATAAATTGATTTAAAAAAATGTTCTTGTTCTTCTAAAAATATGTTATCTAATTCAGGGGTACTTTTGACCATTTTTTCTAGATTTAATAACCTGGTTTAATGAGTAGAATTTACTAGATCTCATTTCTTTCAATATAATCATATTTAATAATAACATTTTTATTTTAAATTTTTTTAAAGAAATTGCGATAGAGTTACTGAGTCTTATAACTATATTCATTATTTTAATTTTTGTATGAGTATCAGTCATAACGAAAGACATAAAAAAGTAAAAACATATATTTTAATTATATCCTTACATATAACTTGTTAAAACATCTTCTTGCATCAAAATTCTTCATCGCTTGTTCGTGGCTACTGCCTTTTTTCATAAAGAATTTCTTTTTTGAGAATTGAGAAGTGAATTGGTGAGGAGTCGAAGATTTTCCATTCTTGTTTCAAAGTGGTTTCTCAGTTTTCGGTGATAACTCTACGCTTCACGTTAATTAGTGAAACTACTTCTATCATTGTCTTTATTTCTTTTTTTTAATGAATTTTTGTTCTTTGGACCATTTTATTGATAAAGGAAAATGAAAAATAATTCTTGGACAAAGCCCATCTCTTTATAGATTGTGTCCAGCCTCATCAATAAACCCAATAAAACCCAGCCCATTACCCTCCTATTAAGATAATTATTTGAGCTCTCCAGCTGAGAAGAGTGTTCACTACATTTCCCCAAAAGTTGTCTCTTCCACTTCCCAATGTTGCCTGCCTCTTGTCGTTGGAAGTCACAGCTCCGCCGTCTCCTCCCCTGGATCATCTTCACCCTAGCTCCTGGTATTGATTCTTGGTGGCTCCGTCCGTCAACTTCACTGCTACAAGGTATGTTGTTCTCACCTTCTTCATTTATGCGGATTTCAAGTCCTAACCGTTTCGGTTATGCGTTCTCAGGTTGTCGGGGGTCATCCCCATGGAAATAAAATGTCAAGCCTAAACTCTTCTAGCTATGGGAAGCCTATAAGCCTACTTTCCTTCTTCTCCTCTTTTGTCTTCTCCCCCTTCCCTTTCTCACTCCTTGGCCTTTGTCTTTATTTCTAGTTTGTTACAAAGAATTGATTATTTTCTATTTTTTTCCTATGCTTCAATAGAAATGATTTAATTTATGCTTCAATAGAAATGATTTAATTCTTTATTAGATGGTAGTTAGTATCCACAGACTTTCCTTTTCATCATTTGCTATTTCATTCATGAAATCTCACTATCGCTTTCTCTCTTATATTATCCTCCTTCTTTTTTGCCTTCTCCCCTCTCACAACCGGCAAGATCCAACCATCGCTGCCGCTGTTCTTGAAAAAAAGTATGGTCGGTACAAGATCCGTACCAGATCTGTCCAGTAAAGACCAAATAGGACGACTTCCAACCATTTTCGGAGACCTCCAACAATTTCTGGCGACTTCCAAGGACTTCCGATGACATCCATCAATTCCAGTTAAGACCAGATCAAGCAGCTTCCTGCGATTTCCGGTGATTTCCAACCATTTCCAATGACTTCCATGGACTTTCAGTGACATCCCACGATTCCGGCAACATCCAAATTCAAGTTACTTTAAACCTTTAAACTCGCGTCACTGCAATGTCTGTCCCAATCTTCTCTTGATCTTACTCTATGTAGAATATATTAGCGACTCTTTATCTTTACCTACCTATATCTCTTTCAGAATTTAGTTGCATTTTTGTTCTTGAAAGCCTATGAATTTTAGAATCTTCCTTTGATTTCTTTCCATAATATAGTATAGGTATTGTGTGTTATAGTTTTATCATTGTGTATGAACTGGTTCATTGTATTTTTTGCTTGTGATTTAACTTACTTTAGCTTTAGTGACCCCGGTAAGAGATGATAGACTAGGGTTTTGTCTACAGTTGTTGACGGGGGTGAGGGACAGAGGTAGGTATGGGATTTAGGGGGTTGCCATGTTGAAAGTAGGGTCTTGGAACATAGGGACCTTGTCCGAAAAGTCCATTGAGTTATTGAAGATCCTTAAGAAAAGAAAGATTAATATAGCCTGCATTCAAGAAACTAGATGGGTATGTTCAAAGGCTCGAGATGTGGATGGATCAAAACTTTCATTCTCAAGAAGTCAGGGGAACAAGAATGTTGTAGGCATTCTAGTAGATTTTCTTAGGATTAGCAATAGATTGTTGACGATCAAGCTAGTCGTTGGAGGGCTAACTTTGAATGTCGTTAGTGCATATGCTTCACATTCAGGGTTAGAAATGGAGGTCAAGATGCATTTTTGGGAGGAATCGAATGTGATGTTTTGAGGTATTCTGATCACCCATGAAGTTTTCTTTGGCTGAGATTTCAATAGACACAATGGGGAAACTCTTATTGGTTTTGACGGTTTGCATGGCAACATTGGTTTTGAGGTTTAGAAACTATGGTGGAACCTCACTCTTGGATTTTTCTAGAGATTTTGATTTGATGATTGCTTTATATGGATTGCAAAGTTATTCTAAGTGAGAATCCTACTACTCAGCATAAGCTTTTGGTGATGGACATAGCGATTAAGCGAGGGAGAAAGAAAAAAAGTTATATGTTTGCCTAAGAGTAAATGCGGGTTTAACAATTACCCTCTCCCATGAAATTCGGGAGAAGTTGACAACGATGGGAGCATGGCGGAGTTTTGGGGAAGAAGAAAGTAAGTGGGATAAGATAGCTAGTTGCATTATGGTAAAAGCTAGAGAGCTGATAAGGGTGTCTAAGGGTAACTTTGGTGGACGCTAAGAGGATTGGTGGTGGAATGCTCGAGATTCATTCAAAAATCCATGCATGCAAACAAACTATGTCACCCCACAAAATTCGACATTCCGGACTCAACAAAGGTTTTGAAACTTCAACCGGAGTTGTCTTGATATATGAAAAGTGAATCCCACACCCAAACTCAGTTTTAAGTTAAAATCCACAAGATAGCATGAAATGAGTCCAGAAGCCTTGGGACCCGAACCAAAGATCCTTCTAGATCAAACTCGATGTTCTCGAGCTAACGGAACCATTATAATTGCATTTGGAGGCTGTTTACTTGAAGTTTTGACCGAAGTCAACCGTTCATGTTTCAAGAGCTCTAAAACAAGAAAACTCATATAAAAATCAAATAGATGATCAGGTGACTGTACTGCATCCTCAACAAGTCATAAATGACTTGGGGTCTCTATAGGAAAGCTCTAAACACCGAAAATTATGCAATAAGAAGAAAATGATCTAGAGGGTCATTACAACATCCACTACTAAAAGGATTTTTGTCCTTGAAAGTAGAGAGTCAAGAAGTACCTGAAGGCTCAAATAGGCAGGGAAATAGAACTTGCATCTTGTACTTTGTCTCCCAGGTAGCCTCCTCAACTAGACCTTAACAACAGGAATTGATCTCGAAATCAAACACCTCACATCTCTAGCAAAAATAGCAATTGGTGCCTCCACAAAGGTCAAATGATCATCCAACTGAACTAAATGATACCGAAAAACATAAGACTCATTAGGAACATAGCAGTGAAACATAGAAACATGGAAAACTAGATGAATAGCTGAAAATGTATAAGGTAAGGCCACTAATAAGCAACATCATCAACGGTCTGGAGAATCTCAAACTGCCCTATATACGTGGGGCTAAGCTTGCCCCACCTCCCGAATTGCATCACGCCCTTCATGGATGATACTCGAAGAAACACCAGATCACCAAGTTGAAATCTCAAAGGCCGGTGCCTACGGTCAACAAAACTTTTATGCCTGCTCTGTGCTGACCTAAGCCTATTCTGAATCACCTAAACTCTTTTCAAAGCCTCCTAAAGCAAATCAATCCCATATGTCCTAGGCTGCGAAGCCTTAAACCAACCAATCGGAGAGCGACAACACCTACAACATAAGGCCTCGAGTAGGGTCATCTGAATACAAGAGTGGTAGCTACTATTATATGAAAACTCCACAAAGGCTAAGAACTGGTCCTACTGACCTCCAAATTCCAAAACACATGCATGCATGATATCCTCCAAAACTTGAATAGTATGCTCAAATTGCTTGTCGGTCTAAAGAATAAAAGTTATGCTAAGGTCAACCCGGGTACCCAACTCCTCCTAAAAAGTCCCCCAGAAGCTATAAGTAAAATGGAACCCCTATCTAAGATAATAAACACAAGCACCCCATGGAGACAAACTACCTCTCGAATACAAACACGAGCTTGCCTCTCAGAGATGAAAGAAGACTGAACAAGAAGGAAGTGTGTTGATTTGGTCAATCGATCCAAGATGACATAAATACAATCAACACCTCTAGAAGTGTGAGGAAACCCCATAACATCCCATTGTTACTCAAAAATGAGCAATCTCTGGAACCCATCACGATGCCTCAAATGCTCGTCCTTCACATGCTAGAAGCACAAGCATCTGGACACATAGTCTGCAATATGTCTTGTCATACCCCTTCACCAGTAGTGTTGCCTCAAATCACGATACATCTTTACTGCAACTGGGTGAATAGAATATCTGGAATCATGGGCCTCACAAAGAATCAATTGTATCAAGTCCCTAACCCGACAAAAACAAATACGACCATCAAGCAGAAAAATTCCATCCTTATCCAAAGTATCCTACCCAATGTCACCTCGTAAAACCTGATCTTGAATTTCTACTAGGGCATCATACTCAAACTTTTGACCACAAATCAACTCCAATAAGGATGACTCAACCCCAACATAGGCTGGAACCCGCCTAGAATTTGAAATATAAAGCGAATGCATCATATTGGCTAAATACTGAATGTATAAAGCCAAAGGTCACTTCAAAGTAGAATAGAAGGTTAGACTACCCATACTCACGACCTTCCGCCTCAAGGCATCTGTTACTGCATTCACATTGCCTGAATGGTATATAATAGAGAGGTCATAGTCCTTTTAGGAGCTCAATCAACCTATGCTGTATCGATTTGAGATTTTTTTGACTCATAATGTACTGCAAACTCTCGTGATTGGTATAGATCTCACATCTGACCCCATATAGGTAATGCCTCCAAATCTTAAGCACAAATACTATCATCGCAAACTCTAATTCATGAGTGGTATAGTTGCATTCGTGCACCTTAAGGTTTTTCGACGCATATGCAATCACATGGCCCTGTTGCATCAATGTACAACCTAAACCAACGCTGGATGCATTGCAATATATTGTGAAACCCTCTCCCTCAACTAGAAGAGTCTGAATAGGAGGAGTACTAAGCAACTCCTTGAGCTTCTGAAAGTTCAACTCAAACTAATCTGATCGCTCAAAAGGAACATAAAGGTGCGTCAATCGAGTCAAAAGTGCTGCAATCAATAAGAAGTCCTCAACAAACCGTCTATAGTAGTAAGCTAACCTAACGAAACTCTGAATCTTAGTCACTAAGGTGGGCCTGGCCCAATGACTAATAGCCTTAAGCTTTGTTGGGTCAACCATAATGCCTTCCTTGAACACCATGTTCCCCAAACATGCTACAGACTCAACCAAGAACACGCACTTTGAGAGTTTGGCATAAAATCATTGATCTCTCAAAGTCTGGAGCACAGTCCTCAGATGTTGCTCGTGCTCCTCCCTACTCCGTCAGTATACAAGAATTTAATCAATGATATGATGATAAAGAAATCAATATAAGGCATGAAAACAAGTATCATAAAGTCCATGAAAGAAGTTGGGGCATTAATCAACCCAAAATACATCACTAGAAACTCGTAATGATTGTAACAAGTCCTGAAAGCTATCTATGGGATGTCCGTCGCCCTAATCCTCAACAGGTGGTAATCGTATCTCAAATCAATCTTAGAAAATACCACGACACGCTTAAGCTGGTAAAAAATCATCAATATGAGGCATAGGGTACATATTATTCACCATTACCTTGTTCAGCTGCCTGTAATTGATGCATATACGCATAGGCAAATCCTTCTGATTCAAAAATAGGATCGATGCAATGAATCCCTTACTCAAGAGATCCTGAAGCTGAACACTGAGCTCCTTAAGCTCAATAGGGGCCATATTGTAGGGTGGAATAGAGATAGGATGAGTGCCTGACTCAATGTCAATAGCAAAATCAATATCACATGCCAGAGGAAGGTGATGTAGATCGGTAGGGAAAACATCTGTGAACTCTTGCAAAGATCGAATCCACTGCATAGCCCTTCCTACTAACATCCCACACATAAGACAAATAAACTAAACACCCGCTAGACACAAGCCTCTGAGCCAAAACATAAGAGATAACCCAGTCGGCATGTGACTAAAAGAGCCGTTCCTCACAAGCGGAGGAATACGTGGCATGGCTAAATTAACCATCTTAGCGAAGCAATCTAAAACCACACTATAAGGGGATAACCAATCCATGCCCAAGATAACATTAAAATTAAGCATATCCAATACAATAAAGTTAGCTCGAGTGTCACACCCCTGGATAGTCACCAAATATGATCTATACAGTAGATCCACTACTAAAGATTCTCCCACGGGGATCGAAACATGTAATAGCACTGATAGAGTCTATGAACACAAAATCATCTGGGAAGCATAATAAACAGATACATAAGAGAATGTAGAACCCGGATCAAATAAAACTAAGGTGGGCTGATGGCATATAAGAATCACACCTGTGATGACAACGTCTAATGCCTTACCTTCTCCCTTACTAGAGCTGCATATAGGTTGTGTTGTCCACCTATGAACTAAGAATCCAATCTACCCCTTGACCTACCTCCTTGGTGTGTTCTTCGCTCCCCCTGGTGACCACCCATGTGATCCTGACCCTAGGCGCCACCTTTAGCTAGAGGTGCTACTGCTGAAACTGGCTGGGTTGACTATGGAGTAGGTGCAATGATCCCTTGACGGGGAAACTCACTAGACCATTGCCCAAGATTGCCATAATCAAAACAAACCTGAGGAGCACAACTCTGAGAAGGTCGACCAGCACGGCCTTAAGAACCCAAATATCATCCTCTCAAACTCTCATGTACCAGACCTACCTCAATTGTACTGCTCGCCCTCTGCAATCTGAAATCTTTCCTGAATAGGCCGACTAGATTGAACCTGATGTTAATATCACTAGTGATGCCTATCATAGGAGTCCCTGCCCCTAGAATGTGAAGCAATGTAGCTGCCCTAGTGCCGAGCCTTCTTGTTGCTACCCCTTGGGCCTCACCATGGAACTCCTCCATAGTACGGGGGTGGTCAATAACATCTAAGAATGATCTTCCCATTGAAGCCATAGACTCATTCTCAATCTGCAGTTGTGGCATCAAACCATAGATGAAGCAACAAACTCTCTCATGCTCTGTAGGTAGAATCATGATAGAATTTTGGAGAGCTCGTGGAATCTAGCCACATACGTGAAATCTAGCCACATACTCTGATATGGTTATGGAGCCCAGCTCTAACCTAGTAAACTAATCTCAGAGTCGATCTTTGAGGCTCCTTGGTATAAATCTTGCAAAAAAAGCCTGTGAAAATTTAGTCTAGGACACAGAAGGAGACCAAACTGGTCTACACTCCATTTACAAACGCCACCAATGCCTAGCTAGTCCATCAAGCTGATATGCAATAAAGTATTCTCCTCTAGATTCTACTAATCCCAATGTATACAACCTCTCTCTACAAATAGTTGAAAACTCGTGGGCATCCTCCCCTACAACCCCAGAAAACTTGAGAGGAGTAAGCCTAAAAAACACTTCAAGCCTCTTCTACCCTGTAGTAGCATAGCTCCATGTGCAATAATAAATTGAGCAGTGATGGGTGATGGTGACATCTCAACCTAAGGAGCCGCTACTGCCGACTGAACCTGTGGCATTGGCACAGCTGGAGCTTGGGCCTGCTGCATACCCCCTAGCGTGGCCAATAACTGAGCAACAGTCGTCTGTAAGTTTGGTGACATAGCTAGGCCGGGTGGTGGCTGGGTTGGTCCCGTCCCCATATGTTGTGGAGGAATGGGAGCTAGCGAAAGCTCTACTACTAGATTGGGTGTCATCTCTCTACCCCGGTCCTAAGCTGGTGCTACAGCTCATGCACGACCATGGGTTTTCCCTCTACCCCTAGTTGGGGCTTTACCTTCTAGCCCAAAAACATCTTCATCGGTTGTTGAATCACGTGTACGAGCCATCCTGTGAAAGAGTGAAACAAATAAGATTCAAGAAACCGAATAAGACAACCAAACGCATGATAACAAACCAAAAGAAAGAATCTTTCTAAAGATGCCCTTTAGCCTCCCAAAGATAGTATACAAATGTCTCTTTACTGATCCGCAGGCTCTAATATACATTAGCTTTGTACCAATGACACTGGCGAACCTGGGGCTCTGATACCAACTTTGTCAGGCTCTAATACCAACTTTGTTACGATCCAAAAGCTTGTGTTATGATAGAACTTACCATAGCCCACCAGTAGGTAAGCCAACCCATATCCCAGAACAACAAGTAACATATATATTGGGTAGAATCAAGAACTAATGAGAAAGTACTAACAATAAAAAGTAAAACATAGAGTAAATGAGAAATGACTATATTAAAAACCGTACAAGATCCAATCCTACTTGTGGACGAAGGTATAAGCTACTAAAATGAGTACAAAATATAAAATACCAAAAATAAATACATACATTTCTCGAATACAAAAGACTGGAAAAAGTTATAAACAAACGGAGATGAGTCAATCTACGATGCCATCAGATCAACCTTTATCTCTAGAGTCCCCGCAAAAGCCCGAATCTACATTGTTGGTCGGTGCTCAGATCTGCATCAAGAAAACAGATGCAAAGAGTAGCATGAGTACCAAAATAGCAAGTACCCAATAGGCATCATAGGCCGACTGATCTTCTAAAGTAAATACAATTTGAAAGCTAGGAAATAAGCGGTAAGTAGAGGTCAGTTAAATAAAATAGTAAGCGAAAGCCCAACCATTCATCTCACAAATCTATAAGGAAGGAAGAAGCAAAGTAAAGTAACTATCTATAGGCTAAATGGACCCCCATAAACCCATAAGGTTCACTCTTGCATAATTGAAAGGTAAATAACCCAAACAGGCCCTCATAAGTTCGATGAGTACACAAAAGAGCTAATGATATCTCTAACTACGACTAAGTGGAATCCAGAACTGAATTAGCCAACCCAGACTCAAATCGCAGTGAAGGCACCCAGAACAACCCAAAAGGAACCATAATATCAATACTCGAACATGACTAATAGAAGTGTGCAAAGAATCAAACCATGGCTAATAGAAGTACCTCAAGGCCTCAAATCATGGCTACTAGAAATGCACCAGGGCCTCAAATCGTGGCTAGTGGAAATGCACCAAGGCCTCGATCCGTGGCTAGTACGCTCTAAAAATCTCCATAATCACTAGCACATAATCATATGTGGATGTACTGTAGAGATAATCCATATTCAAAGTCACAAGGGACCCACTCGAGCTCGAAACCCATGACCCGATCTAATTTAACCAACAAGGCCCGAGATCACAATCAAGGATATGTCTAGGCCGTAGCAAAGAGAGATTATGGATGGAAATCTACTAAGGAAAGAGTTACATCAAGCTAAGGATTCATTCTATTAGAGCCAAGTATGCTACAACAGTCTACAGGGAGCTAGAACCATCCGAGATGATGTCAACGGATTTCTAAGGCATAATGACTCTAAATAGAAATTCTAAGGCAATCATTAGCCTATGCCTAGGCTAAGGCCAATAATAATTCATACAAAACACTAAAACAAGGCAACAAGATAAAACAACGCAATAAACTAGGCATGCTCAATTACCCTGAAACTATATAAAACAAGGTTAAGACATGAGTTGTATCAACTACACATGTACAAGCTAAAAACCCCTCCCAGAACTAGCTAAACAACATGTACATACCAACACAAGTTCAATCTAAGATAAAAAAGTTGTAGCTACCTCGAAGTTGATCACGCGTGCTCTAAGATCGACTAAACTGGAGCTTTACCCTTCCGAACAACCCCAGATCGCTTGCAAACTATCAAATAATTGATCATGACATCAATATGGATGTTTTGACACTCAAATAACAATAATTAAAGACGAGACTAAAATCAAGTAAACATGGTATTGTGGGACCCCTGTGAGGAATTCCAAAATTGAATCTGTCAATTGTACCCATTCATCTCAAGGAACTTATGCCCTGAAAATGGGCACAATCCGATCCCCAAACAACCCGAAAATAGTCCATGCAATAAAGCTTCAAGATATCACCATTAAAGAGATAAGAGAGGTCTTTTGGGGACAAGAAATTACCTCTAAAATGAGTCCCCTACTCCCCCCCCCAATGCCCTAACTCGAAGCCCCAGCAATTCCAAGCAAGTAGCAACAAAAATCAGCTCAAATAGGCTAGAATGATCAAGAAATTGAACTTCGAAATTGGGAATATGATCTGAAATTTGGACTGATCACAATATAACATGCTAGTCAAATGACGTCTACGTACGAATGCGTTCCCCATGGACACGATCGCTGTTGTCAATTGGGTCAGGTCAACTTTGACCATTCTCTGTGAATAAGGGATCCAGTCTGCGAACGCGAAGGGTCTGGGGCCCAACACTCTGCACATACGGAGCTAAGCCCATGAATGCGGTGACCAATCTTCTTGGCCTCCGCGAACGCTGCTCAAGGCCTGTGAAGGCTAAGAATAAAAGCATGGTGCACCAGCAAAGGCTGTCACAGCTCAAGTTGAATTGACAATATTCCTCAATGGGGGCTCAGGATTCGCTTAGAACCCTGTACATGCAAACGAACTATGCTTTCCCACAAAATTCAACATTCCGAACTCAACTGAGATGTTGAAACTTTCAACGGAAGTCATCTTGATAAAAAGTGGGTCCCACACTAAAACTCTACTTTAAGCCAAAATTCACAAGATAGCTTGAAATGAATTCGGAATCCTTGGGACCCAAACCAAAGGTCCTTCTGGACCAAACTCGACGTTCTAGATCAAACAAAACCACCAAAATTGGATTCTAAGTTTGTTTACCTAAATTTTTTACCGAAGTCTATCGTTCAAGTTTTAAGAGCTACAAAAACACCAAAACTCACATAAAAACTAATCGAACGACCAAGTGCCTGAACTGTCAGTCCCAGCAAATCATAAATGACTTAGGATCACTGAAGAAAAGCTCTAAATGCAAAAAATACTGCAATAATAAGAAAATGACCTCGAAGGTCATTACAAACATTCTTATTTTAAATTAGTATTATGTTAATGATATTTTAATTTTCTTATTCAAAAATTAACTAATTAACGTATTTTCTTTATTTTTGAAAAAAATTGTTTACTCTCTTTAAATAGAAAAAAGAAAAATTAAAAGAAAACCAATAATTTTTTGTCACTTGGCAAAGATTCCATCTTATCCATGTGCAACAAACTTTCGTGGTCATTACTATACACTTTCACCATACACACACTTAGGTGACCTCACAGACCCCACACATAATCAATTTTTTCTTTATACAACTACACGCACACTAACCGTGACCAGAGAGAGACCACAAACAATCATAGTTTTCTTCACTGATCTAAAAGGACTCCGTTCACTATACCAAATACTCTCTCTTGTGCACTTGAGATAGAGGAAGAGCACAATACATAGTTGGGACTTTTTGTTCAGCTCTTAATCAAGCTCATCCTCTTCCCCACAATATAAGTTCACCGTAGTCATTGGAGCTTTACCATAGTCCATAGTCATCACCCATTTCCTTTCAATCGAGCTCCACCACCAACAAAACAACATAAATCCTACAATATCCCATGATTCTCTATTACTAATAACTTTAGTTGATTCCCTTTTTCAAAATTTTAAGATTATACTCTAATTGAGTTGTATTAGAGATTGGGTTCTTATGGGACACATTAACCAAAATAAAGATTTTTTTTAAAAATCATGGTGGAAATAAAGCAAAATTATTAAAGAAAATAGTTATTCATTAGAGTAAGGCATAAAATAAAATTCTTTAAAAATCTGGTTGTTTCAAGGGATTAACTGGGTTATTTCATCATAGATAGGAGATTTAACTTTATAGCCCTTTTCTAACTTATTTTTAGTTTTATGTCTTTTTTACAAAATGTATTTATTTTTGCACATAAGATATCTGAAAAAGTTATTTTCAATTTGTAAGTAGCTATAAAATATCATTTCCTCATATTGATTTTGATATTAAATCTATATATTACGTGTTTGATCTTAGGTATTAGCTAAAATTAGTGTTATTTTTATATTAAAATGTTGTGGTATCACTTATCTCATATATAAATGTTGCGATTGCTAAAATTTCAGATTTTGAAATCAAATAGCACCTAAGAAAATTTGATTAGGGGAATAAAGTAAAAAAACTAGGGTCTCCCCTCTCTCTTCACAACTTTCATATCACTACAACTAATCATAAATCTGATCATAGAACATATTGATCAAACCAAAAGATCGAAACTATAGTAGGAAAAAAAACATGAATTCTTTAAGTGGTGAAGGAATTTAAAAGGTGGAGCAAATGCATATATATTTAAATTAGTGAGTGAACCTATTCCTTAGCACGATGAAGAAGAAGCAAAAGGACTCTTTCTTCCTCTTTGGTAAAATGACCCATGAGCCTAGCTAGAGCCTTTATATCACGAAGACTCAGATCATTTCTAAGTGGGCTCCAAACTAGAGATGGAGTCAATTGCTGAGCATTTGGTGAATTAATGTCAGATGATGTTGTATAAAAGATTTGTTCTTATTAGTGAATTGATAAGTCAATAATAGAACTCTATTGTTGTTAATAATTAGAAAATGGCATAAACACTTTTCTGTGGGTGGGTTCCTTTAATTCAACTTTTCTTAGAGTGAACCTTTGTATGACCTGTTATGGCTTGGCTTGAAGAAAAGAATTGCTTGCAACTAATGCACTAGTACTTTCACACACCATGTTGCCCATTTTGTTTCTAGTGGTTGAAAGTACCAATGCATCAGTTTCAAGTGATTCATTTATTTAAGTCAAACCATAACATGTCATACAAAGGTTCACGCCAAAGAACGTTGGATTAAATGACCTACCAAAGAAATTTTTATACCATTTTCTAATTATCAACAACAATAGCGTTCTACTATTGACTCTTCAATTTCCCAGCAACAACAAATATTTTCTACAAAATCATTTGACATTGATTCACCAAATGATCATCAATTGACTCCATTTCAAGTACGGAACACAAATAGGTATGATTTGAGGCATCGTGATATGAAGACTCTAGCTAGGCTCATGGGTCATTTTGCCAAAGAGGAGGAAAGAGTCATTTTGCGTCTTCTTTATAGTGCTAAGGAATAGGTTCACTCATTTATTTAAATATACATGCATTTGCTCCACCTTTTTAATTCATTCACCACTTAAAGAATTCATACTTTTTCGTACTTTAGTTTTGATCTTTTGGTTAGATCGATATGTTCTATGATCAGATTCATGATTAGGTGTGGTGATATGAAAGAGGTGAAGAGAGAGGGGAGACCCTAGTTTTTTATACTTTTATTCCCCCACTAAAATATTCTTAGGTGTTATTTGATTTTAAAATCTGCGATTGTGGCAATCCCAAATTTTTTATATGAGATATGTGATACCACAAGATTTTGATATAAAAATACTAATTTTAGCTAATACCTCTGATCAACTACTGGATATATAGATTAAATATCAAAATCAATACGAGGAAATGATCTCCTTTAACTACTTACAAATTGAAAATAACTTTTTAAGATATCTTATGTGAAAAAATAAAAGTATCTTCCAAAAAGACATAAAACTAAAAATAAGTTAATAAAAGGCTATAAAATTAAATCTCTCATCTATAAAGAGATAACATTGTTAATCCCTTCATGAAACAACAGACTTTTTAAAGAATATTTTTATACCTTACTCTAATGCATAACCATTCTCTTTATAAATCATGGATAATTTCCACCATGATTTAAAATTTTTGGTTAATGTAGTCTCAAAAGAACCCAAAAATCCAATACAACTCTATCATAGTGAAATCTTAAAATTCCGAAATAAGAAATCAACTAAAGCTATTAGTAATAGAGAATCCTTGATATTGCTCGATTTATGGGGTTTTCTTGGTGGTGGAGCTCGATTGAAAGGAAATGGGTGATTACTATGTACTATAGTAGGGCTTTGATGACTATGGTGGACTTACATGGTGGAGAAGAGGCTTAACTTGATTGAGAGATGAATGAAAAGTCCCAGCTATGTATTGTGCTCTTCCTCTATCTAAGGTGCCCAAGGGAAAGTATTAGTTATAGTGAATGGAGTCATTTCATGTCAGTGAAGAAAAATGTGATTGTGTGTAGTCTCTCTTTTATCAGATGAGTGTGCAAGTGTATGATGAAAAAGATTTAATTGTGTGTGTGGTCTGTAAGGTCACCGCGAGTGTGTGTGTATGGTTAGAGTATAGAGTAATGGCCAAGAAAGTTTGTTGCGCATGGATAAGATGGAATCTTTGCCAAGTAGCAAAAGATTATTGGTTCTCTTTTAAAATTTATTTTTTCTTTTTTAAAGAGAGTAAATAGAAATATAAAAAAATAAAGAAACTACTATAGTTAATTAGTTCATTCTTGAATAAAAAAATTAAAATATCATTAACAAAATATTAATTTAAAAGCATAATATTTTTGTGAATTTTCTTTTTTTTCAAACAATTTTTTTAAAAATTATATCCTAAAGATACGTCTTTTTTAAAATGATTTTGTAATATTTTAAAGAGACCTATTAAAATTGAAATGAAAGTCAAAATAAAAAAATTAATCACAAACATTACATTTAATGCTAAAATTGTGTAAAAAAATAGATTAAGTAAAGCCAAATATTGTGTGTCTACAATATTGAAAAACAATAAGATCTGGTGAATCCTAATGATCAAATCAGGTATTAAATTTAGGAAATCTGTCAAAATTACCCCTAAATTAGATGACATATTTTTAGATGAATAAGAATTTTTTTAATTCAACTTATAAGAATAACTACTCACAAGTTGGGCTGCATATTGGTCGGTTCGGTTCGATTTTGAAGTTTATCGGTTTAACTTATCGATTATCGGCTTGTAGACATGTTAACCCATTATAGAATCATTAAGATATTGTCTTATGAGTTAACAATTTATCGGTTATTGATCTGTCACGCTCCGAGACTACCCCTAGATGCGACACAGTGCTTAGATCTAGAAGTGACCCCAAGCTAGCCTCATTGCATGGCATGACACTAAGATCTGCATAAAACCCAAGATAAACTGGAAAGTTAATGGTTATTCATTAGAGTGGGGTATAAAAGGAAATTCTTTAAAAAGATGATTGTTTCAAGGGTTAGCTGGGTTATCTCATTATAGATAAGAGATTTAACTTTATAGCCCTTTACTAACTTATTTTTAGTTTATGTCTTTTATATAATATGTTTTTATTTTTTCACGTAAGATATCTGGAAAAGTTATTTTCAATTTGTAAGTAACTATAAAATATCATTTCCTCAAATTGGTTTCGATATTAAATCTGTATATCGTGTGTTTGATCAGGGATATTAGCTAAAATTAGTGTTATTTTTACCAGATTTTGAAATCAAATAGCACCTCAGAAAATTTGAGTAGGGGAATAAAGTATAAAAAAAATTAGGGTCTCCCCTCTCCCTTCACCTCTTTCATGTCACCAAAACTAATCAAAAATCTGATCATAGAGCATATTGATCTAGCCAAAAGATCGAAACTAAATTAGGAAAAAAATATGAATTCTTTTAGTGGTGAAGGAATTGAAAAGGTAGAACAAATGCATGTATATTTAAATGAATGAGTGAACCCATTCCTTAGCACTATGAAGAAGAAGAAAAATGACTCTTTCTTCCTCTTTGGTAAACTGACCCATGAGCCTAGCCAGAGTCTTCATATCACGAAGCCTCAGATCATACCTAGGTGGGTTCTGTACTAGAGATGGAGCCAATTGATGAGCATTTGGTGAATCACTGTCAGATTTTGTTGTAGAAAAGATCAGTTGTTGCTGGTGAATTGATGAGTCAATAGTAGAACTCTATTGTAGTTGATAATTAGGATTTGGCATAAACACTTTTCTTTGTTGGGTTCCTTTAATCTAACTTTCTCTGGAGTGAACCTTTGTATGACCTGCTATGGCTTGGCTTGAAGCAAATAATTGTTTGCTACTGATGTATTGGTACTTCCACACACCATGTTGCCCATTTTGTTCCTGCATTTTTGTTAGTTCCATATTCATCATTTTAGGGAGAGGAAGAGAAGGAGCTAAAGGAGGAGGAGAAGGAGTATATATATAGGGAAAAATTAGAAGAGGTAGGGGGAGTGGGGTTTGGAGACAACAGAGTTTTTTAATGTCCTCAGTATTCAACTAAGCACATGTGGAACACTTGATAACTCACTCACGTTTTGGCACAATTTGCTATCTTTCTATGTCAAGTGAGCCTAAGACACTTGAAATTGCTAAGGGAATGACAAAAACAACACAAGAGAACCACATGGGAGATTTGTATTTGAGAGAACTTGAATTATTTGCTTGATGTGTTTACTGATGAATGTCTCTCTATTTATATTACTTACTCGGAGCTAATATGTAATAATATTTATTGTATAAGTCGCTGCATATTTACAAATAATTTCCCTTTCTAGAATATGCTACAAGCCTAGAGTATTCCAAAGACTTTCCATGTTAATCTATGGTACTCTAAGGTTGTGAGTGAGGTGAGTTCAACATTGAAAAGGATTTTAGTTTGTATGGTGTCCCAAATAACTTTCTGGAGGTGGAAGAACAAGTAGTTCAGAGGAAGTGTCAATTCCTCTTTGAGTCTGTCACTTGTTTCTTTCCTTAGATAGTTCGTGGTTTCTTTGCTTCCTACCAAGTTAGGATGAATCCTTAAAACTACAAAGGGTCTGTAGATAGCCATCCATGCTTAGGAAGTGTTTTGGTTTGAGTTGTAGAGGTTGATTGCACAAATAAGTCCCTTAACTATGTGTTCTATGATGCTAACAAGGAGCCGAGTACTGAATATGCACGTCATATGGAAACCATGGAGGATCAATACCCTTACATTGCTCAGGTTATAGCTGGGGGATGCCAGCTTGGGCCACGTCTTGTGGCACAACATGGAAGAAAGATCATCTGACCACTCAAGCCAAGCATTGGCTCAATTTTGTGTGTTCTCGCTTGACTCCATCCAAGAATGATACCAAAATAGCCATTCACAAGGCAATACTCATGGCTTGTATCATAAATGATGTCTTGATAAATCCAGATTGCTACTCGCTTGTCTCTTGAGGAGCAAGCCACGAGGTTGATGGGTGCTAGTTCTAATGCACATGAATAAGTGAGGCCCAGTTTGAGGAGGCTTCCAACATTACAACTCCTCCGAGAGCTCCCCATGATTCACCATGAGTTTAGTCGTCAAATATATTTGCTAGATATTAACATGCAGTCCGGAAACTAATGTAAAATTCCGTCCAAGCTTTGACCCTTTTATATGATAACAGTAGTTTTGGGCCTATTTGCACTTGCTCAACTATTCCACCAAGTACTTTCTATCTCTCATGAGCACAATTAGCAGATAAATCGACCCACTAAGGCTTAGGCATATGAGAAAAGATCGCCTAGCATTTGTCTTTGCTGGGATTTGACACTTCTCCAGAGTCCTAGCCTCATTTTGTCTCTATTAGAATTTGAACCCTCTTTGTTTTGACACTTCTCCTAAGTCCTAGCATCATTATGATCTGCATGATTTCTTCCACGCTCTGCTATGGTTGGTGAGAAACTTCTGCGTTCTAACCATCCATCTCATCTGTTACAACAGTAAAGCAAAGCAACTTGTTTCAAGCTAAGTTAGGCTGAGTGTCGAAAGCATCCCTTTTCAGCTGATATTCTTCCATTTCATGGTCTATAGTAAATGAGTCAACATTAGTCAGAAGGTCCAAAAGAAAAAGAGTAGAAAATGAGTATCACAAAACTGATTAAGATATAATCTTTAGACATGGAGTCAAAATGAATACACTATAGGCAAGAATACAATGAAATACATCGAATTTCAGTTTTCATTGGATAAAAAGCAAACCTGATAACAGTCTCGAGATATTGTTTGAGGAATGGGGCATCATATTTATACTTGTGTATGAAAACCTTGAAATTATAAATCTGCATCTCTTCAACTTGTCATTCCCTGATGACCATGTCTGACTCAACAAGCGATTCTATGAATGACTTTACCTCAATGGATATTAGAGATATGATGTCTCCAAAAAGAGAAGGGATTGCCTCAAGATATCGACATCTTCTCAATACGAAGTGTTCACGGCAAGGAAATGCATCCTTAGAGACATTCCATTTTTTAAAACAAAGACAATCTACTACTTTTAAAACTTTGAGTTGATGGAACGTGTTACTCGTCACTTCCCATTCAGCCTTTGAGAAAAATATCGCTACCATCTTGAGTACCTGAATGTTTGGAAGAATTGCAATGCTTGATTGCAGCCAATACATGATAAAGTTGGATAATGTCAATTTTTTGAGATTTGGTGGAATATTGGATGGAGAACTTCCGCAAGAATCCATTTTAATACTCATTACACAACCAACAAATGAGCATGGAAGTTTTTGAAGGTTAGGTGTTCTCAACATGAATTCGGCATCCCTCACTCAACAAAAAGTTGGAGAGGAAAGAGTAATTGAATTTTCAAATTTTGAGTTCTCAAGTAATTCTTCTACAGTCTTTAAAGTGAAAAAAATGAGCTTCCCTATATACCTGCAGATGTCTCAATTTAACCATCTTTGAAAGTGTAAGCAGCATTATCAATTTTCCTCCCACTGGTTTTATTGTCAAAGTTTCAAGGTTTTGATGTGATTGACTCCTCAGAAGTTTGTGCAGAAAAGTACCTCAAGTAAACTAGCTCAGTTGGGAAAGAATCAATTATGATGAACTCCAAATTCAACAATTTTAGAACTCTGAAGAAAATGCGGGAGAACTGGAAAATCGAAAAGGAACCTTTGTTTCTATCTCCCCTTAAACGTACAGTGCCAACAAGTGAGTTCCATCCCACAAGATCAACCTCTTGAGAATTAATATACATGTGGCGTTGAACAAACTGCTTGTGAAATTAAATAGAGGAAGACGTATTGACATTTCGGTCCCTGTAAATGAGCTATTAAATGCAAATTACTTGATCTATTGATCAAATAATTTAACACTAAATAGTGTATTACCGATTCATCCACAATAGAAGATACTTCTCCTTGGTTCTTTCCTTACAGAAATGTTGTCTATATGCTGGAACGTATTCCTGAAGGGTATGATAAGAGGGAACGAAGATGGAGTAGACTCAGATGGTGGAGGTTATAGAAGGAAGTGTAGGTTCAAGTGTCACACAAGAAGGGGCCAAGTTCCTCCAACTCTCACTTCTTCATGACCAAATTTTCCTCATCTTTGATTTGAGATATGTCAATCACCCCCAAAGCTATCCCTTTTTATCAACGTGGGTCAACAATGGTACCTTAGCATTCAAGGATAGGATAGAAATAAGGCTCAGGAATGTCAAAGAAGTCTGGTTTTAACGGGCAAACTTTTTTATCTCCCCCAGAATAATTTCACCTGGATTTATCAAGATGTCATCCATGATACAAGCAACAAGTATCTCCTTGTGAATGGCTATTTTGGTATCATTATAGGAAGGAGTCAAGCGAGATCACACAAAGCTGAGCCAATGCTTGGCTTGAGTGGCCAGATCTTTCTTCCATATAGTGACACCAAACTGGCATCCCTCGAGCTATAACCTGAGAAATGTAAGAGTATGATCATCGATCCTCCATGGATTCCATCTGACGTGCATATTCAGTACCCGACTCCTTGTTAGCATCGTAGAACACATAGTTGAGGGCTTTAATTGTGCAATCAACCTCAACACCTCGAGCCAAAACACTTTCTAAGCATGGAAGGCTATTTACGAACCCCTTGTAGTTTTTATGATTCATCCTACCTTGGTAGAAAGCAAAGAACTCCCGAACTATCTAAGGAAAGAAACAACCAAGAGACTCAAAGAGCAATTAATACTCCCTCTTAACTACTTGTTCTTCCACCTCCAGAATGTTATCTTGGACCCCAAACAAACTAAAGTCCTTTTTAATGTTGAACACACATCGTTCACAAGCATAGAATATCATAGATTTGCATGGAAGGTACTTGGAATTTTCTAGGCTTGTAGAGAATTCTAGAAAGGGGAATTGTTTGTAAATATGTAGGGACTTATATAATAAATATTATTTTCATATTAGCCCTGGGTGAGTGATATAAATAGAGAGACATTAATCAGTAAACATATCCAGAAAATAATTCAAGTTCTCTCCTGTACAAATCTCCCTTGCGATTCTCTTGTATTGTTTTTATAGTTCCCTTAGAGATATTTAGTGTCTTAGGTTCACTTGTCATAAAAAGATCGTGAGTAAATTGTGCCAAAACGTAAGTGAGTTATCAAGTAGTCCACATGTGCTTAGTTGAACATTAAGGACATGATAAAAAAGTCAATTGTCTCCAAACTCCACTCCCCCTACCTCTTTTAATTTTTTCCACCTATATATATACTCTTCCCTCTCCTCCCCTTCTTCATCCTCCTCCTCCTTTCTCTCTTCTTCCTCCTCTCCCAAAATTGATGATCATGGTACTAACAAAAATGCTTGAATAAAATGGGCAACATGGCGCGTGAAAGTTCCAATACATAAGTTTCAAACAATTGTTTTCTTCAAGTCAAGCCATAAAAAGGTCATACAACGGTTCATTCAAACTAAGAACTTTGGATTAAAGGAACCAACCAAAGAAATTTTTTATGCCATTTTCTAATCATCAGCAACAATAGCATTCTACTATTGACTCCTCAATTCTCCAGCAAGAACAAATCTTTTCTACAACAACATCTGACATTGCTTCACCAAAATGCTCGTTAATTGACTCCATCTCCAGTACAGAACCCACCTAGGCATGATCTGATGCATAGTGATATGAAGACTTTAGCAAGGCTCATAGGTTGTTTTACCAAAGATGAGAAAAGAGACATTTCGGTTCTTCTTTATGGAGCTAAGGAATAGGTTCACTCATTAATTTAAATATACATGCATTTGCTCCACCTTTTTTAATTCCTTCATCACTTAAGAATTCATGTTTTTGTTCTACTTAATTTCGATATTTTGGTTAGATCGATATGTTCTATGATCAGATTCATGATTAGGTGTGGTGATATGAAAGGGGTGAAGAGAGAGGGGAGACCCTAGTTTTTAAATTTTTTTTTATTCTCCTACTAAAATATTCTTAGGTGCTATTTGATTTCAAAATCTGGGACTCTAGCAATCCCAATTTTTAGGTATGAGATAAGTGATACCACAAGATATTGATATGAAAGTAACACTAATTTTATCTAATACCTCCGATAAAACACGTGATATAGATTAAATATCAAAATCAATACAAGAAAATGATCACTTTTAATTACTTACAAATTGAAAATAACTTTTTCAGATATATTATGTGAAAAATAAAAACATCTTATAAAAAAGACATAAAACTAAAAATAATTTAGTAAAGGGATATAAAATTAAATCTCTTGTATATAATGAGATAACCTAGTTAATCCCGTCATGAAACAGCTGACTTTTTAAAATAATTATTTTTGTACCTTACTCTAATTAATAACCATTTTCTTTATAAATCTTGGTTAATTACCACTATGATTTATAAATTTTGGTTAATGCGGTCCTAAAAGAACCCAAACTCCAATACAACTCAATCATAATGAAATCTGAAAAATTTTGAAAATGAAATCAACTGAAGCTATTAGTAATAGAGAATCCTGTATATTACTCGATTTATGGGGTTTTGTTGGTGGTGGAGCTCGATTGAAAGGAAATGGGTGATGGTTGTTGGCTATGGTAAAGCTTCGATGACTATGGTGGACTTACATGGTGAAGAAGAGGCTTAACTTGATTGAGAGCTGAATGAAAAGTCCCAATTATGTATTGTGTTCTTCCTCTATCTAAGGTGAAGAAGGGAGATTATTCGGTATAGTGAATGGAGTCCTTTTAGGCTAGTAAAGAAAAATGTGATTGTGTATAGTCTCTCTCTTATCACGGTGAGTGTGTGTGCAAGTGTATGAAGAAAAATTTTGATTGTGTGTGGGGTCTGAGAGGTCACCGCGAGTGTGTGTATGGTTGGAGTGTAGAGTTATGGTCAAGAAAGTTTGTTGCAAATGGATAAGATGTAATCTTTGCCAAGTGGCAAAGGATTATTGGTTCCCCTTAAAATTTTTTTTTTCTAAAGAGATTAAACAAAAATATCAAAAAATAAAGAAAATACTATAGTTAATTAGTTAATTCTTGAATAAGAAAATTAAAATATCATCCAAAAATACTAATTTAAAAGCATAATATTTTTGTGAATTTACTCTTTTTTCAAACAAATTCTTAAAAAAATTATATCCTAAAGATACGTCTTTTTTATGATTTTTCTAATAAACTTATTAAAAATGAAAAGAAAGTCAAAATAACAAGATTAATCTCAAACATAACATTTAATGCTAAAATAGTGTAAAAAATATATTAAGGAACGTAAAAAATTGCGTGTCTACAATATTGAAAGTAATAAGATCTAATCAATCCTAATGATCAAATCAGGCTATTAAATTAAGGAAAACAGTCAAAAATACCCCTGAATTAGATGACATACTCTTAGACGAATAAGAATATTGGTCGGTACGGTTCGATTTTGAAGTTTATCTGTTGGACTTATCAATTATCGATTTGTAGACATGCTAAACAACTATTAAATCATTAAGATGTTATCGTATAGGTTATCATTTTATCGGTTATTGATAAGTCATGCTCCGAGATAATCCCCTAGAAGGGACACGGTGCTTAGAGACACATGTGACCCCAAGCTAACCTCATGGCATGACACTAAGATTTGCATAAAATCAAAGAAAAACTGAAAAGTGAACATGCAAGCTAAATTTGAAATATCTGCCCATAATATTGAGATAGACTAACATCTGAAAAGACATGACATAAGCTAAATTTATATCTGATTGTATGAAAGCCTTTACTAATATGAGTTGCTTGGACAAACCCTTAGCTAACTCCAACTGTCTAAAACTGAAAGTGAAATGTTGAATTCAAAGATAAAGAGGTTGTCCCTAGGTAATGAGGTCTCACCAAAAGCTACTGTAGCACTGACTAGATCTGTACTAATCGTGGGCTGGAGACTGAGCATCAGAACTTATATTATCAAACAATATAGACAGAAATAATTAATCCAGTCAGTACTTTGAATGTACTGAGTATGAGAAATATGTATAATAAACGTGAGATCTGAACATACTAAATCTATAAAACATGTTGATGCAATGACCAAGTAAAATAACATGAAGCTGAGATATACAAAACTGAAATACATAATTACAAGGTCATGCAATAACTGAAAATTTGATTATGGGAGATACTAAAACCGACCTAAACCATGTGAGCTACTACATGAAGTTCAATGTACTGCACCCCAACAAAAAGAGGTTGTCCAGTACTTGCCATCGTAAGGGACCTAATAAATAAGCCAATGTGAATCCACTAAACTAATATCTATCTGAGGCAAATCATATGCTGGCACATTGTTCTAATTCTTCGATATTGTCACTAAAGGTCCACAGACGATGACATAAAACCTTCATACCTAAAGTCCACTCGATGGTAAGTATTACTCCTAATGGAAACATGCATAATCCGGAAGTAGTAATAATCTGATAATAGTGAATCATTTTGATAACTGACTCATACTGAGTGGCTCATAAATCATGATAACTGAAATCACATTGAGAGATACTTTAACTGAAAATTTTTTGTATCATAATAATTGAAAATATTTTGGAAGATACTTTATCTAAAATAATCTAAATCATAAAAATCTAATAATCTGATACATGCATTTGAAATAGCATACTTGTGAGTCATAAAAATACTTGCAAGTTATAGGTTCATGAAATTATTAGTGAAAACATGAAATTACAACTGAAATCATGGAATTCTTGAGTAAAACATGCAATTAGGGACTGATCATGAAGGAAAACTAATTTACAATGAAAACCTATGAAGATCATAGGATGTTCTAAATGGTAGGAATCATAAACTTTGAAATTTTGAAGTTTCTTTAGGACTAAATAGGTGAAGGGGATACCCATTGATGAAATCTCATATACTTGGAGTAGAAACCATGGCTTGATTCTTGGAATGGAGACTTGAAGCTTGGAACCCTAGTTCTTCCTTTGGGAGAAAATTTGAGAGAGAAGAAATTTAATTTGGGGAGGTTATGAGTAAATGGAGAGTTTTGGGTTGATAAAATCCCCCTATTCCCACATAGAATAGGTTAAAACGACAAAGTATAGAAATTAAAAGAGTGGAAAAGACCAAAGTAACCCTAACTCAAAATTGACGGAGGCCTTCTATGGTTGCCTTACTCAGACTAAACACACTTCACAGATCGTGGAAGTGATCGTGAATGAAAAGAAGTTCTGGGTTTCTGAGGATCAACTTTTATGGACCCTTCTACGGTCCATAGAATATTGCATGGCTCATACAAGTGTCCATAAAGGACAGAGAATTCTGGGTTCTGGGTCTTGTTTTATGGATCGTTCCATAGTCGGTGAAAGTCTCCATGATCCATGAAAGAGCCAGTGAAACCTTCTTACAGTTTTCCAAATTCTTAGCTCAAGTCTATGGATCCCATCACGGCCTATGATTCCTTTCACAGTCTATGAAAGGGTTTGTACAAATCCAATTCTATTGATATCAGTCTTTCTGATATTTCCAAGGTCTGATCTGGGCTTATGAACTTTTAGTGTGTTACAATATCTCCCTCTTGGGAACATTCGTCCTCAAGTGGAGTTTAACTAGACTGAGAAGAGTAGGGAAGGATCTACAACCCAATACTGAAAACTAAACATTGATAACTAAAGGAGTGACTGGCTCTGAACTAAAACATGAAAATTGATCTGATTTCATGAACATGCATGCATACTAAGGCATCAGAATACTGAAAAACATGAATCTAAAATAGTACTAATGAGGAACAATTACCTCCTGCTGAAACTGAACTGGAAGGAAAAAAGGTGGGGATACATGGATATCATAATTGCAACTTATTCCTCAATTTGCGAACATGACAGGTAAGAATCTCAATTGGGGCCTCTTCGTAAGAGAGACTTTCCTTCAAACCGACACTTTCTAAAGGCATAATTGTCGTTGGATCACCAATGCACTTCTTCAACAAGGACACATGAAATACTAGATTCACATATGCCAATTCTGAAGGCAAGTCTAACTCATTAGCCACATTACCAAAATGCCTCACAATCTGGTAAGGACTTACATAATGGGGACTAAGTTTTCCTTTCTTACCAAATCTTATCACCCTCTTCATGGGTGAAATCTTGATATAAACACAATCATCTATAACAAATTCAAGCTCTATTCTCCTCACATGTGCGTATGATTTTTGTCTACTCTGGGCCGTCCTTAACCTCTCTCTAATAAGTCAAACCTTTTCCATGGCCTCATGAACTGACTCAGGCCCTATCAAAACCACTTTAGCAACTTCAAACCAACTTATAGAAGATCTATACCTCCTACATAGAGCGCCTCAAAAGGAGCCATTAGAATATTTGAGTGGTAACTATTATTATCAACAAACTCAATCAAAGACAAATGAGCATTCCAATTACCTTTAAAGTCAATTACACAAGGTTTTAGCATATCATTGAAGGTCTGAACAATCCATTCAGCCTGACCATCTGAATATGGATGAAAAGTTGTGTTAAGCTTAACTTGAGTACCAAGACCTTTATGAAATGATCTCCAAAATTGAGAGGTGAACTGAGTATCCCTATCTAAGATAATGGACAATAGAATTCCATGCAATTTCACCAACTCTCGAATGTTAAGTCTAGCATAATCCTCGGCTGAATAGGAAGGCTTTAATGGAAGGAAATGTGTGGACTTAGTCATTCGGTCTACAACCACTCAAATAGAGTCATGATGAAAATGCATGCGAGGTAAATATTTGATGAAGTCCATATTCAAATCTTTCCACTTTCAAATAGGAAGACTAATATCCTAAGTCATACCGCCTAGTTTTCTGATGCTCAACCTTAACTTGTTTGCATTTAAGACACATAGCCACAAATTACATAATATCCTTCTTCATCCCATTCCACCAATAGATTTTTGTAGATCACAATAAATCTTAGTAGCACTCGGGTGAATAGAATACTGAGAAATGTGAACTTTTGATAGTATTTGTTGCCTCAACCTATCAACATCTGGAACAAATAACTAACCCTGATAATGAAGAACACTATCTCCCTCTTAGGAGAAAGCCTCTATAGCTTCTTCAAGAACCACTTTCTCTAACTCAACCAAATTTAGATCATCATCGTGTTTTGCCTTTAAATTTGTTACAAGAGATGATTTTGATCCATTCAAAATAATAACTCCACCATATTCTAAATCGACCAAACAAACTCCCAAGAGAGAAAGCTTGTGAATATCACAAACTAACTCCTTTTTCTCATCCTTGATGTGAGCAAAATTATTCATCGACAACCTACTAAGAGCATCTGCCACTACCTTCCCTTTACTTGGATTTTAAAGGAAACTCATGTCATAATACTTTAATAACTAGAGCCATCTCCTCTGGTGAAGATTTAAGTCCTTCTGTTTGAACACATATTGAAGACTCTTATAATCTGTGAACACATCCACATGAACACCATAAAGATAATGCCTCTAAATCTTCAAGGCAAACACCACCGCTGCTAACTATAAATCGTGAGTCGGGTAATTCTTCTCATGAACCTTGAGTTTCCTAGAAGCATAGGCTATGACCTTACCATGCTCCATCAACATACAGCCAAATCCAATTTTAAAAGCATCACAATTCACCATGAAACCATCTGAATGTTCTGGTAGAGTCAAAACAGGTGCTGAACTAAGTCGAATCCCCAACTCCTGAAAACTCTCCTCACGTGATTCGAACAGCTAAAACTTCACTTTAATCTAAGTCAATCAAGACAAAGTAAAAGCAATTGAGGAAAATCCTTTAACAAACCACCTATAGTTGTCACGACCCAATGTACACCCTAGACATGACATGGTGAATAGGACCTCATGAGGCCCTAAACAATCCACTTGACATAAGAATGACACTATGGATATCAAATAAAGAAATTACAACATAAGAACAAGATATAAGTCTCAAAATTCTTTCTACTCATAAAGAAAATATCAAGAGAGAACATGACTGAAATAAAGAGAAATTCAACTACGTCTGACAAAGCTTTCTATTATCATAGATGTGGTTAGGACAAACCCCTAAACCACGTACAAAGTCTGAAAATTAAAATTACTAAAAACAATAAAGGCATATGGTGGCAAGGTCCCCGAACCATGAGGACTCACCAATCTGCTAGCAATGATGAATCGATCCAACTAACCATGACCAGATGGAGAAGTGTCAGATCCTGTATTATGAAACAATATACGTACAATGTATGCGTCGGTACTTTGAATGTACTGAGTACGAGAAAAATGCATAAAACAAAACATCATAGTATAAGGAGATTAGAGCATGAAATGCATGGCCAAGTAAAACGAGTCAAAGCTTAATAAGCTAAATCATAAATCATGGGACAAGGTCAATGCAACATTTACAAATCATAAGAAAAGCTAAAATCATAATTATTGAGGGAGTCATAAAACCTTTGAAGAAAATCATAATTCTTTTGTGGGATATTTACTATCAATCGACATAGACCATGTGAGCTATAACATGGAATCTGGTGTCTTACTCCCACACCAAAAAGAGATGTCCTACTTTGCCAAGGTAAGAAACATAAAACTTGCTTTGTATCAATGTGGAATGGACATTTTATGGACTGGACATAAAGCATGAAGTAATACCATTGGCTGGAAGTCTCGCACTGTAGAGGTACTACAGAGTTGAAGTTCCAGGCTTTTGACAGCTGTCCTTTTCATGTACAAAACACTCAATCTGTCCAGGGATCTAGTCCCTCATTAGATCCCAAAATTTATTAAATCATCAAAACTTCAGGATCAGCTCGAAATAACACCTAGATAAACAGCCAAACCGAGCACATAATTTAGATGCTTGAGGGTATGTTATGAGCATGCGTGCTAGATTTTAAGAGAAGAAAGGATGATCATTTGCCTCTTATTGAGTTTGCATTTAATAACAACCACCATTCCAGTATTAGAATGACACCTCATAAGGATTTATATAGGCAAAAATGAAGCTTTCCCATTAAATGGTTTGAGGTGGGTGAGTCAAGGTTGATTTGACCTGACTTAGTACATCTCACAGGAGAGCAGGTTAAACATTTTTAAGAGCAGTTGTTAACAGCGTAGAGCTGTCAGATTTCATATTTTGGTATGTGACGACGGGAATTGGAGTTCTGTGTTGATGATTAGGTATTCCTAATGGTCTTGCCTATGACGGGTTTTATGAGGTTTAGAAGGAAGGAAAATCTAAGCCCAAGATTTATTGGGCTATATCAGATCCTCAGATGAGTAGGCCAAGTAGCTAATGAGCTAGAGTTTGTTCATCTAATCTTTTATGTGTCAATGTTGCGGAAATGTATAGGAGACCTTTTTCAGGTTTTCCCAGTTGGAGATATTTAGATCTTAGAGAAGTTTTCCTATGGTGAGACTCCAGTTGCGATACTAGATTGGTAGGTCCGTAGACTGAGTACCAAAGGTGTGGATTCCGTAAAAGTCTTAGGGTGGAATAAGAATGTCAAAGAAATGACTTGGGAGGCCAAAGATGATATAAGATTTAGGTACCCTTATCTATTCTGATCACCAAAGGAAGGGTATGGCTACCTAGATCACTTAGCCAAGGTGAGTTGCCCATTCTGTTGAAATTTTTTATTACAAGTATGATTTGATTAAGCTATTTGTCTATGGAAGTGCATCTTGTTAGTATTGTGTATCGCCCTGTGAGGTGTTTGGACTGGAACTTTTTGCGTTTTAGGTTTTCTGGTAGTCACATTTATGGAGAAGACCCTCTCAAGATTTTGGCAACTCCTAAGGACTTAACCATGTGACTCTGATTTTTTTTCATTCGAGGATGAAAGTTTCGAATGGGGGAAGGATGTAACACCCCGCCCTTTCAAAATATTAAAATTATTCCATACCTTTAGGGCAAGTCTAAGAGTGAGTAATATGTTAATAAGGATGTGTTAATGTATTTTAATGGTTCAACAATCGTATTTAAGTTTTGAGGTCTAGCAAGTTGTAAAATAAAAGACCGCAAAAGTTATCATAAAGTACTCTTTCAATAGTTTCTCTAAAATTTGGGTCAAATTCCTTGGAAGTTTTCTCCCAATTTATAAAGAGTTAGAGTAATCACAATCTATCAAATCAAAGTTGTACGAGTCTAGTTTCCAACGCATCAAATCATCTGTCCATACGACTTCAAAATAGAAATCTATTCATGTTTTTGTGAGACGATGCTAGGAGACATGTGAATGACCCCCATGCCGGTGGAGGCTTATATATATATATATATATATGTATACATATATCTTATCCTTCGAGATTTATGTCGTCTTTCAAGGAAATATTAGAAAAATCTAGCAACTTAATACCTTAGATCACCAAAATTATTGATTTTCTCGACCTAAGTCCTTGATAGAAATTGTTCTACGCATTGAGCTCATCATTGTGGTATAGTTTGACCCAATAATATCATAGTGTATCACCGTTAGTATTGTGGCAGCAGGAGTTGTGCTGCGTTGTGATGTTTTGAACTGTATCCCGAGGTTGAGATCAAGGTAAGAGTCTCCTTTCACTAATTATAGCTTCTATAAGCCGTAAATAGTAATTTACGGCGGAAATCCATATTGGTTGTTTGATGGTCGTAGTAATTTCTACCCATATTTATTGATTGAGATTAACCCATTTTGTAGTACCATAGGGGTGTGGGCAAAGTAATAGATCTGCCTAAATTCGACAGGAAAATGTATATTAAGGTTAAATCTTTTCTCAGCAAGTTTTATTCGTCGTATAATTAGTTGATACAACTTGTTTTTTTAATCTCCATAGTACTCATAGACATAATAGTTGTTGATGGAGTGGGCTGCTGGATTTTATATATATATATATATATATACAAGTGGTGTTATTGGAATTAGTCTTCCTTAGTTGCTTCCACATATTAAAAGTAGCGTAAGAATCTTCTTGTATAAATTGTCATCGCTTATTTAGTTATTGATAGCTTGTTGCCTTGCTGATGCCTTAATGGCTTTGTAATTAGCTGCGTAGTATTTCACTTTATATTGATAGCATAACGATTAGTTTGACATAGAAATTATGTGATTGCAATACTTATAAACTACATAGCTCGCTTATAGACCTTTGGTGTATCTTGACGCCTATAGAGCTAAAGAATTAGAGTTGTAGTTTTACCTCCAAATAAATAGCATTGTGGATGTCTTTTAAGTTATGATGGTGAGCTTGTAGGTGTTTCATCTATTTGTTAATGACCTTATACTTCGGTACAACATATAGATTGTTGTGCAGGTCGCTTAGAAAGTCACCTTACTTATTGATAAATTAAAAGATTATTTGATGCCTACAGTGGCTACCTCATCAGTTGTTAGTATTTGGGACTACACCTTTAAGCTATATACATATAGATGTCCCATTATTTGTTTCCTAGAAAGGCTATTGACAAGAGTACCTTGCATATGGGGCTATACTTTTCTTATAAGAGGTATAAAAAATCTAGAAAGACTTTATTGAAGCATGCAGAGCTATATTGAAGTCTACTCACTTATGGACGTCATTTATGTGTAAGTTGACATTACTGACCCTCAGTAGAGCCTTGTGTGCTTGAGGTGTTATTAAAGGAACCCATAAGGCTCAGATACAACTATAGGATCCCAAAAGGTTCAAGATACAAATTCATGAGCTAAGTGTGCTCAAGATACAGTAAAAGGTAGAAAAGATATGGTAGTTGTTGTAACCAAGTCATTGGGATCTATATGCTATTAATAGAGACCCCATATTTAGGTAAGACATAGTAATTATTTGTATAAGTTATATCCATATTGCTCACCTTCGTGCTGTTTTATTATTGTTTTTTCCCTCAAGGTTATTGTAGTTAGCAGTATGAATTTAACTTATGCCTTGCGGCTATATACAGATTGCCTAAGGGGCTATCAAGATAAGTGGATGCCTACGGATTATTACAATAGCCTCCAGAGCTAATATGAAGCCAATACGCTATTATGGTTATCTATGGGGTTATATTGAGAACTGTTCACTTACAAGACACTTGATTGCCAAAGAGGGCTATATGTTGATGCCCACGGGGCTATGTTGATGTCTAAGAGGGATATGTGATGCCTATGAGGCTATATTGATGCCTAAAATGCTATCTACAGAATGTTTAAGGGGTTATACATAGAGTGCTTGAGGCTTTTGAGAGGTAATGATTGCCTTCAGAGCTAGAGAATTACCTAAAAGGCTATATAGATTAAATTCTACCTACTGAGCTCGAGTAAGCTATAGTATTTGCTAATTGTACCTGCCGAGCTTATGGGAGCTCGAGTAGGTTGAATTGTTTGTTGTTTGTACCTGATGAGCTTATGGAAGCCTAAGTAGGTGGCTATCTGACTAGTGTTTGTTTGCTAGATTCAAGAGCAGGTCAGTACTCTCACCTTATTCTTGACGTTTTTACTTACTTTCAGTATATTATGATACCTGCTTAGTTATTCTGTTGTGTTTGATACTCGGTAAATTATTTCATACTAACATCCCATTGCCTGGGGGCATTACATTCTTTCCTACAGGTCCTAGCTACTAGATAGGTACACAAGTCTTCTTAGTAGTGTTGCCGAGTTATGGCATATTAGTCAGTTTCATTTTCTCCAGAGTTGCCAGGTACAAAGTTTTTCTAATGTTTTGTCATGTTTAGCTGATGGGTAGGTCGGGCCCCTATCCCTATCAAGTATATTACTCTAATAGGATTGCACTCTTTGGACTGTATAGATGTTCGTAGTCAGCTATGATGACTTGTTATTTTTCCTTTTTAGCACAATGACTTGTTAGCATTGATCGTAGAGGGTTATGTATGTTCAGTTTGTATGTTTCTAGATATCTTGGTGGCCTAGAAGGTCGACATAGGATTTAGTTTCCGTTATATATGGATTACTGGGGTTAGCTAAGTTTATTATAGGTTAGGTTGATAGAAGCCTTGTTGGTCGAGGGCTTATTTTTAAGCTGAGCTATACTTGTTTGTTTTCTTGATGCTATGGTTGGTATTACACTAGTAGCATAGTGGTCAAGCAGGGTTCAACTCAGGGCCTAATTTTGATACCTTGTGTCATTTACGCCACTTGAGTTTGGGGCATGAGAAATATGGAGTTTGACTACATAAATACATCATATATCACAAACCACCACAATTCATGTTGTAGAACAACAATTTCATTCTAGGAAGCATTAGATTACAAATTAGAAGCAATTCCTAGTGATGCAACACCTACCCATAAGTTTTCCCCATAATTTCATGAACCTAGTGTTCTAACCCATAATTCCACCATTAACAATAATCCTAATGATTATAAGGTGTTAGCGGATTAATAGACGAAGTAGTTGATGGAAAAACTTACCTCAACAAAGATTCACCATAGCCTTGAGAAAATCGCTCTTGTAGGGCTCCAGTGGACTCATTGTAGTGGTGATATGGTTGCTGCAGTAGACTCGTTGTAGCGGCTTTATGGTCTCTACAACGGAGCTCACCTAAAATATTTTTTTAGCAATGACACTGTTTAGTAAAATAACCGTAGCTTTCTACTCCAAGCTCGTATTAACAAATGATTGTTGGTGTTAGAAATAAGATTCAAAGATCTTTAATTTGATAGATCGTGGGACACGTAACTCTTCTATTATATGATGGGCTTTGAAGTTTACCTAGTAAAAACTTTTATCAAAACTCAATTGATAAGGATGTTTTCAACAAAACATCTTGGTAGGGTTTTCGTATGACCTTATTCCATACCTAATACACTCCTACACTAAGGAATTGATCTTAACACCTATAAAAATGAAATTTCATTGGGTTTGGGACTATCCACTTATAAATCAGGACTTTACGACTTATTTATCCTATGTTCGACATTTAATCGATGTCTTCAATGCCAGTTAAAACTATTTCTAATGAGGTTTGCGTGTATTTCAAATTTGAAGTAACAAATGCACTCAAGCATTAAAAAGAAAGAATAGAAGTAAAAAAGATGAAAGAAAGGAACAAAGTTAAATGCTAGATCGCCTACGAAGTTTGGCGCATCTCCAAATTGCCTAAGGCTTGCCAAAAGCAATAGACAAACCAAGTCCTGTACATTAAATATTATCTACATAGGTGTATGATCGTCCCATCACCAAAGTAGGTTGGTGAAGAAACATCACATTGCAAAATTTAGTAGTTTCCTGAAGGAAAAACTAAAAGCACAAGGCAAATTCGGCAAAGTGAAAGAGAAGTCGACGCATCACAAAACACTTTGGCTAGCCTAATTGAAGTCACCAAACTGATGTCATGGTAATTTTGTAATTGTTTTTTTCTTAGATATAAATAGAAATTTATTATGTAAAATAGATACTTTTCACTAGTCTGAATAATCTCAGCTTATTTTGGAGTTTTGGGAAAGCTTGTAGAATAAGTAGATAGGTTTGGAGAAGATAACTTTCAGTTTATACGTTTGGATTGCTAATTTTATTGTAGATTGTTGATATACTATGGCTAATATGGCTGAAGACAATGGTAATTTTATTATTTCTCTAGTTATGTCTAACTAAGACTCTAATTCTTACGGGTGTATGATGTATGACTTAAAGTTTGTTATTGGGTATTGATCCACTGTTTCTTAATTGTTGATTTGAATTGGGTTCAACGATTTCTTTATGTTTTCATTAATAATTAGTGGTTGCAAACACTAATTTACTATTGATCTCTTGTGTTGCTTGAAAAAAGAAGATAATGGTGAGAAGATTCAGTTAACGATTATTTGATTTAATTCATTTAATAGATGAATTTAGATATAGTTTGCCTAATTTAAAGTCATAGACTATCTTGAATTGATTGTGCATTTGTGTTTGAGAAAACCCATGTGAGATTTGGTGATTGATTAAACAATAGTCATCGATATCTATAGTCTAGGCTACCCAAGTATTATTAACTGATTGAAGCAATATTAAATACCCACTCATGTTACAATGATTAATGCTAGCACTTCCCTAGACACCTCTACTACTTGCAAACAACTCACGAGTTCGATAAATCGTGTCTTCATTGCTTAAATTGATCTTCGCATTGATGAAATACAATATTTACATTTAAAACCCTCCATTTACTTTCATTGAAAATTTAAAATGCATGAATTACTAGTGGTTTAACTACTCTCTAGGGTGAATTTTATCATCTATTCCATATGGGATCGACCTATAACACCCTGCCACTTCAGAATGCCTAAATAAATCCGTACCTTTGTAGCAAAATGAAAAGTGATTAGTAAATTAAGATTGATGTGGTATGACTTATTTGAATCATCTAATGGTCGTATTTTAAGTTTTGAAGTCAAGCACGTTGAAAAATAAAAGTTGGTGAAAGTTATTGCAAGTTCCTTCTTAAAGAACTCTCCGAAACTTGGGTCAAATGAGATCGGAACTTTTCTCCCAATCTATAAAGCGTAAGGAGTGCCAAGACCAATCAACTCAAAGATCTACGAGTCTAATTTCCATCGTATCAAACCGTTTATCCATACAACTTTAGAATAGAGAGGTATTTGCATTTTGAAGAGCAGGCATAAGTAGGCATGTGAATGGGTCCCACGTCAGTGGGGACCTATATCCATCTTCTTCTTTTGGGTTTCTTCATATATTCATTCGAAAATCAGAGGAACCTAGAAAATCCATAGCCTAGGATCACTAAAATTATCGATTTTCTACACCTACGTCCTTAACATAAGTTGTTCTACGCATGGAGCTCGTCATCATGGTATAATTTATCCCGTCGATTTTGTAAAGTATCTCCATCCGTAGTGGGGCAGAAAGGGTTTGGTTGTATTGTTAGGTTTTGAGCTATATTACGAGCTGAATATAAAGGTAAGACCCTCCTCTCATTAATTTTAATTTTGATAAGTTACAAATAGTAATTCTCGATGGAAATCCATTTTAATGGATTGCTGTTGTTTCTTGTATTATGTGTTGATGGTTGTCCTGTCCTATTGTAGTAACAAGAAGGATTCATACATAAGTCAATAGGCCACTTGATATCATCGAAAAAAGGTATGTTAATGCTATTCTCTTCTTTCGGCATGTTTTCTTAAAAGCTTAGGAGCAATAACAAAACATTATTGTCATTTTATACTCATAACCATGATTGTTGGTTGTTGGCTGCTTGAGTTGTTGCATTTCTCCTTTTTCGGGAATCTTATTTTGTTTGTAGTGTCTATATGTTGGGAACGACTTAGACACTTTTCGTATAGGTTGCTTATAGCTAAATTGCTCGCCTTCACCCTATTGAATTGTTGTTGTTGCCCTTGGGGCTATTGTGGTTACCTGCAGAAATGTGATCTTTGTATACGGGAATATTATCATGACCCAAAGTACACTCTAGACGTGACATGGCAAATAAGATTCCGGATGATCCTAAACAAGCCACTTGACATAAGCATGACGTACAAGAAATACAAAAGAGAGAATAGGAAACACAAATCTCATATCATATAAGAAATCTAAACATAAGTAAGGAATACAAAACTGTGTCTGACTAGCCTTTCTAACATCATAAGAGTGGTTGGGACATAACCCATACACCACGTACAAATCTGAAACGAAAAGATAATAAAAAAAACTATAAACATTAATTGTCTTGTCCTCGGAGCATGAGGATTCACCAATCCAATGTGCTAATAGAACAATCCAAGCTAGCCACGAGTGGGAGGAGGAGCATTGGATGCTATATTATGATACAATATAGGCACAAGTATGCATTATTATGGTGAATGTACTAAGTATGGGGAAATGCATAAAAACATAGGCATAGGCATGATAATATGGGGAACTTTAAACATGATATGCATGACAAAGTTCTTTAGTAAGTCAACTTACTGGGACTCGACATTTTCCAAATCTCAAACCTAGACATACGAATTTCTTCCTATGGCCCGTGGGACTTCCTATGGTCCGTAGGTCAGACTCGTAGATCACTGCATCAGTGCCAAAAAGAAACTTTTCCCTTCCAATCTCAACTTTCAATTTCTAAGGTGTTACAATATCTCCTCTTTAGGAACATTTGTCCTCGAATGGGACTCAAGCTAGGATGAATAGAGTATGGAGAGAGAATATCAACCCAACATGAATGCAAATCTCATAAAAATGCACATAAACAAGGAGAAATCACTGCAAGCTAAATAATAACATCAAAATCAAGTTTTCATGAACATGCATGCATATGGAAACATGAGATGAGGTAGGAGCGGAGGGAAAGAGATGAGGATACTGGGACATCATATCGGCTTCGGCTTCCCAAGTAGCACCCATAAGTAATTGATTCCTCCAAAGAACCTTTATATTTCTCAACTTCCGAACTTGACATTCTAAAATTTCAACTGGAACCTCTTTATACGAAAGACTTTCCTTAACTCTCAAACTTTCTAATGGCACTACAGATGTCAGATCTCCAACACACTTTTTCAACAAAGAGACCTGGAATGCCGGATGTACCAATTATAAATCATTAGGTAACTCTAATTCATACGCAACCTTCTCAATACGCCTCAAATTCTTATATGGGCCCACATGACGGGGACAAAGCTTCGCTTTCTTTCCGAATCTCATCACACCCTTCAGAGTTGGTATTTTCAAGTAAATCCAATAATCCACGTCAAATTCAAGCTATCTTTTTCTAACATCGGCATAATACTTTTGTCGACTTTGAGCCATTGTCAACTTTTAATGAATAAGTCGAACATTTTGATAGCCTCATGCACCAACTCGGGCCCTATTAAAGAAACCTCACCAACTTCAAACCAACCAATACGAGACCTACACCTCCTACCATAAAGAGCCTCAAACTGAGCCATTTGGATACTCGTGTAATAACTATTATTATAAACAAACTCGATCAAAGGCAAATGATCATCCCAATTACCCTCAAAAATCAATCATACAAGCTCTAAAAGTATCTTCCAAAGTCTGAATATTATGCTCAACTTGACCATCGATTTGAGGATGGAAAGTCGTACTAAGCTTCACTTGAGTACCAAGACCCTTTTAGAAAGACCTTAAAAATTGAGTACCATGATCGGAGATAATTGATAAGGGCACTCCATGCAACCTTACTATTTTCTGAATATAAAGCTTGGCATACTCTTTGGCTGAGAATGAAGTCTTTATGGGAAGAAAGTGAGCCGACTTCATCATTTGATCCAAAATGACCCAAATCAAATCACACGGAGAATGGGTATGAGGTAAATCCGTAATGAAGTCCATATTCAAACCTTCCCACTTTCACGTAGAAATATTAATATCATGAACCAAACTACCCAGTTTCTGATGCTCAACTTCTACTTGTTGACAATTAAGACACTTAGCCATAAATTCCATAATATCCTCTTCATCCTATTCAACAATAGACCTTCCGCAAATTGCGGTACATCTTGGTGTCTCACGGGTGAAAAGAATACCAAGAACTGTGAGCTTCTGTCAAAAAAATTCCTCACTCATCAACATTCGGAACATATAATCGACCTTGGTGTCGAAGGACACCATATCCTCCTTGGGAGAAAACCTCAATGGCTTCTTTGAAAATCGACTTCTTCAAATCAACCAATACTAGATCGAGATCTTGCTTAGTCTTCACATCTAATACTGTCACGACCTAAAGTACCCACTAGACATGACATGGCGTACAAGATCCCGAAAAGACCCATACAAGCCACTTCGCATACATCATACAAGATAATAGAGTTAAAGTTCAAAAGATAATTTATATCAAGAGTTGACAAAAGTAGCGGAAGTCTAAACATAGTCTCAAAGCCATCTAATACATGAATAGAATGAAAGTGGGACGTAATCCATACAAGTTCTAAAAACAAAATGACATAAAAGATAAACATGGCACTGTCCTCGAATGTATGAGGACTCACCAAGTCTTCAACATCTCTAAGTAATCACTAGCCACGAACGGGATGAGAGGAATCTCCAAGCCCTGCATTATGAGACAATGTAGGCAAAGGTATGCGTTAGTACATGGAATGTACTAAGTATGAGGGGAATGCAATAAAACATGAGACATGATCATAAGGGGACATAATCTAAAACATGAAATGCATGACCAAGTTAAAACATTGTAAAATCATTTAAGAAGATTCATAAATCATGAACACAGTCAATGCATCTTTAAATCATAAAGGAAGCTTCATAAAACATTAGTAATTTAATTAGTTCATTATTATGGGAAGCTAGTCTTAACCGACATAGATCATGTGAGCTATAACATGGAATCCGGTGTCCTCCCCACACCAAAAAGGGGTTGTCCTACTTGCCAAGGTAAGGACTATGAACTTCTAGCTTAAGTGGATCCACTACCTAATGTCTATCTAAGACAATCATCCTATGGGGGCACATAGGTATGGGATAAGGAGATTGCTACTAGAAACCCGACGTCTACTACGGGAGAACTTTCATCTCAATATCCTCTTGGTGCTAAGCGTAAATCCCACGGAATAGTTATTAATCTTAACTTATATTATCATAGGATAGCTCCTTAGATCATGTGTGAGAAAACCTTTCACCGTCCATGATATTTTCATAATAGCTTTTAAGGCCCATTGTCATTCACTTCATGGTAGAAATGCCCTACTACTAATGGAAATAGTTTTAAAAACGTGATCTTTGATCATTGATGGCATAACCGATTATAATACTAATCAAGACCTAATTTTGGAAAATAACCCGAAAAGCATTGAGGGCAAATGTAGATGTCATTCATTTCATGTGGTCAAGCTTAGTAGAACATATATATACCTTCATCCCTAAGCTTACTTGAGTCATAAACATTGATTTCATGAAAACATGCATAATTTCTTAAAACCTATTCATAAATTCAAGCTTCTTCCTAAATTCATGTAAATTAGGGTTCATAGTCAAAATCCATAGATCAATGCATGGGTTCACATGGAATTTGTTGAAAAGCATGTAATTAAGCCTAAATCATCAAAATATGATTAAAGTCAATCAATTGAATCCATACAAATAGAACCCATGAGGAATTGAATTAAATCCTAATCAATTTTGGAGAATTGAATTGGAGAATTGAAGAAACTTTTGGGGCTAAATGGGTGAATGGAACCCATTGATAAACTCTCTACATACCTTGATTGAAGCCCTAAGAAATGATGAAGAAAGAAGACTTGAACTTTAAGAACCCTAGCTTCTTCTTCTTCTTCTTCTTCCTTGATTCTAGAGAGATAATTATTAGGGGAAACTTGGAGGGATTTTGGAAGTGATTAGAAAAGGGTAGAATTAGGCTTAGAGGACTTATATAGGGCTTAGGATTAGAGCTTAACAAACTTAGATTAGGAATAGTTCAATTCAGGAAAAGATTAAAATGCCCTTAAAATTAAATACCAGATCTCGACCTACGGTTGCGACCTACGGTCCAACTACGGACTGTCTTGTCCAACCGTAGAAAGATTCAGAAACTATCATTTTGGACCTTCAAATGATGGGACCCTATGTACAGTCCGTAGGTCCAATGACAGATCTCACATTAAAACCGTCAGTCCACCCTTTTAACCCTCAAAATTTCACTAAGTCTGGAGAGACCTACGAGACCTACCTACGACTTGTTCATGGAATAATAGGCCATCTTGGTAAAGAGTCAATATGATCCTGAAACTTGACATTTTCAAAAAGTTTACCTTGCCATCTTCGGTTCCCACATACGGGTCTGTAAGTCGACCTACGACCCGTAGATAGCTTCCGTTGGTACTGACACCTGTTTTGATAAAACAGAAATTTTCCTTCCTTTCCAATCCGAGGTGTTACAATATCTCCCCCTTGGGAACATTCGTCCTCGAATGGAACTCGATCTAGCATGAAAAGAGTAGGAGAGAAACTTACAACCCAATCATTAATGCAACTTCATCAAAATGCACCTAACCAAGGAGGAAGCTCGACTCCTAGCTAAAACACATTTAAGATATCATTTCATAAATCATCCATGCTATTCATACTCAAATGCACATACTCATGAAGAAATCAATCGAGCTAAATCATATCTTCGAAAATCAAAATATTCTTTTCATGAGCATGCATGCATAAGGAAACATGAATATGAATAATAATGCAAGAATCCTAAAGAGTGAACACGAGGGGCTAATGCCTCAAGCTAGACTTGAAGATAAAGGAAAGAGATAGGGATATTAGGACATCACATCGCCTCCGACCTTTCGCATACCAAACCATAACAAGGAATCTTCAAAAATCAACATAGGTCTATTCACATATTTCAACCATGAAGCACACCACCTCCCCCTTGGGAGCAAACCTCTCTAGTCTTTTTGAATCCATCTCCCTCGACCTAAACATAGCACCAAAGTCTTAACAACCATGGAACCATTGATACTAGTAAGCACTTAAGAAGTTTCCACACAGATTTCAAAGTCGACCTTATACACACTAACCACACTTGGAGTCATATCATAGCCAACAAATCACCAAGCATCAAACAATATATAACCCCAGGCTAAAAGACCACAACTTACCAATTACTACATCCGGGGAACCCCCATGATCTTGCCGAATCTGATGAGCATAAAACCTATCTTTCTTTGGGGCACTTGAACCGGAATCACTAGGATGAAATTTCCTACCTTCTCTTCCCTTAGTAGTAAAATATGGGCAATCTCTCATCTTGTGACCATGCTTTCCACAACCAAAACATGCATCCGTACCGGCTAGACAATCACCTCCATGGCTTTTTTCAAACTCCCGACACTCGGACCATATTTGTTCACTAGAACCCTTACCTTGAGAACGATTACCTCCACCGGACTTGAATGTGAAGAATCACCATCATCCTTTCTTGCCCTCTTTGAATCCCTAGCTTTCTCCTTAAGATTTTCTTCCTCTATTTGTTGTGCATGAACCATCAGACGGGAGACATCCATATCCTTAACAATCATGGCGGTTAGGCATTCCTTGACCACCAAGTCGAAGGCACCCAACGCAAACTTACTCATCCTTGCCCTTGAATCGGCAACCATAGTTGGAGCATATTTAGACAATTATGTGAATTTCAAAACATACTCCTTCACATTCATATCCCCTTGTCAAAGGTTAATGAACTCAAGTACCTTTGTCTCCCTCATCTCAAGGGAAAAGAACCTATCAAGAAAAGCAACCTTAAATTTCTCCCAATCAAGTGGGCCTGCATCTATTGCCCTCTCTTCCTTCCGTTGGTTAAACCACACTTGAGCCACACCCTTGAGGTGATAAGCGGCCAACTCCGCATTTTCCACCGGGTTTACATCCATGATCATCAACACCTTATACACTTCATCAATGAACTCTTGGGGATCTTCCTCAACTTTAGACCCATGAAATTCTGGAGGATTCATCCTAAAAAAATCTCTCACTCTTGTTGCCTCCGTACCCACCCTTGTGTTCACGGGGAGCCACAACCTCTCTATTTGCATGAGCTGTCATAGCTTGGGCCAATGCATGAAATGCGGCTCGAAACTCATCATTAGTCACTTCCTCGGCCCAAGGGTTGAATGGTACTTGAGGAACCTCTTATCTCACATTTTCACGAACATTCCTTCTCACAGGATTCCTTTGTGGAGGCATATTCTGAAAAGCACAAACAAGGGTTAGGAGAGGAAGACCTTTATAAAGATAATCTCTATGGCACGAGTTTAGAGTAATGAAAAAAGTGAAGTTTCCTAAACATCTTATAACCTCTCGCTCATAAGTGTGGTGCACTTCACACCCATGAACAAGACTCTACTCGACGTGGCTTATGAGACATCCTAGGACCTTTCTAAAACCTTGGGCTCTGAATACCAAGTTTGTCATGACCTAAAGTAACTCCTAGAAGTGACATGGCGTACAAGACCCCGAAATGCTTCATACAAGCCACTTAGCATACATCATACAAGATAATAGAGTTAAAGTTCAAAAGAAAATTTATATCAAGAGTTGACAAAAGTAGCGGAAGTCTAAAAATAGTCTCAAAGCCATCTAATACATGAATAGAATGAAAGTAGGACGTAACCCATACAAGTTCTAAAAAGTAAATGACATAAAAGATAAACATGGCAGTGTCCTCGAATGTATGAGGACTCACCAAGTCTTCAAAATCTCTAAGTACACACTAGCCACGAATAGGATGAGAGGAATCACCAAGCCCTACATTATGAGACAGTGTAGGCAAAAATATGCATTTATACATGGAATGTACCAAGTATGAGGGGAATGCGATAAAACATGAGACGTGATCATAAGGGGACATAATCTAAAACATGAAATGCATGACCAAGTTAAAACATAGTAAAATCATTTAAGAAGATTCATAAATCATGAACACAGTCAATGCATCTTTAAATCATAAAGGAAGCATCGTAAAACATTAGTAATTTACTTAGTTAATTATTGTGGGAAGTTAGCCTTAACCGACATAGACCATGTGAGCTATAATATGGAGTCTGGTGTCCTCCCCACACCGAAAAAGGGTTTTCCTACTTGCCAAGGTAAGGACCATGAACTTCTAGATTAAGTGGATCCACTAGCTAATGTCTATCTAAGACAATCATCCTATGGGGGCACATAGGTATGGGATAAGAAGATTGCTACCAGAAACCCGACCTCTAATATAGGAGAGCTATCATCTCAATATCCTCTTGGTGCTAAGCGTAAATCCCACGGAATAGTCATTAATCTTAACTTATATTATCATAGGATAACTCCTTAGATCATGCGTGAGAAAACCTTTCACCGTCCATAATCTTTTCATAATAGCTTTTAAGGCCCACAGTCATTCACTTCATGCTAGAAATTCCCTACTACTAATGGAAATAGTTTTAAAAACGTGATCTATGATCATTGATGGCATAATCGGCTACCATATTAATCAAGACCTAATTTTGGAAAATAGCCCGAAAAGCATTGAGGGCAAATGTAGATGTCATTATCTAGATGTCATTCATGTCATGTGGCCAAGCTTAATAGAACATATAGATACCTTCATCCATAAGCTTACTTGAGCCATAAACATTGATTTCATGAAAACATGCATAATTTCTTAAAACCTATTCATAAATTCAAGCTACTTCATAAATTCATGTAAATTAGGGTTCATAGTTAAAATCTATAGATCAATGCATGGGTTGACATGGAATTTGTTGAAAAACATGTAATTAAGTCTAAATCATCAAAATAAGATTAAAGTCAATCAGTTGAATCCATACAATAGAACCCATGAGGAATCGAATTGAAACCTAATCAATTTTGGAGAATTGAATTTGAGAATTAAAGAAACTTTGGGGGCTCAATGGGTGAATGGAACCCATTGATAAACTCCCTACATACGTTGATTGAATCTCTAAGCAATGATGAAGAAAGGATACTTGAACTTGAAGAACCCTAGCTCCTTCTTCTTATTCCTTTATTCTAGAGAGAGAATTATTTGGGGAAACTTGGAGGGATTTTGGAAGTGATTATAAAAGGGTAGAATTAGGCTTAGAGTTCTTATATAGGGCTTAGGATTAGAGCTTAACTGGTAAAGATTAGGAATAGGTTAATTAGGGAAAAGACCAAAAAACCCTTTAAAATAATTGCGGGATCTCGACCTACGGTTGCGACCTACGGTCCGTAGGTCCAACAACGGATTGTCCTGTCCAATTGCAGAAAGATTTAAAAACTATTATTTTGGACCTTCAAACGACGGAACCCCATGTATGGTCCGTAGGTCCATTGACGGATCGTACATGACAACGGTCAGTCCACCCCTTAAACCTTCAAAATTTTAATTTTACTAAGTCTAGAGAAACCTACGAGACCTACCTACGACTCGTTCATGGAATGACAGGACGTCCTGGCAAACCGTCAATGGGATCCTGAAACTTGACATTTTCAAAAAGTTTACCTCGCCATCTACGGTACCCACCTACGGCCCGTAAGTTGACCTACGACTCGTAGATGGTTTTCGTTGGTACTGGCAACAATTTTGAAAAACCAAAAATTTTCCTTCCTTTCAAATTTGAGGTGTTACAGATACAAAACACGATTCCAAAATAATTCTGAACATACACACCTCTGTCATTAGAATTGACCAAGTGAACAATCAATCATGCCAATCTATGAACATCACGAACTAGCTCTTTCTTACAATCCTTAACATGAGCAACACTTCCCATCGATAGCTGACTAAGAGCATTTGCCACCATGTTTGCTTTACCCGGATGATAAGGGACACTCATGTCGTAATCTTTCAATAAGTCAAGCCACCTTCTTTGGCGAAGATTTAAGTCCTATTGGGTGAACACATGCTTCAAGCACTTGTGGTCAGTAAAGATATCTACATGAACACCATATACGTAATGCCGCTGAATTTCTAGATCAAAAACTACCTCCGCTAACTCCAAATCATGCGTCGGATAATTTTTTTAATGCATTTTCAATTGCCTTGAAGCATAAGCAATGATTTTTCCATGTTGCATCAAAACACAACCAAGACCAATCCATGAAGCATCACAATATACCACAAAACCATCCGATCCTTCCGGTAATGTAAATATAGGGGCTAAAGTGAGTCTATCCTTCAAGTCTTGGAAACTTTTCTCACAAGCTTCCGACCATAGGAATTTCACCTTCTTTTGAGTGAACGCCATCAAAGGTGAAGCAATAGAGTAACACCCTTCCATAAACCTTCTATAGTAACAAGCCAAACCCAAGAAACTTCGTATATCCAAAGCAAAAAAAGGTCTAGGCCAATTCTTAACCACATCAGTCCTCTTAGGATCAACTTGAGCACCTTCACCAGAGACAGTATTGCCAAGGAAAGCAGTTGACCTCAACCAAAACTCACATTTTCTAAACTTAGCATACAATTCACGATCTTTGAGAATTTGCAATACAATCCTTAAATGCTCAACATACTCATCCTCACTCCAAGAGTAAATCAAAATATCATCAATAAACACAATCATGAACATGTTAAGATATTCCTTGAAGACCCTATTCATCAAGTCCATGTTCGCCGCCGGGACATTAGTCAATCAAAAAGACATCATCAAAAACTCATAGTGATCATATCGAGTCTGAAAAGCCATTTTCAAAATGTCACTTTCCTTTACCCTCAGTTGTTGATAACCTGACCGAAGGTCAATCTTGGAGAAGAAACTTGCACCTTGGAGTTGATCAACCAAATCATCAATACTTGGAATAAGATACTTATTCTTTATGGTAACCGTGTTATTGTCGATAGTCAATGCACATTTAGAGGAAACCATATTTCTTTTGATCAAACAAAACCAAACCACCCGATAGAGAGATACTCGGTCTGATAAAACCACTATCCCACAAAACCTTCAGTTGGTCCTTTAATTGTTTATGTTCTGCCGGGGTCATACAGTAAGGAGGAATAGATATAGGTTGCGTATCTGGGAGTAAATCAATACCAAAGTCTATCTCTCTTTCGAAAGGAATATCGGGAAGATCATCAGGAAGCACTTTTGGAAACTCATTTACAATTAGAACTAACTCAAGAGTAGGGGCTTCGAGATCTGTATCCTTAACCCAAACAAAATCATAAATGCAACCCTAAGAAATCATTTTCCTAGCCTTTAGGTAAGATATGAACTAACCCTTAGGAGCATAATTTCCCCCTTTCCATTTTAAGATAGGTTCGTTCAGAACTTGAAATGTAAACAATCGGGTCCTACAGTCTATGAAAGCATAACAATAATTAACCGAATCCATCCCAAAAAAAAATCAAAATCTATCATATCAAGGTCAACAAGATCAACTCAAGTGATGCTATGAGACACAGAAACAGGACAATTTCTATACTCTTTTAGTAACAATAGAATCACTAATAGGTGTAGAGGCATAAAAGGGAATAGAAAGGATTTCGGGACCAACATAAAATCTAATGGCCATGTAAGGAGTAAAGGTAACACCCGGATCAAGAAAAGCATATACATCAAGATTAAAGACTTTCAACATACCGGTCACAATATCCGGAGAACCCTCTTGATCCTGTCGAGTCTGATGTGCATAAAACCTATTTTGACGAGGAGCACCCGAACCAGAACCGCTAGGCTGGGCTTGCCTACCATCATTTCACTCAGTATCTTGCAATGGGAAATCCCTCATCTTGTGTCCACTCTTCCCACAACCATAGCAAACATCCGTACCAGCTAAACATTTTCCCGAGGGACTCTTGCCACACTTTTGGCAAGAGGGAATACAAGATCCATTTCCACCACCTCCTTGAGGCTTAGGGTCAGACACCCTATTTTTTTTAAAAATAGGGGTTAGAGCATGAGAAGAACCTTGACTGAGAAACTTTTGCCAGAATTGAGGACAACTATGGCCACAGAACCTAAAACGAGAAAAGTCACCATTACCGATCCTTGCCCTCTTTGACTCTCTAGATTTCTCCTTTAACTTTTGCTTTTCTATTTGTTGGGCATGTATCATCAAACGAGAGATATATATCTCCTTGATAAACATGGCGGTATGACACTCTTTGACCACTATTTCAGATACACATGACACAAACTTACTCATCCTTACCCTAGAGTCAACAACCATAGTCGGAGCATACTTAGCCAATTGAGTAAGCCTCAAAGCATACTCTGTCGCACTCATGTTCCCTTGATGAAGATTAATGAACTCAAGCACCTTTTCCTCTATCATCTCAAGAGGAAAGAAATGATCAAGAAAAGCCCCTTTGAATTTTTCACAATCTAGAGGACCCACATCAATGTCCCTCTCATCCTTCCATTGGTTGAATCAAAGTTGAGCAACACCCTTGAGTTAGTAAGTGGCCAATTTTGCCTTTTCCACCATTGACACTACCACAATTTCCACTATCTTATAAATCTCATCAACAAACTCTTGAGGATACTCATCAACTTTTGACCCATGAAACTCCGGGGGATTTATCCTAGTGAAGTTTCTTACCCTTATCACCGCCATACCATATTTGGGTTCATAGGAGAAATGGCCTCTCTTTTAGCTTGGGCCGTCATAGCTTGAGCCAATACTTAGAAAGCGGCTTAGAATTTTGCATGAGTCACTTGCTTGGCCAAAGGATTGACCAGCACTTGAGGAACCTCGGGCTCCACATTCGTTCTTGTGTTAGTTCTTCAATAAAGCATATCCTGAAACGCTTCGGAAAAGAGTCAGAAGAAAGACCTTTATAGAGATGAACTCTATGGCACGACTGTAGAATAGTGAAAAAAGTGAAGTTTCCTAAATGCCTTGTAGCCTCCTATTTATAAAGGTGACACGCTTCACACTCATGAACAAGACTCTACTCGACGCGGCTTGTCAGACATCCTAGAATCTTTCTACAACCTGATGCTCTGAATACCAAGTTTGTCATGACCCAAAGTACACCCTACACGTTACATGGTGAATAAAACTCCGAACGATCCTAAAACAACCACTTGACGTAAGCATGATGTAAAAGAAATACAACAAGGGAGAATAGGCAACACAAGTCTCATATGTAACACCTAGGATTTGAAAAGAAGGAAAATTGTAGATTTTCTAAAACTGGTTCCAGTACTGACAGAAGCCATCAACGGACCGTAGATTGACTTACGGGCGATAGGGGGAACCGTAGATGGAAAGTTAAGTAATTTAAAAATGTGAAGCTCAGAACACCTTTGATGGTTTGCCAGGATGGCTCGTTGTTCCATGTACAAGTCGTAGATAGGTCTCGTAGGTGACCTCCAGACTTACTGTGAATTTAAAGCTTAAAGTTGGTTTCTATGGTTGGCATATACGGATCGTAGGAAGACCTACTAACCGTACATGGGCCCCATCATTTAAAGGTCCAAAATTATGGTTTATGAATCCTTCTACGGTATACTAGGATGGTCCGTAGTTGGACCTACGGACCGTAGGTCGAGTCCGACAGTTATTTTTAAGGGATTTTTGGCCTTTTACCTAATTGATTAATACCTAAAGTAGGTCGATTTAGTCCTAATACTAGAACCTATATAACTCTTCTAAGCCTAAAATCTACCTATTCTAAATCACTCTTCAAATTCCCCAAATCCGTCCAAAGTTCTTCCTAAATGTTTCTCTCTCTAAAGCTTGAAAAAGAAGACTAGGGTTTCAAGATCAAGCCTCCAAATTCACCATTAATTGTGGGCTTTTGATATCAAGGTATGGTGGAATTCACCTATTGAGACCTTCCCTCTCTACGGTTCCTAAATTCTAAAATTTTCACAAGTTAGAATCTCCAATTGAAATTAGGGTGGCTTTCTTTAATCTCATGGGTTATTTCCAACTATGATCTAATTGATTGATTTATGTCCTTTTATGTATGAATTGAGATAATTGCATAATTTTAAGATGAAATTATATGAACCCATGCATGATTCATGATTTTTAAGCTATGATTCCATGATGAAGTTTATGAATGATCAAAGGATGAATTTTATGAAGATATGCATGTTTATTTATGAAATTGATGATGATTTAAGGTTGCTTTAAGAGTGAAGCATCATTGTTGTTGTAGTTGTGAAAGGATTTTCTCACATGAAAGATTCATAGGGTTGAAAGGTTTTCTCAGCTAAACTTTGAATCAACTAAACTTAACACTCTTTCTTTGCTTTAGTTACTACAATTTTAAAAAGTTGCTCCTCCTTGATTTCTGCTTCTGCTGCTTGTACTTGAAGATTGCATTTAAGCTTGGACACTTTTGTAACATAGCTTGCTTGGTTGTAATTTTCACATATTGCATAAGGTCACCACCGACAAAATCATTCCAAGTGTGTTTTTCTTTTGCAGTATTTGCAAAGAGGATAATTACCTTCTTCTTTTATGTTTTGTGTATAAAGAACACCCTCAGTAACATTGTCTTGTCTTAAGTGTCTTCTTTGCTCTTTACTTGAATAGCACTTATTAGTTCTTTAACAGAGATGATAGAGAGATCTTTAGACTCTTCGAGAGATGAAATTTTAAACTCGTATCTCTTTGGAATTGTCACAAGAACTTCTTCTACTATTCTGTCATCTTTCAAATCCTTGCCAAGAAACCTAATTTTATTAACAATCAAGGAAATCTTGACATAATACTTAACAATAGGGTCATCCTCTTGCACCCTATTCCTTTCTAAATTCAAAAATTGCATTTTTCTAACTCGTTCAATTCCTTGGTATTCATTTTTTTTGTTTTTTTTCCAAGATTCTTTTGCTCATCTCACAAGCAACGAATTTAGAAAAAATTGAGTACACAACTTAATTTTGAATTACAGTTTTGACTTTGTTTTTTTTTGTTTTTTAATCCGAATGAGATTTAAACTCATTAAGAGTAGAATTTGGAGAGAGAGGTTGTAGGGTATATCTTCCATCACAACATCCCAAATATCAAAGGATTCAAGAGATGATTTCATTTTAATTTAACAAATCCGATAGTTTTCACCAATAAAAATTTTTGGGGGCATTCAAGGAGAGACTGCTGCTTTTATTCTTTTTCAAATCTATATATAATACAAAGATAGATATAGATAAGGTGATGTAGCAACTCTCTATGACCTAGAAAAATATTTATCTTTTTTTTGACTTTTTCTCTCATTTCTTTCAATTACTTTATTTTATAAATATAATTATTTCCTTAATTCATACTTTTTAATTACATAAATTCTACTCTTAATTAATATTAGTAATGTCCATAACTACCTTTTCATATTCATAACCCTCAATTATTGTAACACCTCGGAAGTGTAAAAGTTAGATTGGAAGTTGAAAGGTTTCACAACAGCTGCTGCTGTGCTGGTATTGTGTTTTATGAGTATCATGTACGACCCGTACATGGTTCCAAAGATTATGGAGAGACGATCGTGGTTACTACCTTGGATATTTAAAAATGTCAAGTCTTAGGTCAAGTTATATGAACCAACAAAATGGATCGTAACAGGAAGTATGGGTCATAGTTGGTGGTCGTGAGACATTTCCCTAGACTCTATGCACGAGTGGTTCCTACAGCTCGTGAAAAGGAGTATGAGCTGTGGATGGTGTCCCGTGTTTGTTCTTCAGGAAGTTGGATTTCAAAAGTTGGAGTCCATGAGTGGCCATCACGGTCCGTAGATGAGTGTACGGACCGTAGATGGCTTTGTAGGAACTGCTCAATAATTTTTATATTAGGGGTGATTAGGTCTTTTCATACTCTTTTAACTCCCATGCTATGTTGTTTTGGGTTTATTTTGAGGTCCTTAATAGGTTCCTAAGACCCCTGACCTCCCCATTCACTCTCATCCTCCCAAACTACAAAATTCTCTCTCAAGTCTTCTTCTCCAAGCAAGCTAGGGTTCCAAGGATTTGAAGCCTCCATTGAAGATTTTAGTTAGGGATTTAATCAAGGTATGTGGAAACTTTATGAATGGGTTCGTCTTCACTTATTGAGTCCCAAAGAAACCTTAAATTCTCATTTATGACTCTTGCCAATTCTAGGGTTTTCATGATTTTCTTATAGGTTCAATTGATTCTAAGTTTATTCATCATAATTGATCTTATTATGCATGATTTGATCAAAATGCAATGTTTTCAATGGTATTTTCATGAATCCAAGCTATGTAAGTATTTTATGATTATGAATCAAGCCATGATGATATGCATGCATTTTGTTATGAAGGATTTTATGAATTAAGGATGCTTTCGAATAAAGTATCATTAAGTTTATATAAAAAGATGAGGCTTCCGATTGAAGTACCTCCCATTATGAATGAATATCTTGATGTAGATACTTTCGATTGAAGCTTCTTATTATGAAAAACTATCATGATTTAGATGGTTTTAATTATAGTATCTCTTATGAGTATGCTATGAAATCATGATTTAAATGAGCTATTCTTATGACTATGAGATTATATATGAATGATTCGATATTACTAGATTCTTACCATTTCAAAGATTATGAACATGAATATGATTATGCATGTTTTCCATTGGGAGTTTACTTAGCATCGAGTTGGACTAGTGGTGATTACCCAGGTCCTAGATTTATGTGCCCTCATAGGTTATGTCCTGATTGGACATTAGCTAGTGGATCCACCTAAGCTCATGATTATGTTCCTTACCTTCGAAAGTAGGACACTCTCTTTTAGGTGTGGGAACACAGAAATCCATGTTATAGCTCACTTGGTTTATGTCGATTAATGGTATCTCCCAAAAAAGCTTATGATTACTACATATGTTATGATTATGATTTAAAGAAAAATGCACGACCGTGTACTACGTTTTATGAAATCATATGCTCAGCTTTTTGTCATGCTTACTTGGTCATTGAATTATCATGTTTTAAGACTTATCATGTTTTCATGTCATGTATGCATTTTCCTCATGTGCAGTACATTCCGAGTACTGAACGCATACATTCTTATACCTATATTGTTTTATAATATAGGTATTGATGCTCCATATCAGACTCGTGGTTAGTACACAATTCCTATCAATCTTCACATCTATTGATAAATCCTCATGGTTCAAGGACATATCATTTATGTTTCCTTTATGATCATTTCAGTTTCAGTTCCAGATGTTCTAGTGAGCTAGGGCTTGACCTAGCGACTCACTTATGATAGATGATTATTCAGACATTAGTATTTTTGTATTATGAATCTTGTATTTAGAATTTCCATATTATGATGAGATTTATATTTGAGACTATGATTCCGCATATCTCCTTATTTCAGTTATGTTTCCATCTTATTGTCATGCTATGCCATGTGATTTTCTTGGGGTCTCTCGAGACTCTAGGAACCATTTCATGTCTAGTGGGTAGTCTTGGATCGTGACAAACTTTGTAATCAGAGCACCATATTCAAGTGCCTTAGACTGTCTTAAAGCCGCGTCAAGTAGAGTCTTGTTCATGAATGTTAAGCGTGCCACATTTAGGAATAGGAAGCTACGAGACGTTTAAGAAATTTCACTTATTTCATAACTCTTAAGTCATGTGATAGAGTTGAACTTTATAAGGTTTCCTTCTAACTCATTTTCTATGCATTTCAGAATGATGCCTCCATGAAGAGCTCCGGTGAGAATGAACTTGAATGTGGAGCAGGAAGCTCCGGATGATCCTTTGGTTGAGCAAGTATTTCATGTCGAGTTTAGGGCTGCTTTTCAAGTGTTGGCCTAAGCCATGACTGGTCAAGCCAACTGTGAGGTTGTAGCTCATTTGAACCAAATGTGGGTACGCCAGTGACAGGGTTTGAGACCTCACAAGGATTAATCCTCTGAAATTCCATGGGTCTAAGGTAGATGAGGATCCACAAGAGTTATTAAGGGGATTCAAAAAATTGTTAAGATTATGGGTGTCATTCCAGTTGAGAGTGCAGACTTGGCTACTTATTAATTGAAAGGGGTTGCTCAAATTTGGTTTAAGCAATGGAAGGAAGAAAGGGCCATCGATGTGGGTCCTTTGGATTGGAACAAGTTTAAAGGTGCTTTTCTAGGTGGATTCTTCCCTCTTGTGATGAGAGAGGCTAAGGTGAAAGAGTTCAGCAACTTGAGGCAAGGCAATATGAGTGTTAAAGAGTATGTTTGAAATTACTCAACTCTCCAAGTATGCTCTAGCAATGGTGTCCGACTCTAGGGACCGTATGAGCAAGTTTGTTTCTTGTGTTTTAGAGATGGTTGTGGAAGAGTGTACAACTGCTATGTTTATTAAGAAGATGGATATTTCTAGGTTGATGACTCATGCTCAACAAATTGAGGAAGAGAATCCTAAGGAGAGTGCTAGGAAGACTAAGAGGGATCGGACTGATAGTGTTAACTACTCTCATTAAAGATCTGGTGGTGGTGGTCATTTTCAGTTCAAGAAAAGGTATTCAAGCTTGACTCCATCTTCTTCTAGTGCTTTGGTGCCTAAGTTTAACAAAGATAGGGTGTCACACCTCAAGTCTCAGAGTAGCTTGTTTAGTGAATGTTCTTTTCTCGCATGTCAGAGGTGTGGGAAGAGCCATCTGGAAGAATGTTTAGCTGGTACAGGTGGATGCTTTGATTGTGTAAGACTAGTCATAGGTTGAGGGATTGCCCGTCGGTTGCTAATACGGGGGAGATGGTCGTCGACAGAATTAACCTAGTGTTTCTTCAGGTTGTCCTACTCAGTAAGGTACTTCATCTAGTTCTAGTAGTGGACAGTGTCAGAACATGTTTTATGCTCTTCAGACTCGATTGGATCAGGATGTTTTTGTATATGTGGTCACTGTATGTTACAAGCCTTTCAGTATGATGTTTATGCCTTGTTAGACCCAGGAGCCACACTTTCCTTCGTGACTCCTTATGTTGCTATGAAGTGTGATGCAGTCTAAAGATTCTATTAGACCCCTTCTCAGTCTTTACTCCTGTAGGTGAATCAGTTTTAGCAAAATGGGTTTTCATAAATTTCCCAGTCTTAGTCTTTTAGAAAATCACCTCAATTGATCTAGTAGAGCTAGATATTCTTTCTTTCTATGCGATTCTTAGTATGGATTGACTTCATGCTTGTTATGCCTTTATTTACTATAGAACCAAAGTTGTTAAGTTTCAGTTTCTGAATAAACCAGTCATATAATGGAAGGGTAGTATTTTAGTGCCTATGGGTTTGTTTATCTCATGCCTTAAGGCCAGAAAGATGATGCTAAGGGTTGTATAATCATCTAGTATGGGTTAGGGATACAAATTCCAAAACCCCTACTCTTGAGTTAGTTCTTGTTGTAAATGAGTTTTTTGAAGTATTCCCAGATGATCTTCTCGGAGTTCCTCGCGAAAGGGAAATCGACTTTGGAATTTACCTTCTTTCGGATACCTAGACTATCTCTATTCCTCCTTATAGAATGGCTCCATTAGAACTTAAGGAGTTAAAAGATCAATTGATGGACCTTTTGGACAAGGGTTTCATTAGACTAAGTATTTCTCAATGGGGTGCTCCAGTTCTCTTTGTTCATAAGAAAATGGTTCTCTCAGAATATGTATTGATTATCGACAATTGAACAAGGTCACAATCAAGAATAAGTATCCCATCCCAAGGATTGATGACTTGTTTGATTAGCTTTGGGGTGCTAGCTTCTTCTTCAAGATTGACAATTGATCGGGTTATCATCAGCTTAGAGTGAGAGAATGTAACATTCCAAAGATAGCCTTCAGAACTCGATATGGTCACTATGAATTTGTAGTTAGTTCTTTTGGACTGATGAATAATCCTATACCTTTTATGGGTATGTTCATCACTTTGTTTATCAATGACATATTAATCTATTCTCGGAGTGAGGATGAGCATGGTGATCATTTGAGGATTGTGTTACAAGCCCTCAAGGATCGTCAGTTATTTGCTAAGTTTAGCAAATGTGAGTTTTGGTTGATGTCGATAGCATTCCTTGGCCATATTGTCCTAGGAGAAGGTATTCAAGTTGATCCTAAAAAGATCGAGGCAGTAAAGAACTAGCCTAGACCTCTTTCTCTCTCAGATATTTAGAGTTTCTTGGAATTATCTGGCTACTACAAATGGTTTGTGGAAGGATTTTCTTCTATTGCTTCTCCTTTGACTACCTTGACTCAGAAGAAAGTGAAATTTCAATGGTCCAAAGTTTGTGAGAAGAGTTTTTAGGAATTGAAGACTTGACTTACTTCAGCCCTAATTTTGACATTACCAGATGGTTCAGATGGTTTTGTTGTGTATTGGGATGCCTTCAGAATTTTTCTTGGTTGCATGTTGATGTAAAATGGTAAGGTCATAGCCTACGTTTCTAGGCAACTTAGGGTTCATGAGAAGAATTATCCGACTCATGATTTGGAGTTGGCGGTGGTGGTTTTCTCCTTGAAGATACGGAGACACTATCTCTATAGTGTTCAAGTAAATGTGTTCATCGATCGTAAGAGTCTTCAATATGTGTTTAAACAAAAAAATTTGAATCTTCACCAAAGGAGGTGGCTTAAATTGTTGAAGGATTATGACATCAGTGTTCTTTACCATCAAGGTAAGGCAAATGTGGTTGTCGCTAATCTTAGTAGATTGTCCATGAATAGTGTTGCTCATATTGAGTATGATAAAAAGGAGTTGGTTCGTGATGTGCATAGATTAGCCCATTTAGGAGCTCATTTGGTCAATTTAGAGTATGGTGGTGATATTGTTCAAAATGAGTCAGAATTGTCTTGTCTCTTGGATGTTAAGGTGAAATAGGATAATAACCCGACTTTGGTTGAGTTGAAGAGAATGGTTTTCGAAAAAGCTATAGAGGCCTTCTCCAAGAGGGATATGGTGTGCTTCTTTATCAAGGTCATTTGTGTGTTTCAAATGTTGATGAGTTGAGAAAATAGATATTGTTAGAAGCTCACAGTTCTCGATATTTTATTCTCCCAAGAGCCACCAAGATGTATCGTGATCTATGGGATGAAGAAGGATATTGTGGAATTTGTGGCTAAGTATCAAAATTTCCAACAGGTGAAAGTTGAGCATAAAAAACCAGGTGGTATGATCCTAGATATTATCATTTCTACTTGGAAGTGAGAATATTTGAATATGGACTTCATTATAGGTTTACCTCGCACTCGTTGACAACACGATTCTATTTGGGTTGTTGAAGACTTAATGACTATGTCGACACGTTTTCTTCATATGAAGACCTCCTATTTACCTGAGGACTATGCTAGGCTATATATTCGATAGATGGTTAAGTAGCATGGTGTGCCCTTATCTATCATTTCAGACAAAGGTACTCAGCTCACTTCTAAGTTTTGGAGATCGTTTCAAAAGGAACTGGGTTTTCAAGTTAAGCTCATCATAACTTTTCACCTGTAAATCGACGGTCAAACTTTTTCTATAGCCTCTCGAGTATTTAGATGGCTCCGTTTGAGGCTCTCTATGGTAGGAGGTGTAGGTTTCCTATTGGTTTGTTTGAAGTTAGTGAGGTCACTTTGTTGGTCCCGAGTTAGTTCATGATGCTATGGAAAGAGTTCAACTTATCAGGGGTAGGTTGAAGACGACAAAGAGTAGACAGAAGTCTTATGAAAATATGAGGAGGAGAGAGCTTGAATTTGCCGTTGATGATTGGATTTAATTGAAAATTTCACCCATGAAGAGTGTGATGAGGTTTGCTAAGAAAGGGAAGCTTAGAAGCTTAGTCCGTATTATGTAGGTCCTTATCAGATTTTCAGGCATTTCGGTGACATCAGTGCATCCAGTGTTTCATGTGCCTTTGTTGAAGAAATGCATTGGTGATTCGACTTCAGTTGTGACATTTGAGAGTGATGGTGTGAAGGAAAGTCTATCATATGAAGAGGTTCCGATTGAGATTCTTGATCGTCAAGTCCGAAAGTTGGGAAACAATGAAGTTACATATGTGAAAGTCCTTAAGAGGAATCAGTTAGTTGAGGGTGCTACTTGGGAGGCCGAAGCCGATATGATATCCAAATACCCCATCTCTTTCCCTCTGGTTCAGTTTCAATTTGAGGTATTAGTTCCTCCTATGTACTCTTTCGGATTCATGCGTTGAACTATTCTCATGTTTTCATATGCATGTATGTTCATGTAATCACTTTTGAACTTCATGTTTTAGCATGGAGTTGATTACTCATGTTTTATTAATTTTATGTGTTTTGCATTCATGTTGGGCTGTTAGATCTTTCACTAATCTATTCATGATTGGTTGAATCTCATTTGAGGACAAATATTCTCTAGGGGGAGATAATGTAACACCTAGGAAGTGTAAAATTTAGATTGGAAGTTGAAAGGTTTCAGAACAGCTCCTAGTGTGCGGGTATTGTGTTTTACGAGTGGCATGTATGAGCCATACATGGTTCAATAGATCGTATAGATACGATCGAGGTTAGTGCCTTAGAAATTCAAAAATGTCAAATCTCACGCCAGGTTTTACGAACCAACAGAACTACTCGTACGAGAAAGTATAAGTCATAGTTGGTGGTCGTGGATTCAAAAACCTAAAGCCCAGAATTTTCCTCAGACTGAATGCACGAGTGGTTCCTACGGCTCATGAAAAGGTCTACAAGCTATGGATGGTGGCCCGTGGTTGTTCTTTAGGAAGTTGGGTTTCAGAAGTTGGATTCCACGAGTGACCAGCATGGTTCGTAGATGGACGTACGGACCATAGTTGTAGGATCTACTCAGCAATTTTTAAGTTAGGGGTGATTGAGTCTTTTCCTGCTCTTTTAACTCCTAAAATATGTCATTTTGGTCTATTTTAAAGACCATAATAGGTTCCTAAGACTCCCAACCTCCCATTCATTCTCATCCTCCCAAATCCCAAAATTCTCTCTTAAGTCTTCTTCTCCAAGCAAGCTAGGGTTCCAAGGATTTCAAGCCTCCATTGAAGATTTTAGTTAGGGCTTTAATCAAGGTATGTGGAAACTTCATTAATGGGTCCTTCTTCACCCAGTGAGTCCCAAAGAAACCTCAAATCCTCATTTATGATTCTTGCTCAATTCTAGGGTTTTAATGATTTTCTTATGGGTTCAATTGATTCTAAGTTTATTCATCATAATTGATCTTATTATGCATCAATTGATCAAAATGCAATGTTTTCAATGGTATTTTCATGAACCCATACTATGTAAGTATTTTATGATTATGAATGAAGCCATATGCATGCATTTTGTCATGAAGGATTTTATGAATCAGGAATACTTTCAAATAAAGTATAATTAAGTTTATATGAAAATATGAGGCTTCCAATTGAAGTATTGATGAGTGGGAGATTTTTACTTATTTGAGGCTCTTTTCTTGTTAGTGTTGGCTTGCTTTATGTAAGAATTAGTGGTTTTCTTCATGTTTATAGGAAAATAAAGTGGAGAGTTGATTGAGAAGACATTTGAAGAAGCTAAGTGAAATTGAGGCGAAAAGAGGACAAAAACTGAAAAAAGTAAATTCTGGCAAAGAAATTGTTCTCCATGAACGTGGACACTTAGTCAACAAAGTACCAGGAACGTGGTGGAATCCAGCCATGAACGAGGCTTTGAAGTCAATGGAGGACCGCGAATGCACCCCATAGGACTGCAAACGTGCTCGTCCAGTCAATGTCATCTCGCAAACGTAGGCCATTCGCCGCGAACGCGGAGAGTAACTTTTTAGGCCCCTTGGCAGAATTGGAATTTCACCAAATTGATCCTAGAAACCCTTTTGACACTCATCAGTAGTCATTTTATGATTCATTCAATTCCTAATTCAGATTGTATCTCATCTTAGAGTATTGTAGAGACAACCCTTTGAGAGTTCATCTTTTGGGTTGAGTCTTTAAAGGCAAGTTGTCTTATAATTCATCTTTTGGATTGAAGATTGTGTTCTGAATAGTAATATTTGAGACCACACGCTCAAATCTAGCTTAGATCTTCATGGGTTGCTCGAAAGAGAATTTGTGAAGTGGATAATTAGATTGATAATTGCATATTAGCTTTGAATCTTGAGCTTGTTTGAAAGAGATATTAAGGTTTTCATTGTTGAATGCTAGACTTGCTTGAAAGAGAGGTCTATATTAATGTAGTAGATTGTTTTGTTGAATTACATGATTTAGATCGAAAAGAGATTTCATGATATAGCAAAATGAGATCGAAAGAAAATTTGTGTTGTTGAAGATGATCTACCCTACCAATGATTAAAGTAGAATGTGTTGAAGTGCAATGGATCATTTGAGTGGGTATTGAGTTCCAAATTTCCCAATTCCTAATTATCCCTTGCTTGATTTGATCTCTGCCCAATTTGTATTTTGTTAATTAAACCAATCTCTTTTTGATACTTGTGTATTTTTAGTTTAGATTAAAACTAGTAGCTTGTAATTCTTTGCCTCTTCGATTGCCGATATATTGTTCCTTGTAGGATTCGACCCCGATCATATAAGTTGGGTTACTAGATTGCTAATGATCGCTTACTTATTTATTCATTTTACAAGTAATTTGAGTGTTATGAAAAATGGCGCCGTTGCCAGGGAATAATTATGCGTATTGAATTGATTTTGGATTTATAGTTTACTTGTTTCTATCTAAATTTTGAATAGTTGTCTTTACTTTCTTTGTGCTTTGCTTCTATGGCTTCTTGTAATAACAATAAAATGCTCGGGGGTTGTAAGCCCTATGAGGATAGCCCATGGCCTTGTTGTGAGGAAGAATGAGTCTTGATGATCATTGATGAGAAATTGGGTGTATGTAACCGATCTAAGGCAATAACATTCCAAGATTCCAGAATCACTCATTGGAGGCCAAAGGTTATGAAAGTCAATGCTCAAATGTCCTAGTGAGCTTCTTACTCTTGCCCAATGCTCCAAAATAAAAAAAATGATTTGAAGTTGGGTAAGAAATTCAAGTCTTTGAAGTGAAGAGATGGAGTGAAACTCTTGATGCTCTCATGTTGTCCCCATGATCTTCGAAGAGAAATTAATCTAAAGTTGGGGAGAAGGTTCATTGCCTCAAAGTGGAAACACAAAGGGTGATAAACCCAGTATCGTGTCACGACGTTAAATTGTGCGCTTGATGAGAGGCAACCCATCGGTATCCAAATAAGTTTATTTCTTAGTTTAATTTAAAGTTTTTGATTTTTAGAATAGCTTAAGGTTTTGGTTTTTGACACCCTCATAGTTCCAAAGTTTTTGGTGGATGTTTTCATAGGTTTTGAAGCACAAAATTGATTGGGATTGAAGTTTGGGGTGAAAACACCTTTAAATAGGAGTTGGAACACTTTTGGAGCACTTAGGATAGCCAAAGTTTATTGGGTGGATTGCCCAAATAACCCTGCCATCATTCAAATTGATAGTAAGTTCAGCAGGTCTGGCAGTTTACTATTCATTACGGTTGCGAGAGCCTATGGTCGTGGTTGCGATGTACAAAATCTTGAGCGGCGCGATCGTGAGAGCCACAGGCTGTGTTCGCAAAAGGTAAAAAGCTTATCAGTCGTGATCACGAGGATTGGGTCACGACCTCGATGACTTGCGTGAATTAAATAGAAAGAAGCCTTTAAAGTTCATTTCAGTCCGTTTCAAACTCCCAAACCATCCCTAACACTTCCCCTCTAAACAATCAGTTAGTGTTGATCATTTGTAGCCAGAGTTCTCCCTTTTTTCTGGTAATTAAACATTTTATTTTTACCAAAAGTGCCACATTACTAAACTAAACAGGGCTGACCTCCTGTTTCTCACGAAATAAAAAAACCATTCAGGAAAATGAAAGCTCACTGTACATATGCCTCACTATAGTTCACTCTCATCACCTAATACTACTTGTGATTCCCATGACAACTTATTATAGCTTATTTTCTATCAAAATTCTCTCATAAGCTCAACCTCCTTTAAAAGCAGCCATGACCTTCAGGGGAAGGATATGAGTGTGTTCAAGGTAGCTTGCCAATTTTCAATATTGGTGCCTCTACTATGTATAAATATGGCCATCTCCTTGCAAACTCTGTCTTCCAGGAAGTTACCAGCCTGGAATCTAATTTGGTTTTGTTCCCTCCATATTGTGGCAACTAACATGGCAAACAACCAGCTTATTACAGCACCTCTTCCAGATTTCTTCTTTGCCCAAGAGCTCATCCACTGCGTCTCCACCTGCCAATTTCCAATGGTTCTTTTATGTTCAGCCACTTCAGAATCCTCTGCCATATGGCCCTAGTGATGGGGCACATGAATTATAAGTGATCTATTGTTTCACCAGCATTACCAAAAAACACACAAAACGGGGGCACTTTCACTCCAAACTTTAGCAATCTCTCAACAGTAGGAAGTCTTCTTTGGATGCTAGCCATAGAATAAACCTGTATCTTGGATGAATATTCTTTTGCAGGGACAGGCTCTTCCATGAGACTTTGGGGTAGATAGGGAGCAACCTCGCGTACATCCTCTTTATCAAAAACTTCTGTTGCATTGCCTATAGCCTAGTTCTTAAGTCCCCTTGTATCCCTACTGCCTGCATTATAAACTTCATTGCCTCCATGATTTTCCTCACAACCCATGTAGCCTTCGCAGGGATAGTGCAACTTTCTAGCCCTTCATTTTTCATATAGTATATATGTATCCACTTAATCCAGAGGTAGTTCTTCTCCTCAGATATAGCCCACAAATGTTTCAATATTCCTACTCTGTTCCAAGTTACTATATTCATGATGTTCAGGCCTCCTGCTGATTGTGGTAGAATATCTTTTCCCATGCTACTAAAGCTCTTTTGGTTACCTTGGCTCCCACTGTCCATAAGAAGGATCTACAGACTCCATCTATCATTTTCATTATTCGTTTAGGAAGGATGAAGACTTGAGCCCAATAAGTTTTGACTCCAAATAAAACAGCTTTTAAGAGTTGTAATCGGCAAGCATAAGTTTTGACTCCAAATAAAATAGCTTTTATGAGTTGTAATCGGCAAGCATATGAAAACAACTCTGAGGACCAACATCTAACTCGCTAAGTGATTTTTTCCACCAACGGCATACATTGAGCCACTGTTAACTTCTTGGAAGATAATGGTACACCTAAGTAAGTAAAGGGCAACTCTCTTTCATTAAATTCCAGTTGGTTCAAAATTTCTACCTTCACGTGCTCCTTGACTCCTGACATATATATATTACTCTTCTCAGTATTTGCTTATAGACCGGACACTTTCGAAAATCAGAGGAAATCTTGTTGAAGGAGTTTAATAGAACTAATGTCAGCTTTACAAAACATTAATAAGTCATCTGCAAAGCATATATGCATGACTCCAAGCTTCTTACACCGAGGATGAAAGTGAAGTTGATTGTCTGTAATAAGCGTACTTAGTTCCCTTTGGAGATACTCCATGGCAATGACAAACAGATATGGTGATATAGGATCACCTTGCCTGATTCCTCTCTTCCCTTGAAAAGGCTTAGTTAACCCCCCATTTATAATCAAACCATAGGAGATTGTAGATATGCATTCCATCACCCACTGTATAAGAATGCAGGGGAAGCCTAATTCAGCCAATATTGTTTTGATAAAACACCATTCTATAAAGTCATAAGCTTTCCTAAGGTCCACCTTCATGACACATCTAGGCAACAATCCTTTCCTAGAGTACCACTTTAAGACTTCATGGCTAAATAGGATGTTATCAATTACGCTTCTACTCTCTATAAAGGCTGATTGGGAGGGGCTTATAATAGTGTCAATGACCTTCTTCATTCTATTTGTCAGGACTTTAATAATAATTTTTTAGATAGTTGTACAATAGGAAATAGGCCTATAATCCTTTACAAATGTAGAATTATTTTTCTTTGGGACGAGAGTGATTGTAGTACAACTTACTTGCTGCAACAACTTACTAGTAGTAAAAAAAAACTCCGGATAGTCCCAATTACATTAAGTCTAACAATATCCCAATTTTGAGTATAAAACTCTATTGGAAATCCATCAACACCTGGGGACTTTTCCTTTGGCATACTTTTTATTGCAACAAAAATTTAAGCTTCTGTTACCTTCTCAATGAGCATTCTCTTCTGTGGGAGAATGAGGCATGGTCCTTTTTGAACTGCTTTTGTGTTGGGGAATGGTAGTTTCTCAGCTGTAGTTCCTAGTAGGTTAGTGAAGAAATCAATAAACTCTTCTTCCACCTGTATAGGGTCTGTTAGTTTATTTCTAGTGGCATCATATATTGAGTCTATAATATTCCTACTAGATCTTATTTTCCATTGGGCAATGAAGTAGCTCGTGTTTGCATCACCTAATTTTATCCATCTTGCTCTAGAATTTTGTCTAAGGGCCTGCTCCTAATTACCACTTCACTTGTTTATGTCATTCAAAGTTGCCTTTTCTTCAATTATCAGCTGCTGATCCAAAGGAGTCAAGTGGACTTGGATAATCTTCAGTCTCTTTCTTGCACCTTGAATTCTTTGGACATAGGATGCCATGTAGGCATTCAGGTCTCGCAATGCATTCCTCAAGAATTTTTGCTTCTGCCACAATTGGACCATATTAGACCCCTTAACTTCTTTCGCCCAAACTGTAGTAAGTATGCCCTTGAAATATGGATGGTCAAGCACTGTCTTGAATAATTTGAAAGGCTTTCGGTGTAGCGTCACATGGAGTCTACACTCAATGTTTATAGGAGTGTGATATGATACCTCGGGGTTCATAAATTCAGCCTCCACATGACCAAACGTCTGTATCCAGTCAAATTTTCCCAGTGCATAGTCAATTTTTGAATATACTCTATGTCCATGCTGTTGTTGGTTATAGAACGTGAAGTTCCTTCCTTTAGCTTTCAAGGGGGTGAGTTGTAGTGTATCAACAGCCTCTCTAAAGTCCTGAGTTTCATTTGCATCCACAGGAGATCCAATTCTATCTTCAGAGGATAGAATGGTATTAAAGTCCCCACAAAACAACCACTCACTACTAATATTTCTCCCTAGTTGCTGTAATTCTGCCCATAAGCTTCTCCTAAATAGTGACTCATTTTTAGCACAGATCATAGTAACAAATGCTGAGAATGATTTGGAGTTATTTTCCACCTTACAGTGTATGAATTGCTCTCTACTTACTAATACTTTGACCTGTATGTGAGGCTTCCACATTAGCCATATTCTGCCATTTGGGGCCATAGGGTAGTTGCACCAGTTACTCCATCCTTGGCCTATCTAGCTCAATATTCTTTGAGCCTTCTACTCCTTTACCCTTGTTTTGAGGTAGCCAAAGAAATCCACTCTATGTTTATTCAAAAAGAGCCTAAGCTCCTTTTGATTCAGGGGTTGGTTCGGGCCCCTGACATTCCATGCTGCTATGATCATTGGGAATGTCACCTTGGGAATCAATTTGAGAGCCTAGCGTGTATCATTCAATACTTGGAGGCTCTCAAATTGATTAGTCACCTTCATTGAGTAGTGCCCATGTAAGTCTTCAAAAACACGCTCAATCAAGATAGTCGTTTTAGGTAGCATTGTAGTCTGATCTATAGGGGGAGGGAAAAATGGTCTATTTGGAGCATGTTCCTTCGTGGTCACACGTAACTCCCTAGCAACCCAATCTTTCCTTACCACTCTTTCTCTTCTTCTATTTCTTTTTCTGCTTCTAGGGACCTCTTGAAATCCCTCTTTAGTGTTTGCCTCCTCTTTTCCATTCCAACAATTTCCATTTACGTGTCCGAACCTTAAGCATGATGTGGAATAGAGAGGCCTCCAATCATAGTCTATTTGCTGGTAAAAATTTCCTGTCAGGGTAGTTATCTCAATAGCTTCAACTAGTGGTTGGGAAACATCCACTTCCACCAGGACCCGAGTATAGGAAATTCTTTCCATTGTAGTTGTGAATTTATCAGTGTATAAAGGTCGTCTCACTGCGCTTGCTACTTTACTCAATGCTTCTACAGACCAATAGCCCACTGGGAGTTCAGGGAAGACCACCCAATAGGGTATGGTAGTCAAGCAGTCTAGATCGAATTGAAAATCTATTTCCCAATTATGGATGATGAACGATTTGTCGTGGAATGTGTATGGCCCTCCCAGTAAGACCTTTTTAGAATCCTCTGCATTTTCAAAACTGAAAATAAAGTATCTTGTATCATGAACCAGTATCTGGGGTTTTGTAGTAAAACTCCAGGTGTGTGTGATATAGTTTTTCATTGTCTTCATTTAGGGTGTGTCTCCAATCACGAACCCTATCAGTGAATTTCTCCAGTATACTTCTTGGGATTTCAAATCCTCTACAACTATGTTCACTACTACCTTTCCTTGCTTGGTAGTCGGTGTAACATAGGAGAGTGATTTCCCTTTTTGGGCTAGTCGATTAGCTCTGTAGTCTTGTTGTTCCACCAGAGTAGGTTGTGTCGATGTTCCAACATCAGAGAAATTCAACCTTCTAACTGCTAGGGTACCAGACACCCCTCCATACTCTTGGAGATTTATGGAAGTCTGCGAATCAATTTCTGAACCCTTCCCCTCTTGCTCTTCTGGAATTGATTTGAACTTTGGTGGTAAGTAGCTCCCAAAGGTTAGGCTAGTTAATCCACGTCTTGGTCCATTAGGAGGTGTAACAAGCTTCGTCGGGTTGATTGGCCTAGTACCGAAATTTGCCATCGGAGCAGTGATTCTCAAATATAAGCGCAAGTTAGCATTTCTTTGCTATTGTACGCCCTGAGAGAAAAATTGTAATGTTCTTACATGAAACATGCTTTCAATATGTTTAGTTCTCCCCTTTCAATTGTTCTTCTTCCTCAAGGTATGTTGAATTCACTCCCTCTCTTTTGTTTCTTGAAGATTGGTGAGTTGTGAAAATGGGTTGATTCTCACCCATTGATTACGAGCTTTATTTGTGTTGAAATTCGAAATTGTGTGAATTATTTGGTTGATTGCTGTTGTTGTTGAGTTTTAATTAAAAAATGGGGCTCTCGGGTGTTGAAATTATGTTGAAATTAGCCTGAGAACAGAATGCTCACAACCTATTCGATAAAATGCAAAAATGAAATTTTGTTTGTAGTGTTAATATGTTCTACGCGATCATGATGTCTAATTCCGCTATCGTGATGGATAGAATTTTAAAATGCCACAATCGTGATGTCTCATCCCATGATCGTGATGACTTGAAAATTTGAGGCTCGCAATCGCATGGCTTCACCCCATGATTGCGATGAGTCAAGTGACTGGCATCCTAAACTGCCAAAAAACAGTAGCTTTGCCCCTGCTTCCCCATTTCATTTTCACTCATTTCTTTGTCCTTGTTTCTTGATAATACAGTGCTTTACATACATTTGCACTTGATTGACATGTTTTCATCTTGTATAGGTAGCCTAATTTAAAAGACATAGCTAACAACGCTAACCAAGTTGAGGAGGAAAAGATTATTGAGGAGGAAATATTTGATCATGAGTGGTTTGTGTCGGCTAAGTGCCAATGATTGCATGACCACCTCTTAACAAAGAGCATTACAAAGGAGGGTTATTCTCCTAGCAAATCTTCAAGAACACATGTTGGGCCTTTACGGGCTTTTGGAGACAAGTGGATGGTTGTGTTTTGCGGATAAGCGTATCAAGACTAACTACACATTGGTTTGAGAGTTCTATGCTAATAGAGCTGAGACCAACTTCTCTGATGACTTGGTAGGCACGGTCTGGGGCAAACAAGTATTTTTTTTTACCCCATGAGGATCAGTGCTTAATATGGGCTTTCCGGTGCCGACAATGATGTTCATAAGGCGAGAGAAAGGGAAGCGGGTCAGGAGTGGTTTGTGACACACTTATATGACGGCCATAGGCCTAAATGGATTGAGAACAACCACCGAATAGACTCCTTATAGTTCATAGCCAAGGGCAAGGCTTGGCTCTCCATCATTTGTAGCAGGGTAGTTCCTTTTTGGAAGATCGATGTGTCTCTTGACAGGGCATTATTGATTTGTGCCATCATGGAGGGGATCCCTATTGATGTTGGGCATATTATTATGCTGCACATTTAGGAGGTTGTCTTGCTAGGTAAAAAGAGTCTCTCTTTTCCCTCTTTGATTACTTACTTATGTCTAACAGATGAGGTGGCCAAAATGAAGAAGATAGCTTGTGGAGTCATGAAACGCCTATCCATCCGCTTAAGAAGAAGGGTTTGGGGCATGCGATGATGAAAAGAAAATTTGATGTGCAAGATCTAACATTTGGCACATTTGTTGAGAGCACTGCTTCACTAGGTTTAGACTCCATTCCCCCATCTAGTTGAGTTACTACGAAGGGGACCACCCGCTCTAGTCCACTTATTAGGACAGATACATGTCATGGATGCCCGGATTCACTTACAGATTTAGTAGTTGACTCAACGTCTCCCTACAGGCCCTGGAGAGAGCTCCTCAAGCTCAGGTACTGCTTCTTCGACCCTTTCCACTCTAGTGTAGGATCACCAGATTTTCAAGGAAGAATGGCAAAAATGGAAAGGAGGTAGAAAAAGATGAATGAGTATGAAAAGAAAAGAGCAAGTTCTTTAACAAGATGATGAGTACCTTCCAGAAGTTCTGTGGACCGGGTGATGAGGCTGATGATGATGTACTTTCAGATCCCGACAACTCCATGGATGAGTGAGATCTTTGCAGGGAGTCCCTCGTATTCTCTTTTGATTGTTGTAGTGTGAGGACACAATTACATTTTAGTTGGGGATGCCTCCTTTTTCAGGGTTATTTTGTATTTTGTATTGCATCTGATTGTGCTCTTGTCGGGCTTGTTTTGATTTTTTGATGGTGTGCCCTTATTGGTCTTTTGTGATATTATGATGGATTAAGCTATTTCATTTTGTTTCTTTTAGTTTTTGATTTGTAGTTGTAGTTTCTTTGTTTTGTTTTGATATGAGATATGGAGTGACGATGCCCGATGATGGATAGAATGACAACTTTCTTAAGGGCAAATCATCAATTGCTTGTGAATGTTTTATTGGTGTTGAGAGTGGTGAAGTCTAAGTGGGCGGTCCCGAATAGATGCATGAGTTTGCCCAATGATGGATTGGTTGATTACTTTTTAAGGGCAAAATCGTCCTTTTTGGGAGGTTGTGGGTTTGTTGGTAATAAGAACATAGTCTTCCATGTGAAAAGTTATTGAACATACCCCTCGATTTTGAAAGCTAAGCATGTTGTGAATGATTTTGTGACAACTCTTGTACATATTTTTGTGACTTTTGATTCGTTAGTGGTTTCAATGTTCCTGTCACTTGTATTTTGAAAAGGAAATAAGATTTTGAACCAACTTGATTATTTTGCATGCCATGTGTGGTGAGTTGTTGAATAATGCCTTATATTTGCTTCTGCTACCTAGAACTTTCCCAATTGGTCTTGAAATGTTGGTCTTAATGATCTTAGGCTTTCTTTGTGATTGTTCTTGAAGTCCACAATTGGCCTAAAAATTCAATCTTTGCACTAAAGATATCCTTAGTTGTCCTCTTTGATCCTTATCTTTTTTATTGGCTACCTCATTACAAGCCTTATCTTTTTTTAAAAACACTCCTCTTTTGAACCCTTCTCTCCTTGAACTTGAAGTTGTGAAAGTTGAGGCTAAAATCCTAAGTATGAGGTGTTATGGGAAACTCATAGAAGGGATGCCTATCACATGAGGGCTTGATGTAAAAACAAAAAAAGAAGAAAAGAATGATGAATTGAGGAAAAAGTGTTAAAGAAAGAAAAGTTTTATAAAACAAGGAAAGAAAGTGAATAAATGAGACTAGAATCCTCCAAATATTGAAAATGGTTACACATGGGGCATCTAGAGTGGAAATGAGAAAAGTATAAATAAAAGTTGAAAAGTGAAGAAAAGTGGAAAAGTTGAAAAATGATGAGTTGTTGTGTAGTGTTCAAGGCGGGTGTAGTCACTTGTCCCTAAATGATATCCTAACCTTCCCTACGCCTACATTACAAGCTTAACAAAGTCCTTTGAGATTTCTAACCAAATGAAGTTGAGTCACTGTTGATTGAAAATATGGGCAAGCCTATGGTGTGACATTTGTGTTGATGAGATGTTATTGTAAGTATGAGTGTTGGTGCGTATGTCCCATGTTTTGTAAATACTTTGTGAGTGTAATGGGACATTTCTTTTCTTGTGAGGGCATGCAAATTGATTAAGTGGTGATTTTGAAAATTCCTAATTAAATCAAGTGAGCATGTAAAAGAGCTTGAGTTTTGTCACTTCTTGAGTTTGAGTTGTCACTTAATGATTCTCTGTTCATGAAAATGTGCCATTAAAATGAGGGGATTTCTTTTGTGAAAATTTGGTATGTGGACCTCTTGCGGTTGGATTTTCTTTACTTCAGGACAAGCAAAGTTTTTAAGTTGGGGGTGTTCATGAGTGGGAGATTTTCACTCATTTGAGGCTCTTTTCTTGTTAGTTTGGCTTGATTTAGGTAAGAATTAGTGCTTTTAATGTGATTTTCTTCATATTTGCAGGAAAAGGAAGTGGAGAATTGATTGAGAAGACATTTGAAGAAGCCAAGTGAAATTGAGGTGAAATGAGGACAAAAACTGAAAAAAAGTAAATTTTGGCAGAGAAATTGTTCTCCGTGAACGCGGTTAACGGATATGCAAACAAGGAGACCTAGTCAATAGAGTACCGCGAAAGCGGTGGAAGCCAGCCGCGAATGTGACTTTGAAGTCAATGAGGGACCGTGAACGCGCCCCATAGGACCACGAAGGCAAACCATTCTCTGCAAACATGGAGAGTAACTTTTCAGGCGCCTGGGAATCATTGGAATTTCACCAAATTGATCCCCAAAACCCTTTTTACACTCATCAGCAGTCATTTTATGATTCATTCAATTCCTAATTCAGATTATATCTCATCTTAGAGTATTGTAGAGAGAAAGTGTTGAGACTTTGAAGGTAAGTTGCCTCACAATTCATTTTTTGGATTGAAGATTCTAATTTTAATAGTAATATTTCTTATCCAGTCTTCCTTTCCTTGCTTTGTATTGCATGAATTGTGGGTGTAATTGCTAATTGGAATTAGGGTTTTGTGCTTGAACTAGACAAATCTTCTGGGTCTATGATTTCACATTCTATTGCTTTTGTAATTGAATCCATGCTTTTATTCATGAAATGGGTTTAGTCTAATTGTCATGTTTTCATTTATGATCTGAGAGTGTACGCTCAAATCTAGCTTAGATCTTCGTGGGTTGCTCGAAAAAGAATGTGTGAAGTTGTTAATTACATTGATAATTGCATATTAGCTTTGAATCTTGAGTTTGCTCGAAAGATAGATTTAGGTTTTCTTTGTTGAATGCTAGAGTTGCTTGAAAGAGAGGTTTATATTAAGGTAGTAAATTGTTTTTTGTTGAATTACATGATTGAGACCAAACGGAGATTTCATGATATAGTAAAATGAGATCGAAAAAAGATATGTGTTGTTGAAGATGATCTGGCCTACCTATGATTGAATTAGCATGTGTTGAAGTGTAATGGATCGTTTGAATGAGTATTGAGTTCCAAATTTTCCTATTCTCAATTTTCCCTTGTTTGATTAGATCTTTGCCAAACCTGTAGTTTTTACTTAAACCAATGTCCTTTTAATAATTGTGTATTTTTAGTTTAGATTCAAACTAGTAGCTTGTAGTTCTTTGTCTTTTCAATTGCCGATATATTGCTCCTCATGGGATTCAACCCCAATCTTATAAGTTGGGTTAATAGATTGATAACGACCACTTACTTGTTTATTTATTTTACAAGTAATTTGAGCGTTATCAAAAATATTTTTGGAAATGCTCAAACTACTCACAAAAATAATTAAATGAGTAAGCGATCGCTAGCAATATAAATACCTAAAAATAGAGTCGGGGCCGAATCCACTGGGAGTGATATAAATCAAAGAATTTAATGAGGAAATTAAGATACAAACCAATTCATTGCAACAATTAGAACAAGTGGGTGGATGATTCCACCAAATTTAAGAGTGTGGGAGTTGGTATTAATATCAAATAGAGGGCGCAAGTGTTTTATAAATAATGCTAAATAATCATGGATAGGCTGGGTAATCATAAACGGCACAAATCTTCTTTTGTTCTCAATGCATGATATCATGAAATCTCCTTTCGGTCTCATTTTTGTGAAAATAAAAATCAAACCAATAACTTATGAAATTTCTCTTTCGAGCAGATTTTTGCAATTAAAAATGAAATTACAATTTCTCTTTCGAGCAAACTACAACAATCAGATCCAATTTGCAAGTATTAAGTAATTTACCTTAATTAATCTCTTTCAAGCATCAATCAAAGATCTAAGCTAGGACTAAGTTTGCATTCTAAGCCCATAAATTGAACACATGCTAAATAGCTCAAATTCATGATAAATAGCAGAAAAACAGAGCAAGACACTAGACCCACAAAATTAGTTAACACCCTACTCCATAATCACACCCCTAAAATTTGGTTTTTAGCCAAGCATCATAAAAGTAAAAGAAACTATACCAATTATGCTTTTAGCCATCAAAATGTTGATAATCAACAATAATCTTCAACACCCACTTTGAATTGTAACCTCAATTGTCAATTAAAAATTGTTCAAAATCCTAAAGATAAGAGAAAAGTAAAGTTCTACTCGAATATTCCAAAGTATGTTAAAAATGATGAAAGATAGATAAAAAATATGTTTTCTCTCTCTTTTGGACTATTTATAATCTCCCCAAAAATTAGTCAAAAATTCCATGCGCGACCTGATTGACGACATTAGTCGGGCTCGCCTACTTGATCGGTGGATCACCGACTTGTTCTTCAGCTCCCCCTTTCTTGGCTTTAGGATTAAGGTGTTTGAACCTCAGTTGGACAACTCGATTGAGTTAGTTTTTCACGTTCAGTGAATCACGGATGACAACCTTTGTTTGCCCATTCAACCTTCATTTTAACTCAGAAATCTGTCTCTTTCGGTGATGGAACTTTTAGCTCACCAAACTGCTTCAGTGAATCACCATTTGCACTTTACTTCACCGATGTGCCTTGAATATTTTCAGAAGTGAACACTATCACTTTAGGCGAGGTCCAGTCGCATTGGGCGATCCACCCATTGCCTTAGGCGATCCTCAGCTGGGAGTTTTAACTCATTTCAACGTTTTTGGCCTAGTTTGCATAGATTCATCTTTGCCTTATCCTTTAGCCTTCATAGCTACAAAACATCAAATATCATCATATAAGGACATAAGTAGGCATTGAGGACGCAATTTGTTGAACTAAAAAGACTCAAATGAGTCAAAATCTTAGACTCATCAAGTACCTTCCATTATAAATTAATATCATGATTTAGATACTTCCGATTGATGTACTTCTTATTATGAAAAACTATCATGATTTAGATGCTTTCGATTATAGTGTCTCTTATGAGTGTGCTATGAAATCACGATTTAAAGGAGCTATTCTTATGACTATGAGATTATGTATGAATGATTCAGTATTACTAGATTCTTACCGTTTTAAGGATTATGAATATGAATATGATTATGAATATTTTCCGTTGGGTGTTTACTTAGCACGGAGTTTGACTAGTGGTGATTACTCAGGTCCCAAAACTACGTGTCCCCGTAGGTTATTTCCCAATTGGACATTAGCTAGTGGATCCACCTAAGCTCATAATTATGGTCCTTACCTTGGAAAGTAGGACACTCTCTTTTCGGTGTAGGAGTAGTATAGTGAACTCCGTGTTATAGCTCACATAGTTTATATCGGTTAACAGTATCTCCCACAAAAGCTTATGATTACTACATATGTTATGATTATGATTTAAAGAAGAATGTATGACCTTGTACATTATTTTATGAAATCATATGCTCAGCTTTATGTCATATTTAGTTGGTCATTGCATTATCAAGTTTTTAGACTTATCATGTTCTCATGTCATGTTATGCATTTTCCCTATACGCAGTACATTTCGAATACTGACCGCATACATTCTTGTACCTATATTATTTTATAATATAGGTGGTGATGCTTCATATCAGGGTCGTGGTTAGTACATAATTCTTACAGCCTTCACAGCTATTAGTGAGTCCTCATTGTTTAAGGATATACCACTTATGTTTCCTTTATGATCATTTTAGACTTTGTTTTAGTTCCAGATGTTCGAGTGAGCTAGGGTTTGTCTTAGCGACTCACTTATGATAGAGGCTTATTTAGACATTAGCATTTCTTCATTATGAGTTTTGTATTCAGTTTTTCCATACTATGATGAGATTTTAATTTAAGACTATGACTCCGCGTATCTCTTTATTTCAATTATGTTTTCATCTTAGTGTCATGATATGCCATGTTATTTGATTGGGGTCTCTCGGAACTCTAGGCACCATGTCACCTCCAGGGATAGTGTTGGGCCGTTACAATTATTTAATATACAAGTTTATGATACCTTGAAATCACACTAATAAAAATCTATTTTGAGACATATATGATACTTAATTTATTTTCATTTTTCTTTATTCTTCATTTTTTGACTTTTTGGTTGGTCAATTTTGTGACTTCTTTGATTTGATTTTGCATTATCTTTATGAGATCGGTCGGCCTATAATGCCTACTAAGTATCGTATTTTGGTATTCATATTGCATTTCTACATATTGTTCTGGTGCAATGCCTAGTACAAGCCATCCTTGCTGATTCTTGATCGTTCAAGGCCCTTGGTATTTTTGACCAGGGTGAACTTTTGGCATTCAGAGACTTGTTGCTTTCATTCTTTTTGTGTTGTCTATATATATATTTTTTATTTTATTTTCTTGTTTTATATACCTTTATTTTTATAATTTAGACGCTCTTGTATCGGTGACACCAGGTTTGAGGTCTAGCTTATGTATATATTCATCTTTCTCAGTCTCTTTTGGGCCCTTGTTGTATATTTTATATCATTTGCTATATATCTATGTTGTGCACCCTATTCTTATGTTGTTATTTATTTTGCACTAGTTATTTGTAGCTTATTTATCACTAGTAATCTTGGATTTTGGCTTGCCTACTTCGAGTTTATGGTAGGCACCATCATGATCTGATTTCAAGCCATGACATAAACACATGAACAAATGCAAGCAAAAAACCCTTTAAATTTATAAATTATATTTGTATCCCATTTGTAATTTCTGAGTAGTTATTCTTATAAATTGATTTAACAAAATGTTCTTGTTCTTCTAAAAATATGTTATCTAATTCAGGGGTACTTTTGACCATTTTTTCTAGATTTAATAACATGATTTAATGAGTTGAATTTACTAGATCTCATTGCTTTCAATATAATCATATTTAATAATAACTAAATAACAACACTTTTATTTTTAAATTCTTTTAATTTTTTTAAAGAAATTGCGATAGAGTTACCGAATCTTATAACTATATTCATTATTTTAATTTTTGTATGAGTATCAATCATAACGAAAGACACAAAAAACTAAAGATATATATTTTAATGATATCCTTACATATAACTTGCTAAAACATCTTCTTGCATCAAAATTCTTCATCGCTTGTTCATGGCTACTGCCTTTTCTCATAAAGAATTTCTTTTTTGATAATTGAGAAGTGAATTGGTGAGGAGTCGAAGATTTTCCATTCTTGTTTCAATGTGGTTTCTCAGTTTTCGGTGATTACTTTATGATTCACGTTAATTAGTGAAACTACTTCTATAATTGTCTTTATTTCTTTTTTAATGAATTTTTGTTCTTTGGACCATTTTATTGATAAAGGAAAATGTAAAACAATTCATGGACAAAGCCCATATTTTTATACATTGTGTCCAGCCTCATCAATAAACTCAATAAAACCCAGCCTATTACCCTCCTATTAAGATAATTATTTGAGCTCTTCAGCTGAGAAGAGTGTTCACTACATTTCCCCAAAAGTTGTCTCTTCCACTTCCAAATGTTGCCTGCCTCTTGTCGTTGGAACTCGTAGCTCCGCCGTCTCCTCCCCTGGATAATCTTCACCCTAGCTCCTGGTATTGATTCTTGGTGGCTCCGTTCATCAACTTCACTGCTACAAGGTATGTTGTTCTCGCCTTCTTCATTTGTGCGGCTATCCAGTCCTAACCTTTTCGATTCTGCGTTCTCAAGTGGTCGGGGGTCATCCCCATGGAAATCAAATGTCTTCTCCCCCGTCCCTTTCTCACTCCCTGGCCTTTGTCTTTATTTCTAGTTTGTTACAAAGAATTAATTATTTTCTATTTTTTTCCAATGCTTCAATAGAAATTATTTAATTCTTTATTAGACTGTAGTTAATATCCGTAGACTTTCCTTTTCATCATTTTCTATTTCATTCATGAAATCTCTCTATCTCTTTCTCTCTTATATTATCCTCTTTCATTTTTGCCTTCTCCCCTCTCACCACCGGCAAGATCTAACCATCGTTAGCGCTGTTCTTGAAAAAAAGTTTGGTTGGTACCAGATCCGTACCAGATTTGTCTAGTAAAGACCAAATAGGACGACTTCCAACCATTTTTGGAGACCTCCAGCAATTTCTGGCGACTTCCAAGGACTTCCGGTGACATCCATCAATTTGAGTAAAGACCAGATCAAGCAACTTATTGTTATTTCCAGTGATTTCCAACCATTTCCAATGACTTCCATGGACTTTCGGGGACATCCAACGATTCCGGCAACATCCAAATTCAGGTTACTTGATATCTTTAAACCTTGCGTCACTGCATTGTCTGTCATGATCTTCTCTTGCTCTTGCTCTATTTAGAATATATTAGCGACTGTTTATCTTCACCTACCTATATCTCTTTCAGAATTTAGTTGCATTTTTGTTCTTGAAAGTCTATGAATTTTAGAATCTTCCTTTGATTTCTTTCCATAATATAGTATAGGTATTGTGTGTGTTAGTTTTATCATTGTGTATTAACTAGTTCATTGAATTTTTTGCTAGTGATTTAACTTACTTTTGCTTTACTGACCCTGGTAAGAGATGATAGACTAGGGCTTTTTCTACAGTTGTGGACGGGGCTGAGGGACAGGGGTAGGTATGGGATTAAGGGGGTTTCCATGTTGAAAGTAGGGTCTTGGAACATAGTGACCTTGTCTGGAAAGTCCATTGAGTTATTGAAGATTCTTAAGGAGAGGAAGATTAATATAGTCTGCATTCAAGAAACTAGATGGGTATGTTCAAAGGCTCGAGATGTGGATGGATCCAAACTTTGGTACTCAAGAAGTCTTGGGAACATGAATGTTGTGGGCATTCTAGTAGATTTTCTTCGGATTAACGATAGATTGTTGACGATCAAGCTAGTCGTTGGAGGGCTAACTTTGAATGTCGTTAGTGCATATGCTCCATATTCAGGGCTAGAAAAGGAGGTCAAGATGCATTTTTGGGAGGAATCAGATGCGATGTTTTGAGGTATTCTGATCACCCAGAAAGTTTTCATTGGCAGAGATTTCAATAGACACAATGGGGAAACTCTTAGTGGTTTTGATGATGTGCATGGCAACATTTGTTTTGAGGTTTAGAAACTATGATGGAACCTCACTCTTGGATTTTGCTAGAGATTTTGATTTGATGATAGCTTACTCATGCTTTCTGAAAAAGGATGATCATTTGATTACCTTTGGTAACACGGTGGCTCAAAGTTAGATAGGTTACTTGCCTATGAGGAAAGGCGATAGAGGCTTTATATGGATTGCAAAGTTAGTTTAAGTGAGAATCTTACTACTTAACATAAGCTTTTGGTGATGGACATATCGATTAAGCGAGGGAGGAGGAAAAACATTATATGTCTGCCTAGGAGTAAATGTGGGTTTGACAATTACCCTCTCCCATGAAATTTGGGAGAAGTTGACGACGATGGGAGCATGGAGGAGTTTTGGGGAATAAGAAAGTAAGTGGGATAAGATAGCTAGTTGCACTAAGGTAAAAGCTAGAGAGATGCTAAGGGTGTCGAAGGGTAACTTAAGTGAACGATTAGGGCATTGGTAGTGGAATGCTCGAGATTCATTCAGAAATCCGTGCATTCAAACAAACTATGTCACCCCATAAAATTTGACATTCCGGACTCAACAGAGATTTTGAAACTTCCAACGGAGTTGGCTTGATACATAAAAAGTGAATCCCACAACTAAACTCCATTTTAAGTTAAAATCCACAAGATAGCATGAAATGAGTCTAGAAGCCTTGGGACCTGAACCAAAGATCCTTCTAGATCAAACTCGATGTTCTCGAGCTAACGAAACCATTATAATTGGATTTGGAGGTTGTTTACTTGAAGTTTTGACCGAAGTCAACTCTTCATGTTTCAAGAGCTCTAAAACACAAAAACTCGTATAAAAATCAAATGAACGATCAGGTGACTGTACTGCCATCCTCAACAAGTCATAAATGACTTGGGGTCTTTATAGGAAAGCTCTAAACACAAAAAAATTATGCAATAAGAAGAAAATGACCTAGAGGGTCATTACAACATCCTCTACTAAAAGGATTTTTGTCCTTGAAAGTAGAGAGTCAAGAAGTACCTGAAGGCTCAAATAGGCAGGGAAACAGAACTTGCATCTCGTGCTTTGTCTCCCAAGTAGCCTTCTCAACTAGGCCTTAACAACAGGAGTGTATCTCGAAATCAAACACCTCACATATCTAGCCAAAATAGCTATTGGCTCCTTCATAAAGTTCAAATGATCATCCAACTGAACTAAATCATTCTGAAACACATGAGACTTATCAGGAACATAGTAGCGAAACATAGAAACATGGAAAACCAGATGAATAGCTGAAAATATATAAGGTAAGGCCGCTCATAAGCAACATTATCAATGGTCCGGAGAATCTCAAACTGCCTTATATACGTGGGGCTAAGCTTGCCCCACCTTCTGAACCGCATCACCTTCATGGATGATACTCGAAGAAACACCTAATGCTCGAAGAAACACGGGGCTAAACTTGCCCCAACATAACTCTTATGCTTACTCTGTGCTGACTTAAGCCTATTATGAATCACCCAAACTCTGTCCAAAGCCTCCTAAAGCAAATCAATCCCATATGTCCTAGGCTCCGAAGCCTCAAACCAACCAATCGGAGAGCAATAACGCCTGCCACATAAGGCCTTAAAAAGGGCTATCTGAATACTCGAGTGGTAGCTACAGTTGCATGAAAACTCCACTGACCTCCATAGTCCAAAACACATGCATGCATGATATCCTCCAAAACCTGAATAGTATGCCCAAATTGCTTGTCGGTCTAACGATTAAAAGTTATGCTAAGGTTAACCCAAGTACCCAACTCCTCCAAAAAAGTCCCCCAGAAGCTATAAGTAAACTGGAACCCCTATCTAAGATAATAAACACAAGCACCCCATGGAGACAAACTACCTCCCGAATATAAATACGAGCTTGCCTCTCAGAGTTGAAAGAACATTGAACAAGAAGAAAGTGTGTTGATTTAGTCAATCGATCCAAGATGACCTAAATACAATCAACACCTCTAGAAGTTTGAGGAAACCCCATAAAAATCCATGGTGATGAGCTCCCATTGTTACTCAAAAATAAGCAATCTCTGGAACTTACCACCATGCCTCAAATGCTCGTCCTTCACCTGCTAGAAAGAGAAGCATCTGGACACATAGTCTGCAATACCTCTTCTCATACCCCTTCACCAGTAGTGTTGCCTCAAATCATGATACTTCTTTATTGTAACTGGGTGAATAGAATATCTGGAATCATGGGCCTCGCAAAGAATCAATTGTATCAAGTCCCTAACCTGACAAACACAAATACGACCATCAAACAAAAAAATTCCATCCTTTTCCAAAGTATCCTACCCAATGTCACCTCGCAAAACCTGATCTTGAATAGCTACTAGGGCATCATACTAAAACTTTTTACCACAAATCCACTCCAATAAGGACGACTCAACCCCAACATAGGGTGGAACCCACCTAGAATTTGAAATATAAAGGAGAATGCATCATATTGGCTAAAGACTGAATGTATAAAGCCAAAGGTCACTTCAAAGTAGAAAGGAAGGTTAGACTACCCATACTCATGACCTTCCGACTCAAGGCATCCACTACTACATTCACATTGCATGGATGGTATATAATAGAGTGGTCATAGTCCTTTTAGGAGCTCAATCAACCTATGCTACATCGATTTGAGATTTTTCTGACTCATAATGTATTGCAAACTCCTGTGATCGGTATAGATCTCACATCTGACCCCACATAGGTAATGCCTCAAAATCTTAAGCACAAATACTATCATTGCAAACTTTATGTCATGAGTGGTATAGTTGCATTCATGCACCTTAAGCTTCTTCGATGAATATGCAATCACACGGCCCTGCTGCATCAATATACAACCCAAACCAACACTGGATTCGTTGCAATATACTGTGAAACCCTCTCTCTCAACTAGAAGAGTCTGAATATGAGGAGTAGTAAGCAACTCCTTCAGCTTCTGAAAGCTCAACTCACACTAATATGAGAAGTAGTAAGCAACTCCTTGAGCTTTTGAAAGCTCAACTCACACTAATCTGACCACTCAAAAGGATCACAAAGGTGAGCCAATCGAGTCAAAAGTGCTGCAATCAATAAGAAGTCCTCAACACACCGTCTATAGTAGTAAGCTAACCTAATGAAGCTCTGATTCTTAGTCATAGGGCGGGCCTTGCCCAATGACTAATAGCCTCAATCTTTTGTTGGGTCAACCATAATGCCTCCCTTGAACACCACGCTCCCCAAACATGCTACAGACTCAAGCCAAAACACGCACTTTGAGAGTTTGGCATAAAATAATTGATCTCTCAAAGTATGGAGCACAGTCCTCAGATGTTGCTCGTGCTCCTCCCTACTCTGTGAGTATACAAGAATGTAATCAATGATCTGATGATGAAGAAATCAATATAATGCATGAAAACACGTGTCATAAAGTCCATGAAAGAAGATGGGGCATTAATCAACCCAAAAGACATCACTAGGAACTCGTAATGATTGTAACAAGTCCTGAAATCTATGTAAGGGATGTCCGTCGCCCTAATCCTCAACAGCTGGTAACCGGATCTCAAATAAATCTTATAAAACACCATGACACTCTGAAGGTGGTAAAAAATCATCAATATGAGGCATAGGGTACCTATTATTTATCATTACCTTGTTCAGCTACCTGTAATCGATGCATATATGCATAGGCAGATCCTTCTGATTCAAAACTAGGACCGATGCAATGAATCCTTTACTCAAGAGATCCTAAAGCTAAACACTGAGCTCCTTAAGCTCAATAGGGGCTATATTGTAGGGTGGAATAGAGATAGGATGAGTGCCCGACTCAATGTCAATAGCAAAATCAATATCACATGCCGGAGGAAGGCCGGTAGATCGGTAAGGAAGACATCTGTGAACTCTTGCACAAGATCGAATCAACTATAGGGCCCTCCCTACTAACATCCCACACATAAGACAAATAAACTGAACACCCGCTAGACACAAGCCTCTGATCCAAAACATAAGAGATAACCCAGTCATCATGTGACTAAAAGGGCCCTACCACACAAGCGGAGGAATACGTGGCATGGCTAAAGTAACAATCTTAGCGAATTAATCTATGACCGCACTATAAGGGGATAACCAATCCATGCCCAAGATAACATTAAAATCAAGCATATCCAATACAATAAAGTTAGCTCGACAGTCACACCCTTGGATAGTCATCAAATATGATCTATTCACCTGATCCACTACTAAAGATTCTCCCACGGGGATCGAAACATGTAATAGCACTGACAGAGTCTACGAACACAAAATCAACTCGGAAGCATAACAAATAGATACATAAGAGAATGTAGAACCTGGATCAAACAAAACTGAGGTGGGCTGATGGCATAAAAGAATCACACCTTTGATGACAACGTCTAATGCCTCACCTTCTCCCTCGCTGGAGCTGCATATAGGTTGTTTTGTCCACCTCCTAACTAAGAATCCAATCTACCCCTTGACCTACCTCCTTGGGGTCTTCTTTTCTCCCCTTGGTGACAACCCATGTGATCTTGACCCTAGGCACCACCTCTAGCTGGAGGTGTTACTGCTGAAACTGGCTAGGCTGACTATGGAGTAGGTGCAACGATCCCTTGACGGGGAAACTCACTAGACCATTGGCCAAGCTTTCCATAATCAAAACAGACCTGAGGAGCACAACTCTGAGAAGATCGACCACCACGGCCTTAAGAACCCAGATATGATCCTCTCGAACTCTCATGTACTAGAACTACCTCAACTGTACTGCTCGCCCTCTGCAATCTGAATAGGCCGGCTAGACTGACCCTGATGTTAATATCACTGATGACACCTGCCCCTAGAATGTGAAGCATTGTAGCTACCCTAGTGCCGACCACTCTTATTGCTACCCCTTTGGGCTTCACAATGGAGCTCCTCCATAGTACGGGGGTGGTCAATAACATCTAAGAATGATCTGCCCATTGAAGCCATAGACTCATTCTCAATTCGCAGTTGTGGCCTCAAACCATAGATGAAGCAACAAACTCTCTCATTCTCTGTAGGTAGAATCATAATAGAATTTTGGAGAGCTCATGGAATCTAGCCACATATGTGGAATCTAGCCAAATACTTTGATACAGTTATGGAGCCCTTCTCTAACCTAGTAAACTAATCTCGAAGTCAATCTCTGAGGCTCCTCGATTTAAATCTCACCAAAAAAGCTTGTGAAAATTCAGTCTAGGACACGGAAGGAGACCAAACTGGTCTACACTCCATATACAAACGCCACCATTGCCTGGCTAGTCCATCAAGCTGATATGCAATAAAGTATTCTCCTCTAGACTCTACTAATCCCAATGTATACAACCTCTCTCTATAAATAGCTAAACACTCGTGGGCATCCTCCCCTACAGCCCCAAAAAACATCAGAGGAGTAAGCCTCAAAAACACTTCAAGCCTCTTCTACCCTGTTGTAGCATAGCTCCATTTGTGATAATAAATTGAATAGTGATGGCTGTTGGTGACATCTCAACCTAAGGAGCCGCTATTGCTAGCTGAACCTATGGCGTTGGCATAGCTGGAGCTTAGGCCTACTGCATACCCCCTAGCATGGCCAATAACTGAGCAATAGCCATCTGTAAGTTTGGTGACATAGCTAGGCCGGGTGGTGGCTGGGTTGGTCCCGGCCCCACATGTTGTGGAGGAATAGGAGATAGTAGAAGCTCTACAACTAGATTGGATGTCATCTCTCTACTCCGATCCTAAACTGGTGCTACAGCTCATGCACGACCTCAGGGTTTCCCTCTACCCTTAGTTGGGGCTTTACCTTCTAGCCCAAAAGCATCTTCTTCGACTGTTGAATCAGTGTATGAGCCATCCTGCGAAAGAGTGAAACAAATAAAATTCAACAAACCGAATAAAACAACAAAATGCATGATAACAAACCGAAAGAAACAATCTTTCTAAAGATGCCCTTTAGCCTCCCGAAGATACGATACAGATGTCTCTTCACTAATCCACAGGCTCTAATAGACAATAGCTTTGTACCAATAGCACCAACGAATGTGGGGCTCTGATACCAGCTTTGTTAGGATCTAATACCAACTTTGTTACGATCCAAAAGCTCGAGTTATTATGGAACTTACCATAGCCCACCAGTAGGTAAGCCAACCCATATCCAAGAATGATAAGTAACATACATATTGGGTAGAATCAAGAACCAATGAGAAAGTAGTAACAATAAAAAGTAAAACACAATAGAAATGAGAAATGACTATAGAAACAATGGTACAAGATCCAATCCCACTTGTGGACGAAAGTACAAGCTACTAAAATGAGTACAAAATATAAAATACCAAAAATAAATGCATACTTTTTTCGAATACAAAGAATTGGACAAAAGCTATAAACAAACAGAGATGAGTCAATCTACGATGCAATCAGATCAACCTTTATCTCTGGGAATCTCTACAAAAGCTAAAACCAACATTGTCGGTCAGTGCTCAGATCTAGATTAAGAAAACAGATGCAGAGAGTAGCATGAGTACCAAAATAACAAGTACCCAATAGGCATCATAGGCTGACTGATCTTTGAAAGTAAATACAATTTGAAAGCTAGGAAATAAGCGGTAAGTAGAGGTCAATTAAATAAAATAGTAACAGAAAGCCTAACCATTCATCTCACAAATCTATAAGGAAGGAAGAAGTAAAGTAAAGCAACTATCTATAACCTAAATGGACCCCCATAAGCCCATAAGGTTTACTCTTGCACAATTGAAAGGTAAATAACCTAAACGGGCCCTCATAAGTCCGATGAGTACACAGAAGAGCTAATGATATCTCTTACTACGACTAAGTGGAATCCAGAACTGAAAACAGCCAACCCAGACTCAAATCACAGCGAAGGAACCCAGAACAACCCAAAGGAACCATAATATCAAGACTCGAACATGACTAATAGAAGTGTGCCAAGAATCGAACCATGGCTAATAGAAGTACCTCAAGGCCTCAAATCGTGGCTACTAGAAATGCACCAGAGCCTCAAACCGTGGCTAGTGGAAATGCACCAGGGCCTCGATCCATGGCTAGTACGCTCTAAAAATCTCCATAATCACTAGCACATAATCATATGGGGATGTACTGTAGAATGAATCCATATTCAAAGTCACAAGGGACCCACTCCAGCTTGAAACCCATGACCCGATCTAATATAACAAACAAGGCCCGAGATCTCAATCAAGGATATATCTAGGCCATAGCAAAGAGAGATTATGGATGGAAATCTACTAAGGGAAGAGTTATATCAAGCTATGGATTAATTTTATTAGACCCAAGTCTGCTACAATAGTCTACAGGGAGCTAGAACAATCCAAAATGATGTCAACGGATTTCTAAGGCATAATGACTCTAAATAGAAATTCTAAGGCAATCATTAGCCTATGCTTAGGCTAAGGCCAATAATAATTCATACTAAACATTAAAACAAGGCAGCAAGCTACAACAACGCAATAAACTAGGCATGCTCAATTACCCTGAAACTATATAAAACAAGGTTAAGACATGAATTGTATCAACTAAACATGTACAAGCTAAAAACCCCTCCCAGAACTAGCTAAACAACATGTACATACCAATACAAGTTCAATCTAAGATCAAAAAGATGTAGCCTACCTCGAAGTTGATCACGCGTGCTCTAAAATCGACTAAACTAGAGTTTTACCCTTCTGAACAACCTCAGATAGCTTACACACTATCAAATAATTTATCATGACATCAATATGGATGTTTTGACACTCAAATCACAATAATTAAAGACGAGACTAAAATCAAGTAAAAATGGCATTATGGGACCCCTGCGAGGAATTCCAAAATTGAATCTGTCAATTGGTCCCATTCAGCTCAAGGAACATATGCCCTAAAAATGGGCACAATCCGATCCTCAAACAACCCGAAAATAGTCCATGCACCAAAACTTCAAGAAATCACCATTAAAGAGATAAATAAGAGAGGTCTTTTGGGACAAGAAATTACCTCTAAAATGAGTCCCCAATGCTCCCCCAATGCCCTAACTCGAAGCCCCAGCAATTCCAAGCAAGTAGCAACAAAAATCAACTCAAATAGAGGTAGAATGATCCAGAAATTGAACTTCGAAATTGGAAATATGATTTGAAATTTGGACTGATCACAATATAACATGCTAGTCAAATGACATCTACAAATGTGTGCCCCATGGACGCGATTGCGGTTGTCAATTGGGTCAGGTCAACTTTGACTATTCTCTGTGAATAAGGGATCCAGTCTGTGAATGCGAAGGGTCTGGGGCCCAACACTCTGCACATGCGGAGCAAAGCCCATAAATGTGGCGACCAATCTTCGTGGCCTCCGTGAACGCTGCTCAAGGCTTGTGAAGGCAAAGAATAAAAGCATGGTGCACCAGCAAAGGCTATCACAACTCAAGTTGAAATTGATAATATTCCCCGACGAGGGCTCACGATTCGCTCAGAACCCTGTGCATGCAAACGAATTATGCTTCCCCACAAAATTCAACATTCATGACTCAAGTGAGATGTTGAAACTTTCAACGGAAGTCGTCTTGATAAAAAAGGGGTCCCACACTCAAACTCTATTTTAAGCCAAAATTCACAAGATAGCTTGAAATGGATCTGGTATCCTTGGGACCCAAACCAAAGGACCTTCTTGACCAAACTCGACGTTCTAGAGCTAACAAAACCATCAAAATTGGATTCTAAGTTTGTTTACCTAAATTTTTTACAGAAGTATATCGTTCAAGTTTTAAGAGCTCCAAAATACAAAGACTCACATAAAAACTAACCGAACGACCAAGTGACTGAACTATCAGTCCCAGCAAATCATAAATGACTTGGGATCACTGAAGAAAAGCTCTAAATGCCAAAAATAACGCAATAATAGGAAAATGACCTAGAAGGTCATTACAAATATTCTTATTTTAAATTAGTATTATGTTAATGATATATCAATTTTCTTATTAAAAAATTAACTAATTAACGTATTTTCTTTATTTTTGAAAAAAATTGTTTACTCTCTTTATATGGAAAAAAGAAAAATGAAAAGAAAACCTATTATATTTTGACACTTGGCGAAGATTCCATCTTATCCATGTGCAACAAACTTTCGTGGTCATTACTCTACACTTTTACCATACACACACTCAGGTGACCTCACAGACCCCACACATAATCAATTTTTTCTTTATACAACTACACGCACACTCACCGTGACCAGAGAGAGACCACACACAATCATATTTTTCTTCACTTATCTAAAGGACTCCGTTCACTATACCAAATACTCTCTCTTGTGCACTTGAGATAGAGGAAGAGTACAATACATAGTTGGGACTTTTTGTTCAGCTCTTAATCAAGCTCATCCTCTTCCCCACAATGTAAGTTCACCATAGTCATTGGAGCTTTACCATAGTCCATAGTCCATAGTCATCACCCATTTCCTTTCAATCGAGCTCCACCACCAACAAATCAACATAAATCTAGCAATATCTCATGATTCTCTATTACAAATAACTTTAGTTGATTCCCCTTTTCAAAATTTTAAGATTACACTCTAATTGAGTTGTATTAGAGTTTGGGTTCTTAATGGACACATTAACCGAAATAAGGAAATTTTTTTAAGTCATGGTGGAAAGAAACCAAAATCATTAAAGAAATAGTTATTCATTAGAGTAAGGCATAATATAAAATTCTTTAAAAGTCTGGTTGTTTCAAGGGATTATCTGTGTTATCTCATTATAGATAGGAGATTTAACTTTATAGCCCTTTTCTAACTTATTTTTAGTTTTATGTATAAAATCTATTTATTTTTTCACATAAGATATCTGAAAAAGTTATTTTCAATTTGTAAGTAGTTATAAAATATCATTTCCTCATATTGATTTTGATATTAAATTTATATATCACGTAATTGATCGGAGGTATTACCTAAAATTAGTGTTATTTTGATATCAAAATGTTGTGGTATCACTTATCTCATCTATAAACGTTGTGATTGCTAAAATTCCTAATTTTGAAATCAAATATCACCTAAGAAAATTTGATTAGGGGAATAAAGTAAAAAAAACTAGGGTCTCCCCTCTCTCTTCACCACTTTCATATCATTACAACTAATCATAAATCTGATCATAGAATATATTGATCAAACCAAAAGATCGAAACTAGAGTAGGAAAAAAACATGAATTCTTTAAGTGGTGAAGGAATTAAAAAGGTGGAGCAAATGCATATATATTTAAATCAGTGAGTGAACGTATTCCTTAGCATGACGAAGAAGAAGCAAAAGGACTCTTTCTTCCTCTTTGGTAAAATGACTCATGAGCCTAGCTAGAGCCTTTATATCACGAAGCCTCAAATCATTTCTAAGTGGGTTCCATACTAGAGATGGAGTCAATTGCTGAGCATTTAGTAAATTAATGTCAGATGATGTTATAGAAAAGATATGTTGTTATTGGTGAATTGATAAGTCAATAATAGAACTCTATTGTTGTTGATAATTAGAAAATGGCATAAACACTTTTCTTTTGGTGGGTTATTTTAATCCAACTTTTCTTAGAGTGAACCTTTGTATGACCTGCTATGGCTTGGCTTTAAGAAAAGAATTGCTTGCAACTGATGCACTGGTACTTTCACACACCATGTTGCCCATTTTGTTCCTAGTGTGTGAAAGTACCAATGCATCAGTTTCAAGCGATTCATTTATTTAAGTCAAACCATAACATGTCATACAAACGTTCACTCCAAAGAACGTTGGATTAAAGGACCTACCAAAGAAATTTTTATGCCATTTTCTAATTATCAACAACAATAGCGTTCTACTATTGACTCTTCAATTTCCCAGCAACAACAAATATTTTCTACAACAACATTTGACATTGATTCACCAAATGGTCATCAATTGACTCCATTTCAAGTAGGGAACCCACCTAGGTATGATTTGAGGCATCGTGATATGAAGACTCTAGCTAGGCTCATGGATCGTTTTGCCAAAGAGGAGGAAAGAGTCATTTTGCTTCTTCTTTATAGTGCTAAGGAATAGGTTCACTCATTTATTTAAATCTACATGCATTTGCTCCACCTTTTTAATTCATTCCCTACTTAAAGAATTCATATTTTTTCGTACTTTAGTTTTGATCTTTTGGTTAGATCGATATGCTCTATTATCTGATTCATGATTAGGTGTGGTGATATGAAAGAGGTGAAGAGAGAGGGGAGACCCTAGTATTTGTTATACTTTTATTCCCCCACTAAAATATTCTTAGGTGTTATTTGATTTTAAAATATGCGATTGTGGCAATCCAAAATTTTATATATGAGATACGTGATACCACAAGATTTTGATATAAAAATACTAATTTTAGCTAATACCTCTGATCAAATAAGGAATATGTAGATTAAATATCAAAATCAGTACGAGGAAATGATCTCTTTTAATTACTTACAAATTGAAAATAACTTTTTAAGATATCTTATGTGAAAAAATAAAAGTATCTTCCAAAAAGACATAAAACTAAAAATAAGTTAACAAAAGGCTATAAAATTAAATCTCTCATCTATAATGAGATAACATAGTTAATCTCTTCATGAAACAACAGACTTTTTAAAGAATTATTTTTTACCTTACTCTAATGCATAACCGTTCTCTTTATAAATCATGGTTAATTTCCACCATGATTTTAAAAAAATTCGTTAATGTAGTCTAAAAACAACCCAAAATCCAATACAACTCACTCAGAGTGAAATCTTAAAATTCTTGAAAAAGGAATCAACTAAAGCTATTAGTAATAGAGAATCCTTGATATTGCTTGATTTATGGGATTTTCTTGGTGGTGGAGCTCGATTGAAAGGAAATGGGTGATTACTATGTACTATGGTAGGGCTTTGATGACTATGGTGGACTTACATGGTGGAGAAGACGCTTTACTTGATTGAGAGATGAATGAAAAGTCCCAGCTATATATTGTGCTCTTCCTCTATCTAAGGTTCCTAAGGAAAAGTATTAGCTATAGTGAATAGAGTCATTTCATGTCAGTGAAGAAAAAAGCGATTGTGTGTAAGCTCTCTTTTATCAGGTGAGTGTTTGTGCAAGTGTATGATGAAAATATTTAATTAAGTGTGTGGTCTGCGAGGTCAGCGCGAGTGTGTGTATGGTTAGAGTATAGAGTGATGGCCAAGAAAGTTTGTTGCACATGGATAAGATGGAATCTTTGCCAAGTGGCAAAAGATTATTGGTTCTTTTTTAAAATTTATTTTTTCTTTTTTAAAGAGAGTAAATAGAAATATCAAAAAATAAAGAAATTACTATAGTTAATTAGTTCGTTCTTGAATAATAAAATTAAAATAGCATTAATAAAATGCTAATTTAAATGCATAATATTTTTGTGATTTTTTTTCAAAACAATTTTAAAAAAAATTATATCCTAAACATACGTCTTTTTTAAAATGATTTTGTAATATTTTAAATGAACCTATTAAAAATGAAATGAAAGTCAAAATAAAAAAATTAATCACAAACATTACATTTAATGCTAAAATTGTGTAAAAAAATAAATTAAGAAAAGCCAAATATTGCGTGTCTACAATATTGAAATGCAATATGATATAGTGAATTCTAATGATCAAATCAGGTATTAAATTTAAGAAAAACTGTCAAAATTACCCCTAAATTAGATGACATATTTTTAGATAAATAATAATTTTGTTATTCAACTTATAAGAATAACTACTCACAAGTTGGGCTGCATATTGATCGGTTCTGTTCGATTTTGAAGTTTATCGGTTGAACTTATCGATTATCGGTTTATAGACATGTTAACCCATTATAGAATCATTAATATATTGTCTTATCAGTTAACAGTTTATCGGTTATTGATCTGTCACGCTCCGAGACTACCCCTTAGACACGACACAGTGCTTAGATCTAGAAGTGACCCCAAGCTAGCCTCATTGCATGGCCTGATACTAAGATCTTCATAAAACCCAAGAAAAACTAGAAAGTTAATGGCTATTCATTAGAGTGAGGTATAAAATGAAATTCGTTAAAAAGATGATTGTTTCAAAGGATTAACTGGGTTATCTTATTATAGACAAGAGATTTAACTTTATAGCCCGACAAGAGATTTAACTTTATAGCCCTTTACTAACTTATTTTTAGTTTATGGCTTTTATATAATATGTTTTTATTTTTTCATGTAAGATATCTGGAAAAGTTATTTTCAATTTGTAAGTAGCTATAAAATATCATTTCCTCAAATTGGTTTCGATATTAAATTTGTATGTCACGTGTTTGATCAGAGATATTAGCTAAAATTAGTGTTATTTTTATATCAAAATCTTGTGATATCACTTATCCCATATATATAAGTTGGGATTTCTAGAATTCCATATTTTGAAATCAAATAGCTCCTCAGAAAATTTGAGTAGGGGAATAAAGTAAAAAAAATTAGGGTCTCCCCTCTCTCTTCACCTCTGTCATGTCACCAAAACTAATAAAAAATCTGATCATAGAACATATTGATCTAACCAAAAGATCGAAACTAAAGTAGGAAAAAAACATGAATTCTTTAAGTGGTGAAGGAATTGGAAAGGTGTAACAAATACATATATATTTAAATGAATTAGTGAACCCATTCCTTAGCACTATGAAGAAGAAGAAAAAAGACTCTTTCTTCCTCTTTGGTAAAGCGACCCATGAACCTAGCAAGAGTCTTCATATCATGAAGCTCAGATCATACCTAGGTGGGTTTTGTACTAGAGATGGAGCCAATTGATGAGCATTTGGTGAATCGATGTCAGATTTCATTGTAGAAAAGATCTATTGTTGCTGGTGAATTGACGAGTCAATAGTAGAACTCTATTGTTGTTGATAATTAGGATTTGGCATAAACACTTTTCTTTGTTGGGTTCCTTTAATCCAACTTTCTTTGGAGTGAACCTTTGTATGACCTGATATGGCTTGGCTTGAAGAAAATAATTGTTTGCTACTGATGCATTGTACTTCCACACACCATGTTGCCCATTTTGTTCCTGCTTTTTTGTTAGTTCCATGTTCATCATTTTAGGGAGAGGGAGAGGAGGAGAAGGAGTATATATATAGGGAAAAATTAGAAGAGGTAGGGAGAGTGGGGTTTGGAGACAACCGAGCTTTTTCATGTACTTAGTATTCAACTAAGCACATGTGGAACACTTGATAACTCACCCACGCTTTGGCACAATTTGCTATCTTTCTATGTCAAGTGAGCCTAAGACACTAGAAATTGCTAACGGAATGACAAAAACAACACAAGAGAATCACATGGAAGATTTGTATTTGAGAGAACTTAAATTATTTGCTTGATTCGTTTACTGATGAATTTCTCTCTATTTATATTACTCACTCGGAGCTAATATGTAAATAATATTTATTGTATAAGTCCCTACATATTTACAATTAATTTCCCTTTCTAGAATATGCTACAAGCCTAGAGTATTGGAAAGACTTTCCATGTAAATCTACTGTAAGCTAAGGTTGTGAGTGACGTGAGTTCAACATTGAAAAGGATTTTAGTTTGTATGGTGTCCCAGATAACTTTCTGGAGGTGGAAGAACAAGTAGTTTAGAGGAAGTGTCAATTTCTCTTTGAGTCTGCCGCTTGTTTCTTTCCTTAGATAGTTTGTGATTTCTTTGCTTCCTACCAAGTTAGGATGAATCCTAAAAACTACAAAGGGTCTTTAGATAGCCATCCATTCTTAGGAAGTGTTTTGGTTCGAGTTCTAGAGGTTGACTGCACAATTAAGTCCCTTAACTATGTGTTCTATGATGCTAACAAGGAGTCGGGTACTAAATATGCACGTCATATCAAAACCATGGAGGATCAATACCCTTACATTGCTTAGGTTATATCTGGGGGACGCCAGCTTGGGCCACGTCTGGTGGCATAACATGGAAAAAAGATCTGACCACTCTAGCCAAGCATTGGCTCAACTTTGTGTGTTCTCGCTTGATTCCTTCCAAGAATGATACCAAAATAGCCATTCAAAAGGCGATACTCATGGATTGTATCATAAATGATGTCTTGAAAAATCTAGATTGCTACTCGCTTGTCTCTTGAGGAGCAAGCCGCAAGGTTGATGGGTTCTAGTTCTAATGCACACGCATAAGTGAGGCCCAATCTGAGGAGGCTTCCTACATTAAACCTCCTCCGAGAGCTCCCCATGATTCACCATGAGTCTAGTTGTCAAATATTTTTGCTAGATATTAACATGCAGTCCAAAAACTAATGTGAAATTCCGTCCAAACTTTGACCCTTTTATATGATAACAGTAGTTTTTGGCCTCCTTGCACTTGCTCAACTATTCCAGCAAGTACTTTCTATCTCTCACGAGCACAATTAGCAGGTAAATCGACACACTAAGGCTTAGGCATATGAGAAAAAATCACCTAGCATTTTTCTTTGCTAGGATTTATACCCTCTAGGTTTTGACACTTCTCCGGAATCCTAGCCTCATTTTGTCTCTACTAGAATTTGAACCCTCTTGATTTTGACACTTCTCCGAAGTCCTAGCATCATTATGATCTGCATGATTTCTTCCACGCTCTGCTGTGGCTGGTCAGAAACTTCTACGTTCTAACTTCTAACCATGCTAACTTAAGCTTCGATGACTATGGTGGACTTACATGGTGAAGAAGAGGCTTAACTTGATTGAGAGCTGAATGAAAAGTCCCAATTATGTATTGTGTTCTTCCTATATCTATGGTGAACAAGGGAGAGTATTCGGTATAGTGAACGGAGTCCTTTTAGGCTAGTAAAGAAAAATGTGATTGTGTATAGTCTCTCTCTTATCATGGTGAGTGTGTGTGCAAGTGTATGAAGAAAAAATTTGATTGTGTGTGGGGTCTGTTAGGTCACAGCGAGTGTGTGTATTGTTTGAGTGTAGAGTTATGGTAAAGAAAGTTTGTTGCAAATGGATAAGATGTAATCTTCGCCAAGTGGCAAAGGATTATTGGTTACCCTTTAAAATTTATTCTTTTCTAAAGAGATTAAACAAAAAAATAAAAAATAAAGAAAATACTATAGTTTATTAGTTAATTCTTGAATAAGAAAATTAAAATATCATCCAAAAATACTAATTTAAAAGCATAATATTTTTGTGAATTTACTCTTTTTTAAAAACAAATTCTTAAAAAAATTATATCCTAAAGATACGTCTTTTTTAGGATTTTTCTAATAAACCTATTAAAAATGAAAAGAAAGTCAAAATAACAAGATTAATCCCAAACATAACATTTAATGCTAAAATAGTGTAAAAAATATATTAAGGAACGTAAAAAATTGTGTGTCTACAATATTGAAAGTAATAAGATCTAATCAATCCTAATGATCAAATCAGGTTATTAAATTAAGGAAAACGGTCAAAAATACCCCTGAATTAGATGACGTACTCTTAGACGAATAACAATATTTTTTAATTTAACTTATAGGAATAACTACTCACAAGTTGGGTTGCGTATTGATCGGTTTGGTTCGATTTTGAAGTTTATCTATTGGACTTATCGATTATCAATTTTTAGACATGCTAAACAACTATTAAATCATTAAGATATTGTCTTATAGGTTATAATTTTATCGATTATTGATAAGTCACGCTCCGAGACTATCCCGTAGAAGCGACACGGTGCTTAGAGCCACATGTGACCCCAAGCTAACCTCATGGCATGGCATGACACTAAGATTTGCATAAAATCAAAGAAAAACTGAAATGTGAACGTGCAAGCTAAATTTTAAATATCTGCACATAATTAATATTGAGATAGACTAACATCTGAAAAGACATGATATATGCTAAATTTATGTCTGACTGTATGAAAACTTTTACTAAAATGAGTTGCTAGGACAAACCCTTAACTAACTCCAACTGTCTAAAACTGAAAGTGAAATGTTGAATTCATAGATAAAGAGGTCGTCCCTAGGTAATGAGGACTCACCAAAAGCAACTGCAACGCTGACTGGATCTGTACTAATCGTGGGCTGGAGACTGAGCATCAGAACTTATATTATCAAACAATATAGACAAAAATAATTAATGCAGTCAGTACTTTGAATGTACTGAGTATGAGAAATATGTATAATAAACATGAGATCTAAACATACTAAATCTATAAAACATGTTGATGCAATGACCAAGTAAAATAACATGAAGTTGAGATATACAAAACTGAAATACATAAGTACAAGGTCATGCAATAACTGAAAATCTGATTATGGGAGATACTAAAACCAACCTAAACCATGTGAGCTACTACATGAAGTTCAATTTACTGCACCCCACCAAAAAGAGGTTGTCCAGTACTTGCCATCGTAAGGGACCTAATAACTATGCTAATGTGAATCCACTAAACTAATATCTATCTGAGGCAAATCATATGCTGGCACATTGTTCTAAAACTTAGATATTGTCACTAAAGGTCCACAGACGATGACCGAAAACCTTCATACCTAAAATCCACACGATGCTAAGTATTACTCCTAACAAAAACATGCATAATCTGATAATAGTGAATCATATTGATAACTTACACATATTGAGTGGCTCATAAATCGTGATAACTGAAATCACATTGAGAGATACATTATCTGAAAAACTTTTATATCATAATAATTGAAAATATTTTGGAAGATACTTTATCTAAAATAATCTAAATCATAAAAATCTGATAATCTAAAACATGCATCTGAAATAGCATAATTTTGAGTCATAAAAATACTTGCAAGCTATAGGTTCATGAAATTATCATTGAAAGTATGAAATTATAATTGAAATCATGGAATTCTTGAGTAAAACATGCAATTAGGGACTGATCATGAAGGAAAACTAATTTCCAATGAAAACCTATGAAGATCATAGGATGTTCTAAATTGTAGAAATCATAAACTTTGAAATTTTTAAGTTTCTTTAGGACAAAATAGGTGAAGGGATATACCCATTGATGAAATCTCATATACCTGGAGTAGAAACCTTGGCTTGATTCTTGGAATGGAGACTTGAAGCTTGGAACCCTAGTTCTTCCTCTGGGAGAAAACTTGAGAGAGAAGAAATCTAATTTGGGGAGGTTATGAGTAAATTGAGAGTTTTAGGTTGATAAAATCCCCCTAATCCCACATGGTATAGGTTAAAACGACAAAGTATAGAAATTAAAAGAGTGGAAAAGATCAAAGTAACCCTAACTAAAAATTGACGGAGGCCTTCTATGGTTTCCTTACTCAGACTTTTTACACTTCACAGATCGTGGAAGTGACCGTGAATGAAAAGAAGTTATGGGTTCTGAGGATCAACTTTTACAGACCCTTCTACGGTGCATAGAATATTGCACGGCTCGTACAAGTGTCCGTAAAGGACAGAGAATTCTGGGTCTTGTTTTATGGATCGTTCCATAGTCGGTGAAAGTCTCCATGATCCATGAAAGAGCTAGTGAAACCTTCTTACAGTTTTCCAAGTTCTTAGCTCCAGTCTACGGATCCCATCACGGCCTATGATTCCTTTCATAGTCTATGAAAGGTTTTGTACAAATACAATTCTATTGATATCAGTCTTTTTGATATTTCCAAGGTCTGATCTGGGCTTATGAACTTTTAGTGTGTTACAATATCTCCCTCTTGGGAACATTCGTCCTCAAATGGAGTCTAACTAGACTAAGAAGAGTAGGGAAGGATCTACAACCCAATACTGAAAACTAAACATTGATAAGTGAAGGAGTGACTGGCTCTAAACTAAAACATGAAAGATCTGATCTCATGAACATGCATGCATACTAAGACATCAGAATACTGAAACACATGAATATAAAATAGTACTAAGGAGGAACTATTACCTTATGCTGAAACAGAATAGGAAGGAAAAAGGTGGGCATACATGGGTATGATAATTGCTTCTTATTCCGCAATTTTCGAACAAGACAAGCAAAAATCTCAATTGGGACCTCTTCATAAGAGAGACTTTCCTTCAAACCGACACTTTCTGAAGGCATAATTGTAGTTGGATCACCAATGCACTTCTTCAACAAGGACACATGAAATACTAGATTCACATATGCCAATTCTAAAGGCAAGTCTAACTCATTAGCCACATTACCAAAACGCCTCACAATCCGGTAAGGACCTACATAATGGGGACTAACTTTTCCTTTCTTACCAAACTTTATCACCCCCTTCATGGGCGAAATCTTGGTATAAACACAATTATCTATAACAAATTCAAGCTCTCTTCTCCTCACATGAGCATATGATTTTTTGTCTACTCTGGGCCGTCCTTAACCTTTCTCTAATAAGTCAAACTTTCTCCATGGCCTCATGAACTGACTCGGGCCCTATAAAAACCACTTCAACAACTTCAAACCAACCTATAGAAGATCTATACCTCCTACCATGGAGAGCCTCAAAACGAGCCATCAGAATATTAGAGTGGTAACTACAGCAAACTCAATCAAAGACAAATGAGCATCCCAATTACCTTTAAAGTCAATTAAACAAGCTTTCAGCATATCATTCAAGGTCTGAACAATCCATTCAGCCCAACCATCTGTATATGGATGGAAAGTTGTGTTAAGCTTAACCTGAGTACCAAGACCTTTATTAAATGATCTCCAAAATTGAGAGGTGAACTGAGTATCCCTATCTAAGATAATGGACAATAGAATTCCATGCAATTTCACAAAATCTCGAATGTTAAGTCTAGCATAATCCTCGACTGAATAGGAAGGCTTAAATGGAAGGAAATGTGTAGACTTAGTCATTCGGTCGACAACCACTCAAATAGAGTCACAATGAAAATGCATGCGAGGTAAATCTGTGATGAAGTCCATATTCAAATCTTTCCACTTTCAAATAGTAAGACTAATATCCTAAGTCATACCGCCTGGTTTTCCGATGCTCAACCTTAACTTGTTTGCAATTTAGACACATAGCCACAATTACATAATATCCTTCTTCATCCCTTTCCACCAATAGACTTTCCGTAGATCACAATAGATTATATTAGCGCTCGGGTGAATAGAATACTGAGAACTGTCAGCTTTTGATAGTATTTGTTGCCTCAACCTATCAAAATTTGGAAAAAATAACTGACCCTGAAAATGAAGCGCACTATTTCCCTCTTAGGAAAAAGCCTCTATAGCTTCTTAGAGAACCACTTTCTCCAACTCAACCAAATTTAGATCATCATCGTGTTTTGCCTTTACATTTGGTACAAGAGATGATTTTGATCCATTCAAAATAATAACTCCACCATCTTCTAAATTGACCAAACGAACTCCCAAGCGAGCAAGCTATGAACATCACAAACCAACTCATTTTTCTCATCCTTGATGTGAGCAAAATTATTCATCGACAACCTACTAAGAGCATCTGCCACTACCTTCCCTTTACCCGGATGGTTAAGGAAACCCATGTCATAATCCTTTAATAACTCAAACCATCTCCTCTGGTGAAGATTTAAGTCCTTCTGTTTGAACACATATTGAAGACTCTTATAAACTGTGAACACATCCACATGAACACCATAAAGATAATGCTTCTAAAACTTCAAGGCAAACACCACCATTGCTAACTCTAAATCGTGAGTCGGGTAATTCTTCTCATGAACCTTGAGTTTCCTAGAAGCATAGGATATGACCTTACCATGTTTCATCAACACACATCCAAGACCAATTTTAAAAGCATCACAGTACACCATGAAACCATCTGAATGTTCTTGTAGAGTCAAAATAGGTGCCGAAGTAAGTCGAATCCCTAACTCCTGAAAAATCTCCTCAGAGGATTCAAACAACTAAAACTTCACTTTCTTCTAAGTCCATCAAGATAAAGTAAAAGCAATTGAGGAAAATCCTTCAACAAACCACCTATAGTTGTCACGACCCAAAGTACACCCCAGACATGACATGGTGAATAGGACCCCATGAGGCCCTAAACAATCCACTTGATATAAGCATGATACTATGCATATCGAATAAAGAAAATACAACATAAGAACGAGATATAAGTCTCAAAATTCTTTCTCCTCATAAGGAAAATATCAAGAGAGAACATGACTGAAATAAAGAGAAATTCAACTATGTCTGACAAAGCGTTGTATTATCATAGATGTGGTTAGGACAAACCCCTAAACCACGTACAATGTCTGAAAATTGAAATTACTAAAAGCAATAAAGGCATATGGTGGCAAGGTCCCCGAACCATGAGGACTCACCAATCTGCTAGCAATGATGAATTGATCCAACTAACCATGACCAGATGGAGAAGCGTCAGATCCTATATTATGAAACAATATAGGTACAATGTATACGTCAGTACTTTGAATGTACTGAGTACAAGGGAAAAAGCATAAAACAAAAGCATGATAGTATAAGGAGATCAGAGCATGAAATGCATGGCCAAGTAAAATGAGTCAAAGCTTAATAAGCTAAATAATAAATCATGGGACAAGGTCATTGCAACATTTACAAATCATAAGAAGAGCTAAAATCATAATCATTGAGGGAGTCATAAAACCTTTGAAGAAAATCATAATTCTTTTGTGGGATATTTACCATCAATCGACATAGACCATGTGAGCTAAACATGGAATCTAATGTCTTACTCCCACACCAAAAAGAGACGTCCTACTTTGCCAAGGTAAAAACCATAAAACTTGCTTTGTATCAATGTTGAATGGACATTTTATGGTTCGGACATAAAGCATGAAGCAATACCATTGGCTGGAAGTCTAGCATTGTAGAGGTACTGCAGAGTTGAAGTTGCAGGCTTTTGATACCTGTCCTTTTCATGTATGGAACATTAAGTCTCCCCAGGGATCTGGTCCCTCATTAGATCCCAAAGGTTATTAAATCATCAAAACTTCAGGCAACTCAAAATAACACCTAGATAAACAGCCAGGCTGAGCACATAATTTAGATGCTCGAGGATATGTTACGAGCATGCATGCTAGACTTTAAGAGAAGTTGGGATGATCATTTGTCTCTTATTGAGTTTGCATTTAATAACAACCACCATTCCAGTATTAGAATGACACCTCATAAGGCTTTATATGGGGAAAATGAAGCTTTCCCATTAAATGGTTTGAGGTGGGTGAGTCAAGGTTGATTTGACCTGACTTAGCACATCACATAGGAGAGTAGGTTAAACTTATTGCAGAGCAATTGTTAATAGCCTAGGGCTGCCAGATGTCAATTTTTGGTATGTGACGACGGGACTTGAAGTAATGTGTTGATGATTGGGTATTCTTGATGGTTATGCGTATGACGGGTTTTATGAGGTTTGGAAGGAAGGAAAATCTAAGCCCAAGATTTATTGGGCTATATCGGATCCTCAGAAGGGTAGGCCAAGTAGCTAATGAGCTAGAGTTTGTTCATCTACTCTTTTATGTGTCAATGCTGCGGAAATGTATAGGAGACCTTTCAGGTTGTCCCAGTTAGGGATATTCAGATCTTAGAGAAGTTTTCCTACGGTGAGACTTCAGTTCCGATACTAGATTGGTAGTTCCACAGATTGAGTACCAAAGGTGTGGATTCCGTAAAAGTCTTAGGGTAGAATAAGAATGTCAAAAAATTGACTTTGGAGGCCAAAGATGATATAGATTTAGATACCCTTATCCATTCTGATCACCAAAGGAAGGGTATGCCTACCTAGATCACATAGCCAAGGAGAGTTACCCCTTCTGTTGAAATTTTTTATTACAAGTATAATTTGATTAAGATATTTCTCTATTGAAGTGCATCTTGTTAGTATTGTGTATCACCCTGTGAGGTGTTTGGACTGGAACTTTTTGCGTTTTAGGTTTTCAGGTAGTCACATTTATGGAGAAGACTCTCTTGAAATTTTGGCAATTCCTAAGGACTTAACCATGTGACTCTGATTTTTTTTCATTCGAGGGTGAAAGTTTCGAAGGAGGGAAGGATGTAACACCCCACCCATTCAAAATATTCAAATTATTCCATACCTTTAGGGCAAGTCTAAGAGTGAGTAATATGTTAATAAGGATGTGTTAATGTATTTGAATGGTTCAACAATCGTATTTAAGTTTGAGGTCTAGCAAGTTGTAAAATAAAAGACCGCAAAAGTTATCATAAAGTACTCTTTGAATAGTTTCTCTGAAATTTAGGTCAAATGCCTTGGAATTTTCTCCCAATCTACAAAGAGTTAGAGTAACCACAATCTATCAAATCAAAGTTGTATGAGTCTAGTTTCCAATGCATCAAACCGTCTGTCCATACGACTTCAAAATAGAAATATATTCATGTTTTTGCGAGACGGTGCTAGGAGACATGTCAATGGCCCCCATGCCGGTGGAGGCTTATATATATATATCTTCTCCTTCGAGATTTATGTCATCTTTCAAGGAAAAATTAGAAAAATCCAGCAACTTAATAACTTATATCACCAAAATTATTGATTTTCTTGACCCAAGTCCTTGATAGAAATTGTTCTATGCATTGAGCTCATCATTGTGTCGTATAGTTTGACCCGATAATTTCATAGTGTATCACCGTTAGTATTGTGGCAGCAGGATTTTTGCTACGTTGTGATGCTTTGAACTATATCCCGAGGTTGAGATCAAGGTAAGAGTCTCCTTTCACTAATTATAGCTTTGATAAGCCATAAATAGTAATTTAATGCGGAAATCCATATTGGTTGTTTGATGGTCGTAGTAATTTCTACCCTTATTTATTGATTGAGATTACCCCATGTTGTAGTACCATAGGGGTGTGGGCAAAGTAATAAATCTGCCTAAATTCGACAGGAAAATATTTATTAAGACTAAATCTTTTCTCAGCAAGTTTTCTTCGTCGTATAATTAGTTGATACAACTTGTTTTTTTCATCTCCATAGTACTCATAGACATAATAGTTGTTGATGGAGTGGGCTGCTGGCTTTATATATATATATATATATATACAAGTGATGTTATTGGAATTACTCTTGCTTAGTTGCTTCCACGTATTAAAAGTAACGTAGGAATCTTCTTGTATAAATTGTCATCGCTTATTTAGTTATTGATAGCTTGTTGCCTTGCCAATGCCTTAATGGCTTTGTAATTAGCTGCTTAGTATTTCACTTTATATGGATAACATAACGATTAGTTTGACATAAATATTATGTGATTGCAACACTTATAAACTACATAGCTCGCTTATAGACCTTTGGTGTATCTTGACGCCTATAGAGCTAAGGAATTAGAGTTGTAGTTTTACCTCTAAATAAATAGTATTGTGGATGTCTTTTCAGTTATGATGGTGAGCTTGTAGGTGTTTCACTTATTTGTCAACAACCTTATACTTCGCTACAACATATAGATTGTTGTGCAGGTCGCTTAGAAAGTCACCTTACTTATTGATAAATTAAAAGATTATTTGATGCCTACAGTGGCTACCTCATCAGTTGTTTGTATTTGGGACTATACCTTTGAGCCATATACATATAGATGTCCCTTTATTTGTTTCCTAGAAAAGCTATTGACAAGCGTACCTTGCATATGGGGCTATACTTTGCTTATAAGAGGTATAAAATATCTAGAAAGACCGTACTGAAGCATGCACAACTATATTGAAGTCTACTCCCTTATGGACATCATTTATGTGTAAGTTGACATTACTGACCCTCAGTAGATCCTTGTGTGCTTGAGGTGTTATTAAAGGATCCCATAAGGCTCAGATACAACTATAGGATCCCAAAATGTTCAAGATACAAATGCATGAGCTAAGTGTGCTCAAGATACAGTAAAAGGTAGAAAAGATATGGTAGTTGTTGTAACCAAGTCATTGGGATCTATATGCTATTAATATAGACCCCATATTTAGGTAAGACATAGTATTAATTTGTATAAGTTATATCCATATTGCTCACCTTCGGGCTGTTTTATTATTGTTTTTTCCCTCAAGGATTGTAGTTAGTAGTAGGAATTTAACTTATGCCTTAGGGGTTATATATAGATTGCCTAAGGGGCTATCAAGATAAGTGGATGCCTACGGGTTATTCCAATAGCCTCCGGAGCTAATATGAAGTCAATGCGCTATTATGGTTATCTATGGGGTTATATTGAGAATTGTTCACTTACAAGCCACTTGATTGGCAAAGAGGGCTATACATTAATGCCCACGGGGCTATGTTGATATGTAAGAGGGATATGTGATGTCTATGAGGCTATATTGATGCCTAAGAGGCTATATACAGAATGTCTAAGGGGTTATCACAGAGTGCTTGAGGGGCTATTGAGCAGTAACGATTGCCTACAGAGATAGAGAATTACCAATAGGGGTATATAGATTAAATTATACCTACTGAGCATGACTAAGCTATAGTATTTGTTAATTGTACATGCCGAGCTTATAGGGGCTCGTGTAGGTTGAATTGTTTGTTGTTTGTACCTGATGAGCTTATGGAAGCCTAAGTAGGTCGCTATCTGACTAGTGTTTGTTTGCTAGATTCAAGAGCATGTCAGTACTCTCACCTTATTCTTGACTTATTTACTTACTTTCAGTATATTATGATACCTACTCAGTTATTATGTTGTCTTTCATACTCGGTAAATTATTTCATACTAACATCCCATTGCCTGGGGGCATTTCATTCTTTCCTACTGGTCCTAGGTACTAGATAGGTACACAAGTCTTCTTAGTAGTGTTGCCGAGTTACGATAGATTGGTACGTTTCACTTTCTCCGGAGTTGCCAAGTACAAAGTTTTTCTAATGTTTTGTTATGTTTAGCTGATAGGTAGGTCGGGCCCCTATCCCTATCAAGTATATTACTCTTATAGGATTGCACTCTTTGGATTGTATAGATGTTTGTTGTCAGCTATGATGACTTGTTGTTTTTCCTTTCTAGCACAATGACTTATTAGCATTGATCGTACAGGGTTATGTATGTTCGGTTTATATGTTTCTAGATATCTTGGTGGCCTAGAAGGCCGACACGGGATTTAGCTTCTGTTATATATGAATTACTGGGGTTAGGTGAGTTTATTATAGGTTAGGTTGATAGAAGCCTTGTCGGTTGAGGTCTTATTTTTAAGCTGAGCTATACTTGTTTGTTTTCTTGATGTTGTGGCTGGTATTACGCTAGTAACATAATGGTCAAGCAGGGTTCAACTCAGGGCCTAATTTTGATACCTAGTGTCATTTACACCACTTGAGTTTGGGGCATGAGAAATATGGAGTTTGATTGCATAAATACATCATATATCACAAATCACCACATTTCATGTTGTAGAACAACAATTTCATTCTAGGAAGCATTAGATTACAAATAAGAAGAAATTCCTAGTGATGCAACACCTACCCATAGTTTTTCCCCATAATTCCACCATTAACAATAATCCTAATGATTATAAGGTGGTAGCGGATTAATAGATGGAGAAGTTGATGGAAAAACTTACCTGAACAAAGAATCACCATAGCCTTGAGAAAATCGCTCTTGTAGGGTTCCACTGGACTCATTGTAGTGGTCATATGGTTTCTACATTAGACTCGTTGTAGCAGCTTTATGGTCTCTACAACGGACCTCACCCAAAATTATTCTTTAGCTATGACACTGTTTAGTAAAGGGACCGTAGCTTTCTAGTCCAAGCTCGTATTAACAAATGATTGTTGGTATTGGAAATAAGTTTCAAAGACCTTTAATTTGATAGATCGTGGGACAAATAACTCTTCTATTATATGACGGGCTTTGAAGTTTACCTAGTAAAACTTATATCAAAACTCAATTGATCAGGATGTTTTCAACAAAACATCATGGTAGGGTTTTCGTATGACCTTATTTCATACCAAATGCACTACCACACTAAGGAATTGATCTTAACACCTATAAAAATGTAATTTCATTGGGTTTGGGACTATCTACTTATAAATCGGGATTTTACGACTTATTTATCCTATGTTCGACATTTAATCGATGTCCTCAATGCCAGTTAAAACCATTTCTACTGAGGTTTGTGTGTATTTCATATTTGAAGTAACAAATGCACTCAAGCATTAAAAAGAAAGAATAGAAGTAAAAAAGATGAAAGAAAGGAACAAAGTTAAATGCCACATTGCCTACAAAGTTTGACGCATCACCAAATTGCCTAAGGCTTGCCAAAAGCCATAGATGAACCAAGTCCTGTACATTAAATATTATCTACATAGGTGTATGATCGTCCCATCACCAAAGCAGTTTGGTGAAGAAACATCACATTGCCAAATTTAGTAGTCGCCTGAAGGAAAAACTAAAAGCACAAGGCAAATTCGGCAAAGTGAAAGTGAAGTCGCCGCATCACAAAACACTTTGGCTAGCCTAATTGAAGTCGCCAAACTGATGTCATGGTAATTTTGTAATTGTTGTTTTCTTAGATATAAATAGAAATTTATAATGTAAAATAAATACTTTTCACTAGTCTGAACATTCTCAACTTATTTTGGAGTTTCGGGAAAGCTTGTAGAACAAGTAGATAGGTTTGGAGAAGATTACTTTCAATTTATACTTTTGGATTGCTAATTCTATTGTAGATTGTTGATATACTATGGCTAATATGGCTGAAGACAATGGTAATTTTATTATTTCTCTAGTTATGTCTAGCTAAGACGCTAATTCTTACGGGTTTATGATGTATGACTTAAAGTTTGTTATTGGGTATTAATCCATTATTTATTAATTGTTGATTTGAATTGGGTTCAACGGTTTCTTTATGTTTTCATTAATAATTAGTGGTTGCAAACACTAATTTACTATTGATCTCTTATGCTGCCTGAAAAAAGAAGATAATGGTGAGAAGATTCAGTTAACGATTATTTGATTTAATTCATTTAATAGATGAATTTAGATATAGTTTGGCTAATTTAATGTCATAGACTATATTGAATTGATTACACATTTGTTTTTGAGAGAACCCATGTGAGATTTGGTGATTGATTAAAAATAGTCATCGATATCTATAGTCTAGGATACCCAAGTATTATTAACTGATTGAAGCAATATTAAATACCCACTCACGTGACAATGATTAATGCTAGCACTTCCCTAGAAACCTCTGCTACTTGCAAACAACTCACGAGTTCGATAAATCGTGTCTTCATTGCTTAAATTGATCTTCGCATTGATGAAATACAATATTTACATTTAAAACCCTCCATTTACTTTCATCGAAATTTTAAAACACATGAATTACTAGTGGTTTAACTACTCTCTAGGGTGAATTTTATCATCTATTCCATATGGGATCGACCTATAACACCCTGCCATTTCAGAATGCCTAAATTAATCCGTACCTTTGTAGCAAGACGAAAAGTGATTAGTAAATTAAGATTGATGTGGTATGACTTATTTGAATTATCCAATGGTCGTATTTTATTTTTTGAAGTCAAGCAAGTTGAAAAATAAAAGTTGGTGAAAGTTATTGCAAGTTCCTTCTTAAAGAACTCTCCGAAGCTTGGGTCAAATGTGATCGGAACTTTTCTCCCAATCTATAAAGCGTAAGGGGTGCTAAGACCAATCATCTCAAATATATACGAGACTAATTTCCATCATACCAAACCGTTTATCCATACAACTTTAGAATAGAGAGGTATTTGCATTTTGAAGAGCAGGCATAAGTAGGCACGTGAATGGGTCCCATGTCAGTGAGGACCTATATCCATCTTCTTCTTTGGGTTTTCTTCATATTTTCATTCGAAAATTAGAGGAACCTAGAAAATCCATAGCCTAGGATCACTAAAATTATCGATTTGCTACACCTACGTCCTTAACATAAGTTGCTCTACACATGGAGCTCGTCATCGTGGTATAATTTATCCCGTCGATTTTGTAAAGTATCTCCATCAATATTGGAAAAGAAAGGGTTTGGTTGTATTTTTAGGTTTCGAGCTATATTACGAGCTGAATATAAAGGTAAGACCCTCCTTTCATTAATATTAATTTCGATAAGCCGCAAATAGTAATTTACGATGAAAGTCCATTTTATTGGATTGTTGTTGTTTCTTGTATTATGTGTTGTTGGTGGTCCTGTCCTATTGTAGTAACAAGGGGGATTCATACATAAGTCAATAGGCTAATTGATATCATCGAAAAAAGGTATGTTAATGCTATTCTCTTCTTTCGGCATGTTTTCTTAAAAGCTTAGGAGCAATAACAAAACTATTGTCATTGTATACTCATAACCATGAATGTTGATTGTTGGCTGCTCGAGTTGTTGTGTTTCTCCTTTGTTGGGAATCTTATTTTGTTTGTAGCGTCTATATGTTGGGAATGACTTAAACACTTTTCGTACAGGTTGCTTATTGCTAAATTGCTCGCCTTCACCCTATTGAATTGTTGTTGTTGCCCTTGGGGCAATTGTGGTTACCTGCACGAATGTGATCTTTGTATACGAGAATATTATCATGACCCAAAGTACACCCTAGATGTGACATGGCAAATAAGACCCCGGACAATCCTAAACAAGTCACTTGACATAAGCATGACGTAAAATAAATAAAATAAGAGAGAATAGGAAACACAAATCTCATATCATATAAGAAATCTAAACATTAGTGCGGAATACAAAATGGTGTCTGACATAGCCTTTCTAACATCATAAGAGTGGTTGGGACATAACCCATACACCACGTACAAATCTGAAATGAAAAGACAATAAAAGAACTAGAAACATCAATGGTCTTGTCCTCAGAGCATGAGGATTCACCAATCCAATGTGCTAATAGAACAATCCAAGCTAGCCACAAGCAGGAGGTGGAGCGTCAAACCCTATATTATGATACAATATAGGCACAAATATGCATTAGTACGGTGAATGTACTAAGTATGGGGAAATGCATAAAAACATAGGCACAGGCTTGAGAATATGGGGAACTTTAAACATGATATGCATGACCAAGTTCTTTAGTAAGTCAACTTACTGGGACTTGAAATTTTCAAAATCTCAAACCCAGACATATGACTTTCTTCCTAAGGCCCGTGGGACTTTCTATGGTCCGTAGGTCAGACTCGTAAATCACTGCATCAGTGCCAAAAAGAAACCTTTCCTTTCCAATCTCAACTTTATATTTCTGAGGTGTTACAATATCTTCCCCTTGGGAACATTTGTCCTCGAATGGGACTCAAGCTTGCATGAATAGTGTATGGAGAGAAACTAAGAACCCAACATGAATGCAAATCTCATCAAAACGCACATAAACAAGGAGAAATCACTACAAGCAAAATCATAACATCAAAATCAAGTTTTCATGAACATGCATGCATATGGAAACAAGAGAATGACTAAAACATATGAATTTGAAAGAATGAACCATGAGGAACTAAACCTCAAGCTAGAATAGGAGCAGAGGGAAAGAGATGAGGATACTTGGACATCATATTGGCTTCGGCTTCCCAAGAAGAACCCTTAGGTAATTGATTCCTCCAAAGAACCTTTATATTTCTCAACTTCAAAACTTGACATTCTAAAATTTCAACTAAAACCTCTTCATACGAAAGACTTTCCTTAACTCTCAAACTTTCCAATGGCACTATAGATGTCAGATCTCCAACACACTTTTTTCAACAAAGAGACATGGAATACCGGATGTACCAATCATAAATCATTAGGTAACTCTAATTCATAATCAACCTTGCCAATACGCCTCAAAATCTTATATGGGCCCACATGACGGGGACTAAGCTTCCCTTTCTTTCTGAATCTCATCACACCCTTTAGAGGTGGTATTTTCAAGTAAATCCAATAATCCACGTCAAATTCAAGCTATCTTCTATGGCATAATACGTTTGTCGACTTTGAGCCATTTTCAACTTTTTACGAATAAGTCGAACCTTTTCCATAGCCTCATGCACCAACTCGGGCCCTATTAAAGAAACCTCACCAACTTCAAACCAACCAATACGAGACATACACCTCCTACCATAAATATCCTCAAGCTGAGCAATTTGGATACTCGTGTGATAACTATTATTATAAGAAAACTCAATCAAAGGAAAATAATCATCCCAATTACCCTTAAAATCAATCATACAAGTGCTCAACATATCTTCCAAAGTCAGACTATTATGCTCGACTTGACCATCAATTTGAGGATGGAAAGTCGTACTAAGCTTCACTTGAGTACCTAGACCATTTTAGAAAGACCTCCAAAATTGAGTACCATGACCGGAGATAATTGATAAGGGCACTCCATGCAACCTTATGATTTTCTGAATATAAAGATTGGCATACTCTTCGGCTGAGAATGAAGTCTTTATGGGAAGAAAGTGAGTCGACTTCATCATTCGATCCACAATGACCCAAATCAAATCACACGAATAACGGGTATGAGGTAAATCCGTAATGAAGTCCATATTCAAACCTTCTCACTTTCAGGTAGAAATATTAATATCTTGAGCCAAACCACCCGAGTTCTGATGCTCAACTTCTACTTGTTAACAATTAGGACACTTAGCCATAAATTCCGCAATATCCTTCTTCATCCTATTCCACCAATAGACCTCCCGCAAATTGCGGTACATCTTGGTGGCTCGCGGGTGAATAGAATACCAAGAACTGTGAACTTCTCTCAAAAAATATTTCTTAACTCATCAACATTCGAAACATAGATTCGACCTTGGTATCAAACGACACCATATCCTCATTGGGAGAAAACCTCAATGGCTTTTTTGAAAACCAACTTCTTCAAATCAACCAATACTAGATCGAGATCTTGCTTAGCCTTCACATCTGATACTGTCACGACCTAAAGTACCCACTAGACGTGACATGGCGTACAAGATCCTGAAAGTCCCCATACAAGCAACTTAGCACACATCATTTAAGATAATAGATTTAAAATTCGAAAAATAATTTATATCAAGAGTTGACAAAAGTAGCAGAAGTCTAAACATAGTCTCAAAGCCATCTAATACATGAATAGAACGAAAGTGGGACGTAACCGATACAAGTTCTAAAAAGAAAATGACATAAAAGATAAACATGGCACTGTCCTCGAATGTATGAGAACTCACCAAGTCTTCAGAATCTCTAAGTAATCACTAGCCACGAACGGGATGAGAGGAATTGCCAAGCCCTACATTATGAGACAATGAAGGTGAAATTATGTGTTAGTACATGGAATGTACCAAGTATGAAGGGAATGCAATAAAACATGAGACATAATCATAAGGGAACATAATCTAAAACATGAAATGCATGACCAAGTTAAAACATAGTAAAATCATTTAAGAAGATTCATAAATCATGAACACGGTCAATGCATCTTTAAATCATAAAAGGAAGCTTCATAAAGCATTAGTAATTTAATTAGTTCATTATTGGGGGAATTTAGCCTTAACCGACATAGACCATGTGAGCTATAACAGGGAATACAGTGTCCTCTCCACAACAAAAAGGGGTTGTCCTACTTGGCAAGGTAAGGACCATGAACTTCTAGCTTAAGTGGATCCACTAGCTAATGTCTATCTAATACAATCATCCTATAGGGGAACATAGGTATGGGATAAGGAGATTGCTAATAGAAACCCGACCTGTACTACAGGAGAGCTTCCATCTCAATATCCTCTCAGTGCTAAGCATAAATCCCACGAAATAGTCATTAATCTTAACTTATATTATCATAGGATAGCTCTTTAGATCATGCGTTAGAAAACCTTTCACCGTCCATGATATTTTTATAATTGCCTTTAAGGCCCATGGTCATTCACTTCATGCTAGAAATGCCCTACTACTAATGGAAATAGTTTTTAAAATGTGATCTTTGATCATTGATGGCATAACTGGCTACCATACTAATTAAGGCCTAATTTTTGGAAAATAACCCGAAAAGCATTGAGGGAAAATGTAGATGTCATTCATGTCATGTGGTCAAGCTTCATGGAACATATAGATACCTTCATCCCTAAGCTTACTTTAGTCATAATCATTGATTTCATGAAAACATGCATAATTTCTTAAAACATATTCATATATTCAAGCTTCTTCATAAATTAGTGTTCATAGTCAAAATCCATAGATCAATGCATGGATTCACATGAAATTTGTTGAAAATCATGTAATTAAGTCTAAATCATCAAAATAAGACTAAAGTCAAACAATTGAATCCATACAAATAGAACCCATGAGGAATTGAATTAAAACCTAATCAATTTTGGAGAATTGAAGAAACTTTGGGGGCCTAATGAATGAATGGAACCCCTTGATAAACTCCCTACATACCTTGATTGAAGCCCTAAGCAATGATGAAGAAATAAGACTTGAACTTGAAAAACCCTAGCTTCTTTTTCTTTTTCCTTGATTCTAGAGCAAGAATTATTTGGGGAAACTTGGAGGGATTTTGAAAGTAATTAGAAAAGAGTAGAATTAGGCTTAGAGGACTTATATAGGGCTTAGGATTAGAGCTTAACTAACTTATATAAGGAATAGGTCAATTAGGGAAAACACCAAAAAATCCTTAAAAATAACTACTGGATCTCGACCTACGGTGGTCCGTAGGTCCAACTACGGACCGTCTTATCCAACCATAGAAAGATTCATTAGACCTTCAAATGACGGGACCCCATGTACGATCCGTCGGTCTATTGACATATCGTACATGGCAATCGTCAGTCTAACCCTTTAACCCTCAAAATTTCACTAACTTTGGAGAGACCTACTGTAATGACCCTTCAGGTCATATGTGTGTTTTTTCCTCTTTTCTGTCGTTTAGAGCATCCCTGTAGTGACACAAAGTCATTTCTGACTTGCTGGCACTGTAGGTTCGGTCGACTGGTCGTTCATTTGGTTTTTATGCCTGTTTTCCTGTTTTGGAGCTTTTGAATCTTGAAAATTTACATTCGGTCATAACTTCAGGTAAACAACCTTAGATGGGAATTTTGATGAGTCTATCAGCTCCGGAGAGGCCAAATTAGGCTAGAAGCATGGTTGGCCCGAGTCCCGGGGCTTCCGGTGTGATTTTGGGGCTAGTTAGCTTTTTAGCCTTCGAAATTTGGCTTAAAGTTGATTTTGGTCAACATTCTTAGTAAACACGCTCGGATGAGAATTATGTCAATACAGTTAGTTCCAAAATACCAAGTTTTCTCTAGAATGACCCTTCGAGAACTTTTGGGAGCTTCCGATCAAATTTTGAGGCCCTCGGTATAATTTGGCTAAAATGGCCCATTGGGTGTGGGACCATCTTTTCATCGAAAAAACCTCATATGGAAATTTTGAGTGCGTCATTGAGTTTGAAAGTTCGAATTTGATGGGGTAGCATATCTCGTTTGCATGCATGGGGTTCCGAATGAATTTTGAGCATCCCGTCGGAGTTTTGGGAATGCCTAAAACTCTGCCGGTGCACAGCTGATGTTGCAGATCTATTCCTTCTCCGTGTTCGCGGAATTGGATCCATGTTCACAGAGGTGTGGGCCTGTCTTCTCCACGTTCGCGGGCAAGGCTTCGCGTTTTCGGAGGTCCGAGGTATCCTTTTCTGCGTTCGTGGTAGGGCTCCGCGTTTGAGGAGGTCTAGGAGGCCTAGGGGAGTCTTCTCTCTGCATTCGCGGATAGGGTTCCACATTCGCGGAAGTGTGAATCCCTTCTCTCTGTGTTCACAGGGCCCTGGCCGCGTTTGTGGTGTAGTGTTTGTTTTTCCTCCGCGTTCACAGGGTCGTGGCCGCGTTCGCGGAGTTCAGCGGCTGACAGTGCTTATAAAGGTGAGGTCGAGGTTCATTTGGATGGAATGTTTAGAAATTTATCTCCCTCATCTTTTATCGATTTTGGGTGATTCAAAGTCCCGGGTGCTTGGATTTGCGTTGGCTGTGTGGATCTTGGCTTAGAGAGTAGTGGGCATTCCTCAATTTCCGTGAATGCGAGGCGTAAGTTGCTATCCTAGGCCTATTTTTTAAAGTTTGGTGTTTCTTGTTGTTGGCTGTTTGGAGCTGATCCAAGCCCTGATGGGTGTTCCATTTTGGAATACAAGTTTGGGAGAGGATTTGGTACCTCTTCACCGAGTCAATTCTGGAAAATCCGAAGCGGGTCCCACATATATTGAGTTTTACTCCAAAATTGGTCTGTCTCCGATTTTAATGATTTTAGTGTCTAGACGACCGTATTGATGATGTGACACTATTTTTGATGGCGTGGCAGTAGTTTGAGGCCGTTCGTAAGGGGAAAGCTTTGGCAGAGTGACTTGGAGCGCGCGTGATCGGTCTTCTGGTAGGTTACGGCTTCCCTTCCTCCTAGATTGAGCTTGAATGTGTAATTACTTGTCGACTTGCGTGAATATGGGTTGGGTAGCTAGTATTTCTGTTCTTCTTCTCTGATTTCTTTGTTTAGAGTTGATTTTTGGACTGTTCGGGACTAGTATATGCTTCAGTATGGGTCGTTGACTTGGGCTGTTGATGATTTGTTGTGGGTTATTTGTTGGGTGGTTTTCTATTTTTGCATGCATGTGTTCGGGTTATTTTCTTGTGTTTTGTTAATTGCGGTGATGTTTGACCTTAGAATAGGTTAGGGTAGTGTTGCCTTAGTCCCATGCACTTGGTTGACTTGAGTATGTATCCGACGTCGATTCGGATGGGCTATATCCTTGTAGAATGGTATAACAGACTTGGGTCTGATAGTATGGGCCTTAGTTTAGGTGAACTCGTGGCTTTTTGGATCTTCTATCCTTTCTCTTCCTATCTCTGCTGTTCTGGGGTGCTGCCAGAAGATTTTACTATTGCACCGATTGACGATTTTGTTGTGCTAGGCTAGAAGCCTTCGTTTTATATCCTTGTAGGGGCGGCATCCCGTGGTGTCTAGCCTTGTGTTGAGTTGGTTGGTCGTGGCTTGATTATGTTCGAGGTGGCTAGCTCCAGTTCGAAGTTGACGTTACACGGTTAGAGTCCGTTATTTCTAGCTTGAGACTGTTGAGCGAGAGCTGCTAGTCCGATGCTAACATTACACGGTTAGAGTCCGTTATTTCTAGCTTGAGACTGTTGAGTGAGGGGTGTTATTTCCAGTCTGAGGCTGACGTTACACGGTTAGAGTCTGTTATTTCCAGCTTGAGACTAATGGTTTCGGTTCGAGGCCCAAGTTCTATTATTTTCAGTTCGAGGCAATTATTTCTAGTTCGAGGCTGACGTTACACGGTTAGAGTTTATTATTTCCAGCTTGAGACTAATGGTTTGGGTTCGAGGCCCAGGTTCTATTATTTACGGTTTGAGGCTATTATTTCTAGTCCGAGGCTTACGTTACACGATTAGAGTTTGTTATTTCCAGCTTGAGACTGATGGTTGGGTTAGAGGCCCAGGTGCTATCTTTATTGGGTTTGAGGCCCATGGGTGTTAAGGCTTTTGGAGTTGGGTTCCCTTGTTTTCGTAGTGTAGATTCTCTGTGTAGCTGTTGGGCTAATGGGGGTCCGCTCGGGTTCTTGTTTGTCTGTGCTTGAGTGTGCCTAGCGGGTATTATGGGGGCCCAGTTGGGTTTGTTGTGATATTCTTAGATTACTTTCTGTTTACTCTATTCCAGTTCTGTTGACCTCTGTCATGTTGATTCTATCTTTTCTACCTATTTCTACCTTTCTCTCTCAGTCGGCCTATGACGCCTACTAGGTACTTGTTGCTTTAGTACTCATGCTACACTTTGCATTTGTTTTCGTGATGCAGGTTCGAGCACCAGTTATCAGTGTTGAGTTCTAGCCTGTAGTTGTCTATTCAGGAGACGAGGGTGAGCACATGGCGTTCTAGGATTACCTGTCTCCGTCTGTATTTACATTTTGACTTGTCTTTTATTTTCGAGACAGTTTGTTTTTGTGGTCCACTTTTGGGACTTGTACTCTTGTTAGTAGTTATGTACTTGTGACTCCTAAGTTCTGGGAGGTGTCTTGTATATATATAGTTTTGGTTTCATTTCCTCCTTCTCTTGTGTGTTCTCATTTTATGTTTCCACTTAGTTGAGGTTAGTTTCCACCCTCAGTCCCATTACTGTTAAGTTTCGGGATAGGGTTTTGGCTGGCCTACTAGTGGGGTGATAGGCGGCATCATGAGTCGAGAGATCGGGTCGTGATAAGTTGGAATCAGAGCCCCAGGTTCGTTGGTCTCACTTGGACAGAGCTAGCATCTAGTAGAGTCCTGCGGTTCGGCGCAGGGATGTCCGTGACTTTTCTTCGGAAGGCTACAGAGTGTCCGTAGGAGGTTTTCTTGTTTTGATTCCTAATTGGTTTCATGAAATCTCACTTGTTTCAATTTGTTGCAAGATGACTCGCACGCACAGTAGAGATCGACCCTGAGGTCGAGGTGGTGCGGCGGTATCAGGCCAAGATAGAGCGAGGACTCTAGAGCTGGAGGCGGAGCCTCGTAGTGAGAAGGTTCCTCCTCAGTCGGTGGGGCCGAGACAAGCCCAGCCACTGCTATCACCAGCTGCCGCCCCTGATCTTCAAGGCATGCTTGCCCAGATCCTAGCTATTATCGAGGGTATACAGCAGCAGCAACAGCCGGCCCCAACACTAATCCCAGAGCCAGTTCCAGCACAGTAGGGCCAGCCTGTGGTAGCGGCGCCAGAGGTTCATCAGTCACCAGCACCGACTGCGGTTCAGCCGGACCCTTTGGACGGGGTTATGCCACTCCGAGAGCAGAAGATGCTCGGGGTGATTCTCAAGCTATCACTGCCGAGATTTTCCAAGGCTGTAGAAGAGGACGCCCAGGAGTTTAGTACTACTTGTCTGGAGCGACTGCAGACTTTTGGCCTAGTGAAGTCGAGGGGATGCGTTTTCACTACTTATCAGCTAGACGGACTGGCCATACAATGGTGGCATTCCTTCATCGAGACCAGGCCAGCTAGGTCACTACCAGTATCGTGGAAGAGTTTTCGGAGGCTTTTCTGGCAAGGATTATCCCACGGAGCATCAGGGATCGGCTTCGTGATGAGTTCTAGAAGTTTGAGCAGGGCTCCATGATAGTATCTGAGTGTGAGGCCAGATTTCTCGAGTTGTCCCATCATGCCACCGTGATTCTACCTACTGAGGCGAAGCGGGTCCGATGTTTTGTTAGAGGTTTGAAGCTGCAGCTGAGGATTTAGTCGCAGTCTATGTTATCAGGGGCCATTCTTTTCTGGATGTTGTGGACCATGCCTGCACTATTGAGTAGCTCCATCGTGAGGCCTACGGGGGCTGTGAAAAGAGGGCCAAGCCATATGATAGCTTCGGCGGGACCCGTCACATGCCGAGGGATACCCGAGACCAGGTTCCTCAGAGGTTCCCGCCAGGTCAGCCCAGTCGCCCGTTCCAGGCTTTAGTGCAGATCTCAGAGGGTGACCAGCACCGTCAGAGTAGGCACAGTGTCAGCTCGAGTCAGGGTCGAGGTGGGTTCCAGATAGGTTAATCAGGTCGGGGTGGTCGGCCTTCAGCGGTGAGTAGATCTTCGCAGGGTTACTTTACTTATGGAGAGCTTTGTCATTATTCTAGGGAGTGCCCAGTTTCCAGATCAGCTTTACTAGCTCCTCAGGCGGTGAGACCGGTTTCAGCGGTAGCACCTCCAGCTAGAGAAGGAGGGCAGCAACAGGGTGCTCGGGGAGGTCCTCTAGGAGGCAGGACAGGCGGTAGAGTGGATGCACGGGGTAGGGGAACCCAGGGCCATTTCTATGCAGCTCCTGCAAGAGCAGAGGCTGAGGTGTCTTATGATGTGATCACATGTACGATTCTTTTATGCCATCGGTCCACTTTAGCCTTATTTGATCCTGGTTCTACTTATTCGTATGTGTCGGCTTATTGTGTGCGTCGATTGGGAGTGAGTCATGAGCCCTTATATGTACCTTTATGCATTTCGACCCTAGTAGGGGATTCTTTAGTAGTGGATCAGGTTTGTAGATCTTGTGTGGTGACTATTTGGGGGCAGGACACTCTGGTCGATCTTATTGTACTTTGTATGATGGATTTTGATGTGATTCTAGGCATGGATTGGCTAACCCCTCACTGGGTTGTCTTGGAGTGCTATGCGAAGACCGTTACTTTAGCCATGCCTTGTATTCCGTCGGTAGTGTGGTAGGGCTCTTTAAGTTGCCGGCCAGTTGGAGTGATTTCTTATGTTCAGGCTCGGAGGCTAGTGGCTGGCGAATGTTTGGCATATTCAGCGTATGTTAGAGATGTTAGTAGGGAGGGCCCTATAGTTGATTCAGTGCCTAAAGTCTGAGAGTTTGCTGATTTGTTTCTTGCCGACATTTCTAGCCTGCCCCCAGAGCGAGATATTGACTTTGCCATTGATTTGGAGCCGAGTACTCATCCTATTTCTATTCCACTGTACCATATGGCACCTTCAGAGCTCAGTGTTCAGCTTATGACCTCTTGGGTAAGGGGTCCATTCGACCTAGTGTATCTCTTTGGGGTGCCCCAGTTCTATTTGTGAAGAAGAAGGATGGTACTATAAGGATGTGTATTGATTACAGGCAGCTGAATAAGGTGACGGTGAGGAACCGTTACCCCATGCCTCGTATTGATGATCTGTTCGACCAGATTCAAGGTGCCCCAGTGTTTTCGAAGATTGACTTGAGATCTGGCTACCATCAGTTGAGGGTTAGAGCAGTGGACATCCCTAAGACAACATCTAGGACTCGTTACAGCCATCATGAGTTCCTAGTGATGTCTTTTCGGTTGACTAATGCCCCTGCCGCTTTCATGGACTTGATGACTCATGTATTCAGGTCGTATCTGGACTCCTTCATCATAGTTTTTATTGATGATATTTTGGTATGCTCGCAGAGCCACGGTGAGCATGAGCATCATTTGAGGATAGTGCTACAGACTTTGAGAGATCATCGGCTTTATGCCAAGTTCTCAAAGTGTGAGATCTGGCTTAAGTCTGTAGCATTCTTGGGGCACGTGGTGTCCAAGGATGGACTTCCAAAATTGAGAAGTAATTTGGGTACCACGATTGGAGATAACATATACGGGCATTCCATGTAACCCAATCATTTCCTTTAGATATAATCTTGCATAATCTCTGCCGAATAAGAAAATTTGACTGGAATGAGATGAGCTGATTTCGTCATACGATCAATAATAACCCAAATTGAATCATGTTACCACCGGGTGTGGGGTAAATCAACAATAAAGTCCATGTTCAAATCTTCCCACTTCTAAGTAGGAATGCTAATATCTTTGGACAAACTTCCTGCTTTTGATGCTCAACTTTAACTTGTTGACAATTAGGAAACTTAGCCACAAATTCCACAAAATACTTCTTCATCCCATTCCACCAATAAACCTCCCGCAAGTCACGGTACATCTTGGTGGCTCCCGTGTGAATAGAATACTGAGAACTTTGGGCTTCCGATAGAATTTTCTCCCTTAAGTCGTCAATATTGGGAACACACAAATGAACTTGATATCGAAGCACACCATCTCCCTCTTGGGAGAAAGCCTCAATGGAATTTTTAAGCACTGCTACCTTCAACACAACCAATATCAAATTAAAACCTTGCTTTGCTTTCACATCTGACACAAAAGACGATGCCGAACCATTAAGAACAACTATACCTCCTCCATTGGATTCAACCAACTGAACACCCAATCGGGCCAATCTATGGACAACACGAACAAGCTCTTTCTTATCATCCTCAACACGAGCTACACTACTCATTGACAACCGACTTAAGTCATCGGCTACCACATTGTCTTTGCCCTGGTTATAAAGGTCACTCATGTCATAGTCCTTCAAGAGTTATAGCCACCTCCAATGGTGAAGATTTAGATCTTTCTTATTGAATACATATTGCAAACTTTTGTGGTCTGTAAGGACATCAACATGGACACTATACAAATAATGCCTCCAAATCTTTAAGGCAAAATCAACCACCGCTAGTTCCAAATCACGGGTAAGATAGTTCCTTTCATGAATCATAAGTTGTCTTGATGCATAAGCAATTACTTTCCCATCTTGCATCACAACATAACTAAGACGAACCTGTGAAGCATCCCAATAAACCACCAAACCATCTGATCCTTCTAATAGTGTCAATATTGGAGCCGAAGTAAGTTTATCCTTCGACTCTTGGAAAATCTTCTCACAGGCTTCCGACCATAAGAATTTCATCTTCTTTTGTGTCAGTGTTGTAAAAGGTGAAGCAATAGTCGAAAACCCTTCCAGAAACCTTCTATAATAACTGGCCCAACCCAAGAAACTCTGTATATCTGAAGCAGACAAAGGTCTAGGCCAATTCTTAACTGCCTCTATTTTCTTAGGATCGACTTGAATACCTTCACAGTAGAAAATATGGCCAAGGAAAGCAACAAACCTCAACCAAAACTCACACTTGTTAAACTTAGCATATAACTCAGGATCCTTGAAAATTTGCAACACAATCCTCAAATGCTAAACATGTTCATCCTCACTCCGTGAATAAATCAAAATATCATCAATAAACACAATCACAAACATATCAAGGTATTGCTTGAAGACCCTATTCATCAAATCCATAAATGTGGCCGGAGCATTAGTCAAATCGAATGACCTCACTAAAAACTCATAATGACCATACAGAGTTTGAAAATCCATCTTTGGAATGTCACTCTCTTTCACCCTCAATTGGTGATAACCCAACCGGAGGTCAATCTTAGAGAAAAAAACTAGCACCTTGGAATTGATCAAACAAATCATCAATCCTTGGAAGAGGATAGTTATTCTTAATGGTAACCTTTTTCAATTGCCGATAATCAATACACATGCGAAGTGAACCATCTTTCTTACGAACAAAAAAAGCTGGAGCACCTCATGGAGAGATACTCAGTCAGATAAAACCCTTATCCAATAAATCTTTCAATTGCTTCTTTAATTCCTTAAGTTCTTTTGGAGCCATGCGGTAAAGAGGAATAGAGATAGGCTACATATCTTGGAGAAGGTCAATACCGAAATCTATTTCCCTTTCGGGAAGAACACTATGTAAATCATCGAAAAACACTTCTAGAAACTCATTTACAACGTGGACCGACTCAAGAGTATGGGTTTCTGAATCTATATATCAAACCCGAACATGATGATATATGCAACCCTTTGAAATCATTTTTCTAGCTTTAAAATAAGAAACAAACTGACCCTAAGGGATAGAATTTCCCCCTTTCCATTCTATGACGGGCTCATTTGGAAACTAAAATTTAACCACTCGAGCTCTACAATCAATAAACTCATAACAAGAATGTAGCTAATCCCTACCCAGAATAACATTGAAATCTAACATAACTAGTTCTACAAGATCAACATGAGTGACTCTATGGGATAAGGAGGCAGACAATTTCTATAGACACTCTTAGCCACAATATATTCACCAACAGGAGTAGATAAAGAAGAAGGGTCTTTTAAAACATTCGGAGAAATATCAAATCACATAGCCACATATGCTGTCACAAAAGACAAGGTAGCACCGGAATAAAAAAAAGCATAAACATCTAGATGTAAGACTTTCAACATATCGGTTACCACATCAGGAGAATCCTCTTGATCATGTCGAGTTTGAAGTGCATAGAATTGGTTTTGCTTTGGAGCACTTGAACCCGAACCACTAGGTAGAGCTTACCTACCATCATTTACCTTAGTAGCAACTGACAGGAAATCCCTCATCTTGTGACCAATCTTACAACAACAAAAGCAACCATCTGTACCGGCTAAGCATTTACAATCATGCTTCCTTCAACACCTAGTGCAAGTAGAAAAAGAAGATCCACAACCATTTCCTCTTTAAGGCTTAGGGTTAGACACCCTATCTTTATTGAACTTAGGAAACAAAGCTTTAGAGGAACCTTGACCAAAGAACATTTTTCGTAATTTAGAATGACCATGTCCATCGAACCACGAATGTGAAATGTCACCATCACCAGTCTTTGCCCTCTTTGCCTCCCTAGATCTTTCCTTAAGATTCTCCTCTTAGATTTGTTGAGCATCAAGCATTAAATAAGAAATATCCATTACCTTAATGAGCATGGCGGTACGACATTCCTTAACCACAAATTCGGACACATCTAAAACAAACTTACTCATCCTTGCCCTAAAATCGGCAACCATAGCTGGAGAATACCTAGCCAATTGAGTGAACTTCAAGGCATACTCCTTCACACTCATATTTCCTTGACGAAGGTTGATGAACTCCTGAACTTTTGCTTCTCTCATTTCAAGAGAAAAGAAACGGTCAAGAAAAGCAACCTTAAACTTCTTTCAATAAAGAGGACCCGCGTCAACCACCCTTTCACTCTTCCATTATTCAAACCAAACTTGAGCAACACCCTTAAGTTGATAAGTGGCCAATTCCACCTTCTTAACCGTAGTCACTTCCATAATTCCCACTATCTTGTAAACTTAAACAATGAACTCTTGAGGATCCTCATCAACCTTAGAAACATGGAATTCTGGAGGATTCATTCTAGTGAAGTCCATTATCCTTGCAACCGTTGTACCCACATTTGGGTTCACGGGAACATAAGCCTCTCGATTGGCTTGATCCGTCATAGCTTGAACCAACACTTGAAAAGTGGCTCGGAACTCTGAATTAGTCACTTCTTCAGCCGGAACTTGAGTAGCTTTTTATTCCACATTCTCACCTTCATTTCTTCTAACGTATTCTCTTCAAGGGGCCATATCCTGAAAAGCACCGAATAAGGATTAGGAGAGAGACATATAGAGTTAGACTCTATCACATGACGTTAGAATGATGAAAGAAGTAGAATTTCCTAAACATCTTATTGCCTTTTATTCATAAATGTGTCACGCTTCACACTCATGAACAAGACTCTACTTGACATGACTTGTGAGATATCCTAGGACTTTTCTAAACCTTGTGCTCTGAATACCAAGATTGTCACGACCCAAAGTATAACATAGGCGTAACATGGCGTATAGAATCTCGAAAGGCCCTACACAAGCCCCTTAGCATACATCATACAAGATAATAGAAATAATGATTTCAAAAGTAGCAATCTTATGTAATAAAAGAGTTTGACAAAGCGGAAGTCTAACATAGTGTCAACAAGCCATTTATTACATCATAAGGAAGTGATTGGGATGTAACCCATACATCACATACAAAATCTAAAAACTAAAATAAAGAAAGCAATAAATGTGTCATGGTCCTCGAAACATGAGGACTCACTAACTCTTGATCTTTGATTCACCCAGGAGATCAACTAGCTACAAGTGTGAGAGACAGGAGCGTCGGACTTTACATTAGTAAAACAATGTAGGCACAAGTATACATTAGTACATAGAATGTACTAAGTATGATAGCCATGAATAAGAGTTATGAAATCATGCTAAAAAGGACTTTACATGACATGCAATGACCAAGCTAAATCATAAGATAAAAGGTTAGAAAACATTAGTCATAATCATGGTCAATGCAATCTTAACATGTTTAAAACACTTTGTGAAATAACTTGGAAGTAACTTAGTTCATTATTGTGAGTATTTTATCATTAACCGACATAGACCTTGTGAGCTAGAACATGGAATCTGGTTTCTATTCCATACCAAAAAGAGATGTTCTTACTTGCCAAGGTAAGAACCATGCGACTGAACTAAAGTGGATCCACTACCTAATGTCTATATGAGACAATCCTATAGTGTCACAAAGTTATGGGACTTAGCAATTGCTACTAAAGGTCCACAGATGCTAAACGGAAACCTTCATCCCAAAAGCACGCTCAGTGCTAAGTAATATCCCATGGAAAAGTCATTATTAATATTTGTATTATCATCCATGGAAAGGCACAATTAAGAAACCCATCCAAGCTAAAGCTCATTTAGAATAGCTCCTAAAACATGATTCAACTTAGGTGAGAAAACCTTTCAACCTCATGAATCCTTTTGTGAGAAAAACATTTCACAATCATGTTCTTAGTAGTATGTGAGAAAACCTTTCACAACAACATTGATACTTTACTCTCAAAACATCCTCAAAACATTTACATCAACTTCATAAAAACATGCATATCTTCATAAATTCATCTTTCATAGTACATAAGTTTCATCATGTATTCATAATAAAAATTCATGGATCATGCATGGGTGCATATGAATTCAACTTAAAATCAAGTAATTACTTTAATTCATGCATTAAAAGATAGAAAACAATCAATTGAATCATAATTGAAAAGAACCCATTAAGATTGAATAAAACCCTAACTTTTGATTGAGAATCTAACTTGAAAAATTGGAAGATTTTGGGAACCCTATGGGAGAAAGGACTCCATAGGTGAATATTAACATACCTCAATGATCAAAGCCCAAAAGCTATGTTGAATTGGAGACTTGATCTTGCAACCCTAGCTTCTTCTTCCTTAGTTTTAGAGAGAGGATTTTGGGGATCAACTTGGAAGGAAATTAAAATTTAGGTGAATGATTTAGAATGGGTAGTTTTAGGACTTAATCCCTTATATAGGGCTTAAAATAGGGATTAAAATAACATAGTTTAGGTGCCAAACACATAGGGGAAAGACTAAAATGACCTTTACTTAAAAATTGACAGGTGCCCTATATAGAAAGTTGGACGGTCCGTATAGGGCACTATTGGCCATATAGAGAATGATCCAGGTGACCCCAAATCCTGGCAACTTTTAACTGCTGGGCCACCTCCCTAAATGGTCAGTGGACCTTTTTCACGGACCGTTTAGGGTTCATTGAAGGGACCCTGGCCTGTTTTAGGCCCGTGGTCCTTCCCATTAACCTGCTTTAACCTTTTCAAAGTTTAAGGTGCTGCAATCATCTACTTCATTTTTTGCATTCAGCTTGTGACATGACATGATATTGACAGGTTTACAATTATTTATACTAAACAAAAAACAAAGATTGTTAGATAGCAAAATTAAAGCAAGTGAAATAAATTTTTGCAATAGAAGAGGCTTTCATTGAAAATAATGAAATACGAACTTTGGCCATGATCATGAGCCAATTTTCCTTTTTCAAAACATTACAAGGGGAATTAAAGCATAATGAGGTAAAAAAGACATAAAGGGTGGGTCTCGGGCTTCTTTTGGACTACCACCAATTTTAAAAATAATATAAATTCGTATTTATCTTCTAAGATAAACAAGAAATCAAGACCTGAGTGGAGGTCAAATTAGGCATTTGCTCCTTTGGATCGACGTCTCGTATGTCTGGTGTCTCGATAATTTCTTCAAGCAAAGCATTACCTTCTTCGAACAGATTCATGATTCCTTTCCCTAAACCATTGTCATAGTCATACTCTTGCATTGAAAAACGATAGATATAAATGAGGCAATGGTTTCAACAAAGCGCGATAGACCTTTTGCGTGTTTCTGACCCTCCTTCGACACTAAAGTCAAAGCTTTATGGAATGCCATGATCACAAATTTTGATTTCTCACTTATGCTCAGTGAAGCTACAACTTTCTCAAGGTTGTCAGAGTTGGTTGGGATTATAGATTTACCCAATGCTTCTTCCAAATGCACACGCAAGTGTACGTGGTCGCGCAAGTAATATAGTGTCTCTAAAAGAGCCGAATTATCGAACCCAAAGGACTTGTCGATTAATTATTTTTACTAAATTATACTAGTGTAATTATTTATTCAAGAGTGCCAAAAGAATTTTATTTATAAATAGAAGAATACAAGAATTAAATACTAAGATTATCTTACTATGATTGGGGAAATTTCCAGGTTTGCAGCCTACTTAGAATTCATGCATAATATCTTTTTCTATGGATTTCAATTGGTTATCAAATCAAGGATTTACAAGGTTGAATGTATGATCATGGTCTCCCGACCTCTAATTACCTACCACAATTGGCAGTCTAACTATATCGTTGAGCGGGGATAAACTAAACCAAGTGCAGAGCATTAAGTTTTTATCTTCTTTAGTAACCAAGCAAGGTCTCTAGGTATATCCCTATCCTAGATACAAATCAACCCTAATTCTAGAGAAGATCATGCTCCTTTTTACCCACATTTTGTCCTCCTATTCCTCTTCCGAGTTCAATTTAGAAAATAAATTTATTTCAATGGTGGCCAATCACGAAATACTAAATTAAAAAAAACAATTTATACGATAACAAAACTATAATCCATAAAATTCAATACTAAATAATCATTCGTAGCTGCAACCCTAGAATAATGGTCTTTAACTACTAATATCTCATAAAAGAAAAAGAAGAAAAGAACTCTAAAAATATAATGCCTTTTCCCTAAATATTATCTCCTCCCATAATAATTATTTCTATGCATTATTTATAGATATAGAAATCCTAAATAAAACAATTGATTCTAAAAAGAATTGGGAACCCAAAACAAATAGGAATTGGGTTCCGCGTGAAACTACGGCCGCCTCAACAATTAACAATTTGCTCCTCTTCCTTAACTTGCTGCCACGTGGCAAATGTGCTAACTCCAAATTCAATTATTTCCTCAATTGCAATTCATATATATTATATATTATTATATTCAATTTAATCAATTAAGTTGTTTTCTTGATTTCCTTCTATAATCTTTAATTTTTATTTATTTATCTCCAAACTTCTTCATCTTCACCTCAATTTAATTCTTCAAATAAAATATACTATTTAGCACAATCCATAAAATTCATGATAAAAAGGACAAGTAAAAATACTAAATGTGAGACAAATAATGATTAAAAATATATTTTTTTGGCTTCACATCATCACCTCACACTTAAACTTTTCCTCGTCCTCGAGCAAGCATTAAAGCTCATCTAAAAAAATCCAATGAGGAATGACATCACTTTAGTTGATACAAACATTTACGCCATGTGATAAATTTCAAAACATCAAGTACACTCTCAATCATTATACAAGACATACAACTAAACAACAAATCTCTAACTTCCTAACCTTAAGGAAGTACTCTAAACTCATCACATTTAAGTTTGCTTACCTAATCTCATCAAAGAAAGCTAGTAAAATCACCTATATATCATGAAATAAGTGTCCCCACAAAAAGAAATAGTCCACAGACTTAAATCAAAATATTGAATATAAATTAAGGACTTAGCATCAAAGAACAACTCTCACACTCACAAAGAAAATTCACATGTATGCACAATGAACCATATGTTTGCCCATTATGTACATCTCCACTAATTAAACATGCTTAAAATGAATCAAATAGGACTTTAACGGGTTGTATTGTATGCTAGGGGACGGGTAGGAAAACTATATAATAGTGACTTACACTTCCCTAAGCACTTTGCAATTTTAGACTTCATCACACATTATTTTCTTCTCTTTATTTTCAGCCCTCTCTTCAACAATTATTTCACAAGTAATTCTCATCATCGCAATAATGCTTCAATCAATTTTTTTCTCAAAGAATTTTTTTTTCATGTCTTTTTTTTTTTTCAATTTACATTCTTTCAAAGATGCTTTTTCATCACTTTGTAGCTATCATTGATTACCTTTTTCACTCAATCATCCCTTTTTCTTCAAATTTAACAATTATAATAAGTCTATACTATAGTGCTCTAGGAAGCAAGGTGCAAAATTTAGGGATTCAACAAAAAAGTCGAGGTAAAAATACGGTTACCACTAGGAGTGGCAAACAAGCGAGCCGAATCGAAAATGAGTTAAATAAAAATGGATAAAACACTCGACTCAACTCACATTTTAAATGGGTAAAAACGAGTTACCCAATGGATAATATGGGTAAATATGGATACCCATATTATTGTAGAGATCTTGTTAAAAGCTTCAAAAATAAATTTTTTTTGAAAGTTTTTATATCATTCTACCCCCTATCCAAAAAAAATGTAAAAAAAATTAGTTTGTTTTTTTTATAAAAAAAGATTAATTTTTTAAAAAGTTTTTTTTAATCACCCAACCCCCCTACCAGCCCCTCTCCCGCCCCACCCCCACCCCCAATTCCAAAAAAAATGCAAAAAATATTTAAATATTTTTTACTATTCCACCCCCTTACCCCCCCCCCCCCACACTCCCCCATCCCCCAAAAAATGTAAAAAGAATTAAAAAAATTTTATAAAAAAATAAAATTAAAAAGTCTTTTTTTACCACCCCACCCCTTACGACTTTTCTTTCTTTTATGAATGAATATCTTTTACCCATTTTATCCATTTAACTACCCACTTTTAAATGGATAATATGAATATTATTCGTTTTTACCCATTTTTAAATGAGTTGGGTACCCAACCCATTTAAAATGGGTAAATATGAGTGGATACCCATATAAATTACCCATTCTGCCGCCTCTAGTTACCACCAAAAAGTTACAGGCTCAAAAGGGCTAACTAGTGATATAATAACTTAAAAGGCTAGAATTCAAAAGACAAATCAAAGAAAGCCTATTATCATCTCCTAAACAAAGCAACACTTTTTATTTTTGCTTCAATAACATGCAGGGCAAGTTCTAGACTAAGATGCAAACATCGAACAAACAAAATCTCACCAGACATGGCACATGTATCAATAAAGATGAACCAATTCAACTTCTAAGAGAGACAGTGCTATAACAAACTACAATAAATGAAGTTATATACAAAATCACAACCATGAGCCTAGGTGTCAAAGAGTTTGCAATTTTACTAGCAATCAACGCATTCACAAGAAAGTGCTACTCAAAATTACGCCCAAATAGCAAGTATCAAACAAGTCAAAAGGGTCTTTTCTTTTCTCTCCAACAAATAAAAGTAAGAAAAAACTTACTCCCTAAAAAAATAAAATATAATCGGTTCAAAGGGACTATCCTCAGGAAAAGAACCAAAAACAAAAGCCAAGGAACATATCCTAAAAAAAGAAAAGACTCAATAAAACAGTAAAAACTAGGAATTCTTTCTCCCACCCCACACTTAAAACATGACACTATCCCAGTGCAACAATTCAATACATAAGCTAAGAGTGAAAGAAAAATTTTTTATGACATAAAAAAAAATAAAGGGTTGGGCTAAGTGTGCTTCTGTTAACGAATAATTTTATGTTTTTGTACCCAGGTCCACGACGCGGCCTGGATACAGACTTCACTGCCCAGAAATTTTGTTTTCATTTTTTTAGACAAATATTAAAAAACTTTAAGGCACACTTCACCCTAACCATCAAATGTGGAAGAATCCCCACCCCACACTTGAAAAGATGTTGTGTCCCCAAAATATCAATTAAAATTTTAAAACAAGGGTTAGGAAAACACCCTAAGGCCTCTAGGCCTTGCTAGTAGCGTGTTCTTTCAATTGTCACTACAACAAAATATATTTATAGCTACAAAATCTAAGCTATGAATTCAAATATCGTAGCTATTGCCTGGTAATAGCCACAAAATTTTGAATTTCATAGCTATCGACAAATTTGTAAATATTCTTAGCCACAAAAATCAAATTGACGAAGCTAATTCTTCATTTTGGCTTTAATGATCAATAATCGTGGCAATAATTATCTAAATAACTACAATTTTATTGCTACGATACAATACAATAGATGATCATAAATTTTTACTACGTGATAAATATTATTGTCGCAAAAGTAACCTTTTAGCCACGATAAATTATTTGTAACAAAATAATGTAGCTAAATAAAATATTTTGCTTCAAGATATAAAAAAATCGTGGCAGTAGTTAAATAATACAGCCATAAATTTTTTTTGTTAATTATTAATTTTTGCCACGAGTTAAGATTTATTGTAGCAATAGTAACTTTTTAGCCACAATATCTTATTTGAAACAAAATATTGTAGCTAAATAAATATTTTTGCTACAAGTTATAAAAAAAATGTGGCAATAGTCAAATGATGTAGCCACATATATTTTGCTATAGAAAAATTTTGAAGCTAAATTTTAACTTAAGCCATCCGTTGAAACTTATTGTAGCAATAGTAATCTTTAAGCCATGATAAATTTATTTAAAACAAACTGTTGTAGCTAAACAAATGTTATGCTTCAAGTTTTAAAAAATTGTAGATGTAATCAAATGATATAGCCATAGATATTTTCATGAATCAAAATTTTAATAGAAATAATAATCTTTAACCACAATAAATTATTTGAAATAAAATATTGTGGCTAAATAAATATTTTTACTTTAAGTTATAAAAAATTTATGTCAATAATTGACTTAATTGCTATAATTATTTGTAATGACAGAATGATATATCCATTGTTGTGATAAAATTTGTAACTAATTATGTATTTTTATCATGAATTGTAATTATTGTAAGATTAATAAACTTTTAACTACATTAAGTATTTTTTCCCGTACAATTAAAGTTAGAATAACAATATTACTAATATAATCACAATAAATCAGTTATAACAAATTTGTATAATTTGATGAATATTTATAGAATTATATATGTATTTTTGCTATGGGATAAATTTATACATTTTGATAAATATAGTTGCTTGCATAGACAAGTTCTTACATGGTATCATAAAATTAAATACACATCAAAACAATATCTAAATTGTAGACAATTCCACCAACTAAGGTCAAAAAGTAAATTAAAGAGACAATCTTTGATATAAAATCACACAACATGACATTATATAAATATTATATGTCTTGTAACTCGAAATTCTTTTATCGAACAATACCTTTATCGAATTAGTATAATTAGAGGTGTCATCTTTCTATTCGATTCAATTCTTCAAGGTTTTAATAGTAAATTTCAAAAATAATTTAAATAAATAGGAGTATATAATTAACGTTGACTCGTTAACTATATCAAATTTAAATAAAATCAGCTTCACTAATTCAAACCTAGGCTACATCTTGATCAGGTGCTTCGATGATAATTGTTATTCGACTCGAACCTATCCTATTCAAACAATATATATACATTTTAGTGTAATTAATTATAGGTTTCATCGTTCCATTCAATTCAATTTTACAGACATATTTATAAGTTTTAAATATAATTTGAATAAATAGTAGTTACATCTAATAACATTTGATTAAGTAAAATTATATAGAGTTTAAAGTACAAAATTGCACTAAGTTTCACTCATGTTCATCTTGATCAAGTATTTTAAGAATTACTATTTGACTCGAACTTGTTCAATTGAGACACTATCTTTACTGATTTAGTGTATTTAGATGTTGATCGTTTTATTTGGTTCAATTTTATATTGTTTAACTTGTAAGTTTCAAATATAATTTATAGTTAAATTATATCTAGTTAAGTTTAACTGACTACTTAAAATGAATTTATACAAAATCGAACTAAGGTTCACTCATGCTTCATTCTGAACAAGTGCTTCCGAAGTTATTTTTTGACTCGTACCTATATTATTAGAATAGTACCTTAATCAATCTACTTAGATGCTCATATATAGTTTGATTTGATTTAGTATTACGAGATTTTACTTTATAGTTATAAGTTTTAATAATAATTTAAATCAATAAATAACAATGTCTAAATGTCTAGTCAACTTCATTAATAAATAACAAATCTAAATAATAGATTTTGTCATTTTGAAATTATTTTTATATTTCAATATTTATTGAAATTGACATTTAAGATTCAAGCATATCGTCTCTTGTAAAAAAAAAATTCTTTTTATATTCTTTAATGACCAACAATTAAATTTCTTAATTATATAATGAGAATTCGCTATTGAGTTGAACCTGACACAACAAAAAAGTAAATATACGACGAAATTTATTTAGTGACATTTGAGATAAGTGTCATAAAATAAAAATATTTGATGTATAATATCATTAAAAATGGTATAGAAATATTGTTAAAATACAAATGTTAAAAACATTATAACATTTGCTTCAAATATCAAATTATTTATTCATTAATTCACCTATAATATTGAAAATCTAAATCATTTAAAATTATTTCAACACTAATTATATTTAACTCTAAAAAATAATAATACTAAATACATGAACATTACTACTAGTATTTATATAACATTTTACAAATGAGGTTGGACTAAAAATATGATTAAAATTTTTTGTTCAAATCTTTCCCTCCCAAATCTCCCTCTCAAAATGTCCCAATAACCCTATTCCCTACGGTCTCCCTCTCTCAAAATCAAAATATCCAAGTTCATTCCCCCTTCCCCAATTTCTCCCTCTCTCTCAAAACCTCTCCACTTCATTTGAATCTCAAGCAGCTTTAAGAGAATCTATATAGAATGTATTGTCTTCTTGCTTGACACTCTCTTTTTTCTTCTCTTTATCTACTACACATTGAAATAATATCGGATAAGCATTTTTATTTTGGATCTGAATTGTTCCTTCTTTCTGGAGTACGTTTTGATTTCACAGATGAACTGAATTATGTTTATTTATTGTGCATTAGTTTCTGGCCTATGTGTTCATAGTAGAAGACTTGAAACCTAATTTTAGTGATTTTATATGGTGTTGTAATAGAGTGGTGAGTAGGAAATGAGTTTGTTGAAGAAAGATTTGTAGGAATGTTACCACGCAATATACAAATATGAATATCATATTTTACAGATTATGCCGTACAAGTGTTTGACTAAATGCCTGGGAGAACATCTTAAGTTAAATTGATGGGATCTGCTGAATTCTTGTCTGATTCAATAATGTTCTTGTCTGATTTTATAATGTGCAGGAACAACAATGGATTCTTCAAATTCTCAAAGGTTGCACAACTTATGTGCCACATCATTAGGAAGGAAAGTTGAAAATGACTTGTTGTGTGTTATTGCCTCCCATACCTCTGTTGTGAGTATTGCTACATCTTATTCATTTTCTCTTTTCTCATTGTATATGCATCTTATTAATTTTCTCTTTTTTCATTTTATATCTATTTTGCAACTAAAGATATTTAATTCTCAAAAAAAATCTGCACTATAGACAATTGAATCTTTTTTGGTACTTTTATTCAAAGCTTTTCATATTCCCATAAGACACATATTTGGAGTGTTCGGTGAAGGGAAAAACTTAATTCTTAATTTCTATGTACTATCCAATAGAGCTTGAAGCACAAATAGTTGGAGGTTGACTTGATACATATAATAGAGAATTTGTTGATTACAAATTTTTCTTTACATAATGCAAGATTGATTAGTGAATGCGACTAGTTGGTATTTAATTGTGAGTTTTATAGTGTTCACAAACTGCCTTTAACTTTGTCTTACAGACTCACCGTGATCCAACTATGTTCATTTGAGGATATTGGGGCGCAAGTTGCCAAGTATTGTTGACGCACAAGGCATGCTTCTCTTAGTACATGGCAGCGAGCCATTGTGGTTTGGACAAGGCAGATTTTATGGTCTTAGATTCAGTAATGTCCGAGTGTAATGAGGAAGCTAGCGAAAGTGATTGAAAAGAGGGGTTGGATAAGGTCGTGAATTTTGCTCGAGCAAGCATACATTAGGTATTAGAGGGGCTAGGTGGTCGAGAGAAGGCAGATGGCAAGGTTCGTGTAATTGGTTATTATTATGGGTAGATGGGAGTGTTATGTAATGAAGAGGAGACGTGAGGAGGTCCACATAAAGGTGTATAAATTTGTCGGCCGTAGACTTAATTTCAAGGGTGTTTAAATTCTTATGACCTGTAGAAGAAGTGGGATTGTTTGGTTAAGGGCTTGGTGGTAATGAGGGGCTGTCTAGAAAAGTTTTAGGTGAATCAACAACTAAAGGAGGTAGAGTACCATGATCATTAGATGCAGCTGGTCAGTGTGTTGCAATACGAGTCTGGTGATATAGTAATGTCCGGGTAATGTGGCTCAACAAGTTCATTATGAAAAATAGTTAATTGTCATTCAATTTTTGCATCAATTCTCTTGATATAATAAATTTGACAGAACTTTATTCCTATACTGCTTGTCGTTGATTGGATCTCTGGAATGACCAGGGTAGCGTTGTGTTGGCCATTTCTTATCCAGTGCTAATCTTTTTACTAGATTAATATGATTTGAGGCTAGGCCAACTTCACACATCTTCTTTAATAACTCAAAGTTTTGTGAAGTTTTCATTACTTTATCTTCTTGCTACTAGTATTTGTTTCGATCGTGATGTTATTGCAGCTCCTAAAATGCAATCAACTTGATTTATCTTTGTCAAGATATGTGGGGTTTTCCATGAGATAAGGAATGTGCTAAGGTATCCTTTGGCACATAATAGGCTTGCTTTTAAATACTCTAGTAATTTATCAGGCTTCCATTGTCTGGCAGATTTCTGATGTTGTAGTTTCGAAAGTCCCAAGACAGTAAGATCAGTTTGTTGAGCTCAGCAGGTGCAGCAAAAGGAGGTATTGGTTAGGCATCATGAGGTAGGTATTGTTTGTGTTGGCGACGCCAAGATTAGGTGTCAAACATTCAGTTGGGAGTCAGATGAATCTGCATGAGTAAAGAACTAGATTGTAAGATGCAAGACTTTGACACGAAATGGTACACATAAATTATATTTAGAATAGAGTTGAAAGATTTTTATTTCATTGTCTAAATTCAACAAGCGAAAATGATTATTATTTGCATTTTCAAAAAAATAGAAAAACTCCTAGTGTTATATTAATAAATAAATTTTAATTTTTTAAATGAATACTTTATTAAATCATTTTCTTATTTAGTTTTTAATTGTTATTGCAGCTTGTGGAGAAGTGACATAATCAAAATCGATGGGGACATGAATTATTATTTTTTTCTCTTGTAAAAGTTTATTGATATATTTAAGTGAAATGATGTTTCACTATTTTAAATGATATTGTTGAACCTTATTAAATCTCTTCTCTAATATATTGTATTTATAGCACAATTGAAGATATCTTGCTATAATTGTATGTATATTTCATTTCAGAAATGAATTTTTAGCTAATTATATGAATTATTATGGCAAACAATATTTGTCGCAGAATTTTCATTCCGTAGGTATAGTTTTTTTAATTTGTAGCCAAATGTACATATAATAATTGCTACACAAATAGTAATGTATATATATTTTCATTTTCATGGCAATTGATGAAAATCTTTTGCTACAATTTATATCTTGTGACAAAAGTATATATTTTTAGCCATGAAATGTTGAATTTGTAGCTAGACATATACTCCTATATATAATTGCTATATATCAAGAACATGGCTAAAATATTTCGCTTTTCGTAGCAAATGATGATTTTTTTTTTTAGCTATAGAAATATCTATTTCATGGCTATATGTATGAATTTTTAGTTACAATATAAAGTATTTGTGGCAAATACTTTAATTCATAGCTATGAATGTTTTAATCCATAACTAAATATGAGTACTATTGCCACGAGACTAAACCATAGAAATAGCCATAAAATTAAAGTTTGCATGACAAATAAATTAATTTTTTGCTACAATACAACACCTTGTGGCTATAATATAAAGATAGCTACAAATTTTATTTGTCGTGGCATAAGAATAAAATTACTTGCTATAAGTATATTATTTGAGGCAAAACCTTTTTAACGTCGCAGCTACACCATAATTATTTTGTAGCTATAAGTACAAGTCCATAGCCACGGGCCATGTAAAGTTTGTAGCTAACTATTAGCCACGCTACATCTTCCTACGAATGCTACGGAAAAAAATATTGTAGCTAAAGCGTTTAGCCATGGAAAATTTCATATTTAGCTACAAAATTTTTTATAGCAATATATGCCTTGTCATCAAGGGTCGTATGCACCCCACACTTAAGCTCAAATGTGCTCCTTTGTTTCAAATCTTGGGGACTCTGACTTCCCCTTATCTGCAAAAACAACTCAAAAAAAGTGAAATTATTATTTTTTTAAAAAAATAAGCTACACTACAAATTGGGTTGCCTCCCAATAAGCGCCTGATTTAATGTCGCGACTCAACCCAATAAAGTTCACCACTTTTCTTTCCACTTTGAATTTATGAATTGCACCCCTAACTTTCCATCAATTTTTCTGTTTCACTCTAGAGTCGGTGGTATAAAGATAGAGGAACCGAGTAATATATACCACATTTTGCACTTCTTGGCCTTTTGTGATGAAGTCGTTTTGCCTCTGTGGACTGAAAATTTTTAGGATGTATGGGCCTTGTTCCCCATCTAGACACTCCTCCAATAGTTCAGTTGACTCGAATTTCATGTTATCATCCAAACATAATGTATAAAAATGTTTCTAATGAAGTCCAATGTGCCTCAACTCCAAAGCAACATTATTTACAACATTCTCACTTTTGTAGTCCTTCTCAACATTGACACTAAGGAATAAAGTATGATTGAATGGTTGGCATTCCTCTTTTTACTCCACTAGTTGCTCTAATAAATCCATAATGTGAGCCTCTTGTTCCACATTCTCCACTTCATCACTCCTATCAACATCACAAATAGAAGAATCATAATAGGGGTTTAGGGGAGGGGCATAAGAGTTAGGACAATCATTTTCATGGCCACCTTGACCACCACATAAAAGGCATATAAGACACTCGATATTCAAGTGAGGTCCATCACAATACTAACAAGAATAACCATCACCTAACCACCAATTATCTCAAACATCCATATCAATAAGAGTACCAAATAATTCAAAGTAAAAAAAATATTTGTTAAAAAAAATAAAAAATAAAAAATAAAAAATAAAAAATAAAAGTAATAGTAAAAAACATAAATAAATAAAAAGAAACAGTATAACCTAGAAGAATAATTAATTTCTAAGTCCTCGGTAGCGGCGCCAAAAACTTGTTTCTTCCAAATACAAACGCAAGTGTATGTGGTTGCGCAAGTAATATAGTGGCTCTAAAAGAGCTGAATTATCGAACCCAAAGGACTTGTCGATTAATTATTTTTACTAAATTACACTAGTCTAATTATTTATTAATGAATGTCAAAAGAATTTGATTTATAAATAAAAGAATGCAAGAAGTAAATATTAAGATTATCTTACTATGATTGGGGAAATTCCAGGGCAGCAGCCTACTTAAAGTTCATGCATGATATCTTTTTCTATGGACTTCAATTGATTATCAAATCACTGATTTACAAGGTTGAATGAATGATCATGGTCTCCCAACCTCTAATCGCCTACAACAATTGGCAGTCTAACTATATCGTTGAACGGGTATAAACTGAACCAAGTGCGGAGCATTAAGTTTTCATCTTGTTTAGTAACCAAGCTAGGTCTCTAGGTATATCCCTATCCTTGATACAAATCAACCTTAATTCTAGAGAAGATTATGCTCCTTTTGTCCCACGTTCTTTCCTCATATTCCTCTCCCCAGTGCAATTCGGATAATACATTTATTTCAATACTAAATCAAGAACAAAATAACAATTTATACGATAACAAAACTTCAATCCATAAAATTCAATACGAAATAATCATTCATAGCCGCAACCCCAGAATAAAGGTGTTTAACTACTAATGTCTAAGAAAAGAAAAAGAAGGAAAGAACCCTAAAAATATAATGGCTTTTCCCTGAAAATTATCTCCTCCCATAATAATTATTTCTATGGACTATTTACAGATATAGAAAACCCTAAATAAAATAATTGAGTCCAAACAAATTTGGAACCCAAAACCAAAAGGAATTGGGTTCCGCGTGAAAATCCAGCCACCTCAACAATTAACAATTTGCGCCTCTTCCTTCGCTTGCTGCCACATGGCAAATGTGCTTACTTCAAATTCAGTTCTTTCCTCAATTGCAATTAATATATATTATAAATTATTATATTCAATTTAATCCATTAAGCTTTTTACTTGATTTCCTTCTATAATCTTCCATCTTTAATAAATTTAAGGTCCTAATTTCTTCATCTTCACCTTAATTTAATCTTGCAAAAAAATATATACTATTTAGCATAATTCATAAAATTGATGCTCAAAAAGTATACTATTTGTCAAATCCTACAAATAAAATATACTATTTGTCAAATCTAGGTCTTATGCATTTCAACGCTCATTTCAGTAATTTGTTGCAATAGTTGTACAGTCAATTTGTTCTGTTCAACGATGATAGGGTCCTTCATATTAGCCTCGATCAAATAACTGTTCTCAATATGTTCAATAACTTTCTCTTTGCCTTTTTGACAAACTTTGGTAAGAGAAAGAATCTTTGGGGTCTTTAGACCTCGTTAAATATCGATGTTCAGCCATTTTCTCAACAATGATCAATTTTGATTACCTGACAAAGTAAGATAACTCAAAAGACAAATGTGTTAGTCTTTTTAGATGATAAATAATACAAAATATCACACACATAGCCACAAACACATAAGAGTTCCTTCACTTGAAGATAAACTAGCCCCCAAATATAGGAAAGTGATTAAATAGACAAAAATTTGTCTAATTGAATTTGGGATAAATGAATCAGGAAGGTTGACTTGCGTTAAACTAAGGTCTTCTTGTATCTTTCATAGTTGTACGTATGGTTTCGACTGATATGAAATTCTAATCTCCTTGCAATAGAGGAAAAATAGAATTTTTCAAAGATAAGGACTGAACCTTAAAAGGCTGCCTACGTATCTCACGAAGGAGACATCCGGCCTTGCATAGCTTGATCTCTTTTCTATGGAAATGAGAGGTTGACCATTTTTTGAGATGAGAGATTATGGTTTAGAATTTGAAAGTGAAGTTTAAGTTTTGTTGGGAAACTAGAGACTTAAGGAGTATTTGGACTCACTTTGGATAGTGACTTGATATTTATGCCTAGGGGGTTCTAGAAATTTTTAAAAAAAGAGTAGGCTAGAACATCTTCAAATAAAGCTACATATTTACACAAGCAGTTATAACATATAAAATATAAACAATTATTGCGTGTTCTAAATAGATATGTGACCCTTTGTGCCAAGGGAAGGCCTTACGATTTGAAGGATGTATAACGTCATTTGAAACGTTCCATTCCCTCAAAACCCAAATTTATACAAACTTTTTGAATAAACTAAATTGAGATACATAACAGGGAGATGGGAAATAAATAATCAATCCCACGCAGGGTACACTCTAAACTAAGCCTTCGTGAAAAGTCCTTTCTTCTTGAACTTCTTTTAATCTCCAAATGCCAATGTCTTTTTGATGAAAATGAAACTTGTGAAGATCCCTCTTCCACCAGAATAAACTATTAAAATAAATTCTCAACCCCAAGGGCTAATGGTTTGCAAAAAGACGTATACATCCTTCAAATTGAAACACATAAGTATGATTGTCCATTTAGGTCGGGGGCCGTTTTGGACTCAAGGTGGTCTTTCTAATGGGCCCAATACGCTTTGGGTGTTGGATAATCTTAGGCAAATGTGTTATTTTTGGGTTTTAGCTTCGCTCTACACTAGTTGACTAGAGTTGATTTTTAAATGAAACCTGGTTACCCGAGTTGGACAAATTGAGGGGTGAATATAAGAAGCGGCATTGGACGACTGCGAATCAACTATCCATTTATTACCTCCGAAGTAAGGTGTTATTTTCTGAAGGGATAATAAAGGATAACCACATAATTACCGTTTTCCTAATGCATTCTATTTGCTATGTTGCGGAATTCAATGCCATGAGATGCGATAGTTCAATATTATATTAAACATATAAAGACACAAATAAAGAAAGTAAATTACAATTCAAACTAGTTAGTCAAATAAACAGTCAAGTCTAATTGTATGAACCTAATTGAATCCCCAACGCAGTTGTCATTTTAGTTATGTAGCATTTTACTATCTTTTAGAAAAGTCACTTTTGAAATATTCTAATTGTAAAATAATTTTTTTTAAAAACATTTAGAAAAAGGGTCGCCACTTAATTTTTCAATGAAATTAAGAAATTCTTAACTTTAAAAAATTTAACAGAATTAAGCCTATTTAAAAATAAATTAAGATACTTAAAATATTTGATAAGGAATTAAATTAAACCACTTGAAATAAATTAGAAAGAATCTTCAATAAAAATGACTAAGTACAGAAAGGTAATTAAGTAAAATCATTTAAAAGGTTTAATTAACATAACAAAAGGTTCATCGTTAAGGGATTTAATTAAATTAAACCAAATAGGTAAAGTTAGAGTTAAACAAGAAATAATCAAATAAATGCGATAATAAAGAAGATAAAGAGAAAGACTTTTGGGCCTTGCCCCAAAATTATTTCTTAGGCTCAAACCCAGTTTCTATTCGCATGGACAGGGGTTTTGAGCCTATTTTTGTTGCTGCCAAAGTTATGAGTTTTAGGCTCATTTATAAAGTGTATACACTGAACGTATATCAATATATCATCTGCGAATTGGCTATATTTCAGCCCCTGTATATTGTATATTAGCCCTATACAACTGTATATTTTCACCGAAGATCCTGTAATTCAGCTTTCCTGCCTTGTAAATCAGCTTCCGATTCTTGGAATGATGAGATCGACTCGATAATGTTGAGTTTGGGCCTCCATGGCCCAACTCGAAATGCAACAAGGATATGGACGTGGTGGAGGCTTTTGTTTCTAATTAAATATGGCTAATTGAGTATTTTTAATGTTCTCTAAATATTTTAAAGTGAAAATATGTCTTTTAAAATTAGAATAAAAAAACAAAAAAAATCACAAAATAGATAAATAGAATTCCAGCCCTTAGAGAGCGTCACGTCACCATTTTCCTATTCAGCTTTATATATATATATATATACACATATATATCGAGGTGTGTGCTACTGGGTCACTTGTATTGCTGGTGGTGGGTTCTGGGGCTGAATATTTGAATTGATTTGGGCCAATACTTGGCTGAAAAAAATGGATTCAAAATGGAGTGAAAGTATGGTTAAGATTGAGTTAAAATTTGGCCAAATGGCTTAAAGATGTAGCCGATTTGAATTAATTTAGAAAAATTTGGCTAATAATTAAATAATATTAATTCATATTAATTAATTAGTGAGCTTCTTAAACTTAACAAAAATAAATTAATTGACTTAGTTATAAGCCAATTAACTCAAAAATATAAACTATTGACCAACTAAACTAATTAACAAAATATTTAAGTAAAAACAAAAATAAATTGAGCCAATTTTTGAATATTCATAAAATGTTCTAATTATATATATAATAATATAAAAATATACACATTATTTAAAAATTATAAAAAGTGACAAAATTATTTAAAAATAAGTTGAGAAATATTGTGAGTTTTATAAAAACAATTATTTCAAATCGTTTGCAATTAAAGAAACTTGATGATTAATATACATTGTGGAGGGTAAGAATAGGGTGTCAACAGACCAAAAATTACATTCTGGAGCTAATGGAACTATCGAAATTCCCTTTTGAGATTGCTATCACCAAATATCTACTTTGGTCAACCATCTTATGCTTTCTACTTTCAAAACACAAAAACTCTTTCAAAACTCATCTATATACCTCAGGACCAAAGCCAGTAGTCTAATGGACTTAAAAGTCATGTTCCGAGTTGATGGAACTGATGAAATTCCATTCCGAGAATCGAAACTACAAATGTTGACTAAACTGAACTATTTCAACTTAAAAATATTCAAAACTTCCAAAAATCACAATTTTACGATTCGATTTCAAATAAATTCTCAAAAACTTATCAAACACGGGTAGAACAACTATCAGAATGGGGTAAAATGGTAATTGTTCCAAAAACTTCTAAAAATGACCTTAAGGTTCATTACAATAAGAACCTCAAATTCAGTGGTGACAGGGAAGAGTATGAGTATCACGCTCCAGCAAACTATTTTAGGAAGCTTGTGCATACGAGGCACGTGGGGGCATGTATAGCATCTTAATTAGTTAAGATTTTTGTTCCCAACATTGTCTCAATATTTCAGGTCAAATTTCGTGGTCTCTTTTTCAAGGACCTCAGTTGGGCTTATTTCGGAGCATTTCAGATTCCTTAAACTATATTTTCCTTGGATAGAATAGACGCATTGTCATTTCTTATTTTGGTGTAAGATTATTACTAAAATTTTGGTCAAATTTTCTTGAGTGAATCTCTGGCTTAATTGATTGTTTACTCTAAGTGAAGAATTATTTTGATTGGATCAACCGAGCTGTATTAATTCTTGAGCATCTGGAAATATATTGGGGTATTTATACTTCATGGCATTTTGCTGGTTTCACCTCTCAATTTATTTTTGATACGTTGAGTATTTATTTGGAACAATAACTGATCATAATTTAGTAACTCAAAGGTCTAAAAGTTCTTAGTGCTTCTTGTTCATCATCTGACAAAATGATTTTGGTTTCGGTGAGGAGTTTACTAATTTTCTCAATATAAAAAAATCCACCTCAGTTTCTACTTTTGCTATGTCCGATAAAGTGTCACGACCCGAGACTATCCCTTAGTGAAAACACGATGCTTAGAGTCACGAGTGACCCCAAGTTAACCCTTGATACTGGCATAATCATGAACAACTAAATATGAACATGTAAAAGAATTAAAATGATTGAGCAGAAGCATAATTATGTAATATTGGTTCAGTATATTTTTGAAAAAAGTTTTTTATCCAACAACTGTAATCTAAAAAGATTCTTGAATGGAATAGATTGAATATAATAACTTTAACTGACTGTCCATGAAGCCTCTACAAATACTGATTATAGTAAGCCAGGACATGACCCTTTCTCCCTTTAATCAATACATGTGAACAGAAATAACATATTGGAACCACAAACTGACTTAAGTGCTCAAAATAAGAGAACTCATCACATGCTTGGTAAAAGATGTGATCTAGCTAACTAGGATTCTGATAGTAAGAACCTAAATCTACATTACATGAAAAATACAGGCACAAGAAGTATGAGAATCAGTACTTTGAACTAATTAAGTATGAGATATATGCATGATAATTTGTAAAGCTAGACATGATGAATCTGAGATGCTGAACTGAATATAAAACTAAAATACATGAACTAATGCAATGACCAAGTAGTAATACATGAACTAATGCAATGACCAAGTAGTAAAACATGCAACAGATAGACATTGAAACTGAAATAACTGAATGTAAGGTCAAAGCAATATTCTGAAAATCATAACATAAGCTTAAACCATAGTCTTTGAGGAAGTCATAAAAACCTTTGAAGAAAACACAGTTCTTTTGTGGGATATTTACCATTAACCGACATAGACCATGTGAGCTATAACATGGAATACGGTGTCTTTCTCACACCGATAAGAGATTGTCGTACTTGCCAAGGTAAGGACCATACATATTAGCTTAGGTGGATCCACTCGCTATGTCTTTCTAAGACAAATCCTACGGGGGCACGTAGTTAGGGACAAAAAAATTGCATCTAAATACCAAACTCTATTAGCACTAAGACCTCCATTCCAAAGTCCTCTCGGTGCTAAGTAAAATCTAAACGGAAGTATGCATAATCATAGTCATATCATAATAATTGGAAAGGTAAGAATCTAGTACTACCAATCCAATCATAGCTTCATATCGTAGAATAGCTCCTTTCAAAATAATAATTTCATAACATATTTATAAAGACACATATCTCAAAGCATCTAAATCGTGATATCTAAAAATATACTAAGAGATACTTTATCTGAAAACATCCTAATATCATAAAAATCTGATCATTTGAGACATGCTTTTTAAGAAGTATAATTTTGAGTCATAAAATACTTGCATGCTATGGGTTCGTGAAAATATCATTGAAAATATGAAACTATCAAAATCATGCAATTAAAGATTAATCATGAATACAAAACTAAATTTCAATAAGAACCCATGAAAATCATAGAACCCTAGTTTTAGAGAAATCATAACTTAAAGAAATTGGAGTTTCTTTGGGACTCAATGGGTTAAGGGACACCGATTAATGAAACTTGAATGAAAATTTTGATAGAATTATTCAACTTGAAGCTAAATATAGTTTTCTTGAACTCTTTCATAAAATAATGCACTTGAAATTAAAGAAAATTACTTTCTTGAAACTATTCTAAAAGAATGCACTTGAAATTAAAGATAATAATATTTTCTTGAAATACCACTTGGAAATAATGAAATTGAAGTAAAAAATATTTTTTTGAAACTCTTCTAAAATAATGTACTTGAAACAAAAGATAATAATACTTTCTTGACTTACTTCTTGAAAATAATGCAATTGAAGTAAAATATACTTTCTTGAAACTCTTATAAAATAATGCACTGGAAATTAAAGATAATAATACTTTCTTGTAATATTTCTTGAAAATAATGCAATTAAAGTAAAATATACTTTCTTGAAACTCTTCAAAATAATGCACTTGAAATTAAAGATAATATTATATTCTTGAAAATAATGTACTTCAAACTAAGTATACTTTCTAAACTCTTTCTTAAAAGTCTTCTTTAAAATCTTGAACAAATTTTATTTGTGAAATTAATGCATATGAAATACTACGACAAGGTTTTTAAATAACTTTGATTAGAAAGGGGTCCATGTGGTATAATAAGCATGAACCATGAATTAATAATCATTAATGACATGAAGTAATTTTGATGATAAAATCAACAATCAATGATAAGAGATAAAGGGAATTCAAAATTATAGAATCTTGGGTAAAAGCCCTAGTTTTGATCTTAAAAACATATGTTTTAGAAGTAGGGCCTGAGGAAGAATAAAGTTCCTCACTAATAATCTTACATACCTTAAACGCTCCATGAATCTTAAAGAAGAACCCTAATTTGAAGAAGACCGATCAAGAAATCCTTTCTTGAGATTCTTGAATTAGTTTCTTGAAAATCCTATGGTCAAGGGTTAAGCATTATATTAATGACTCATGATTATAAGAAGGAATTTGAATTGGAAAGATTGAAATCTTTGGAGAAGAATTTACCTTAAAAAAGAATCATGAAAAATATTTGAAAGAACGTTGTTTGAAGAAGAATCTTGAAAAATATTTAAAAAAATCTTGCTTGGAAGTCTTATGCTTTGATTTTCCTTAGAATTTTGTCTTAGAGTTTGAGTGAGGAGGAGTTAAAAGATGGAAATATGATTGTTTAGGGCTTTATAGAAGTTGAGAAAACAGTTTTAAGGTTTTCTTAGTGCTATAAGGACAAGGAAATTGCCCTATTTAGAATTTTTCCGTCGGTCAAAACGGAATTGCACTTCATCATTTAGTAAAATGATCATAACTCTCTACTCCGAACTCGGAATAACGCAAACTTAGTGGCGTTGGAAAGAAGATTCATAGAACTTTAATTTGATAGGGTTATGGGTCACCTAACACTTCATAATATAAGAGATGTGGTTGTTTGAAGTTGACCAAAGTAAAATGTTAAATGGAAACTCAATCGATAAGGAAACTTTCAACTCAACATTATTTTAGATGATTATTATAACAATAATTCATCCCCATATATCCTCCCATACTAAATAATTGACTTTAACACCTATACACAATTAAGAATCATCCGGTACAACTCTATATTCCTATAAAGAATGATTCGGATCTTAGCTTAGAAACTTTTGCGGTGTTACATAAAATATGTCTTGTCACCGCCTCAAATAAATGAATCATTTATTCAGGTGCTACAAATCACATGATAGGTAGTTCTAATATCTCTACAAGTTTTCGACCACACAAAGCACCATCTCCATTTATTGTAGGTGATGGATCAACTCATAATAGAGTTGGATCTAGAACATTTAAACCAACCTCCTCTATTACCATGTCATCTATTTTAAGTCTACGAAAATTGGCTTTTAATTTGATATATGTCAGTAAACTTACAATACACCTTAATTGTTATATCTCGTTCTTTCCCGATCATTGTCTATTTCATGATCTTACAATGAATCATGTAGTTGGAAAAGGACATGTATATGATCATCTCTACATCCTCGATGAATGAGAGTCTCGGTTTGTTGTCTTCTCCACTGTTGTATCTCCATTTGAAGCACATTGTCAATTGGGACATCCTTCTTGCCGATGTTGAAGAAGCTCTGTCCTTAGTTTCATAATATTTCTTTCTTGGATTGTGAGTCATGTCGATTTTCAAAACACCATTGTATCTCGTTAGGTCTAAGAATTAGTAGTCGAGTTGCATCAACTTTTGAGTTAGTTCATTCTGATGCCTAGGGACCATATCCAGTTGTTTCTAAAACAGGGCATAAATATTTTGTCACATTTGTAAATAATTTTTCTCGAATGACTTGGATTTAGTTTATGAAGAGTCGATCTGAAGTGTTTACTCACTTTTCTGCCTTTTGTGCTGAAGTCAAAACTCAGTTTAATGCCTCATTCTGTATTCTAAGGAGAGATAATTCTATAAAATATCTGTAAGAAGTATTTAAATCCTACATTAGACTACACAATATTCTTCATCAGTCTTCATATGTTGATATGCCCTCTCTAATTTCCATTATAACTTTAATAACAACCTTTTTTCTGCATTAACTTACAGATCCACCTATTTGTCATCGCTACATGATAAAAGGCAAACGACCAAACAAATAATGTTATGGCCCACTCCAGTGATGTCGAGCATTCAAATTCCGCAATGGGTGTAGTCCAGGCCGAGATCCAAGATGGAGGCCTTAATATTCCCTTGGCTATCACTAAAGCTAATTCCATTGCTAATGCTGTGAGAGAAGCCCAGGAGCAATCTCTATCTAGAAATGAATAGGATGGCTCCGGGCACAATGACTCTATGGGTCTCTTAGATGCCCTATATGCACTCCTCTGTCAGGATTCATGGAGTTTTGTTTTCATAAACTTTTGGGCTTTTGAGCCCCTTTAATCATTTGCTATTTCACTTTCTCAAACTTTCTAGTGCTTGAATATGTCATGATCCAAAAATCGGATATAATGGCACCTGTCTTATCCACCAAGACAGATCAGCCTAAACACAACTAGAAAGGTAAAAGCAGAAGTAACAACATAATAAATGACTATTTACAACCTTATTTTTCAAATAAGGTGCAACATTATGGTGACTCGAAAAAAATAATTAATTAAATTAAATTAAATTAAATGAGCTTTCATAATCGAATTTAGAAGTCTTCCCCTAATTTTAGGATAATTAGGAAACCAATTAATTAATTACAAAAATATCTGTGAAACTAATATATTCAAGGTAAGAATTCAAGTGATATCAAAGGGATGGTATTAGCGCCCTTCAAAATCCACAACTGTGGGTCCCGACTGAACGCAATTTTTTGAAATTGATAAGGAGATAAAACAATGTACAAATATAATAAGCATGAAATATACACAAATAATAAAGTAAAAAATTAAATGAAAAACACACTAATGTTTTGCGTAACGGTAATAATATACATAATAATGAATCAAAAAATATTTTTCGAACTTCATCCAAGTAGCTTCTTCTGGAAGTAACTTTTGGTACCTCTAAAGATACTAAGTAAAAGTGTTAGTAATTGATAAATATGAACAAAATAAACAAAAGAAATAATAACTTAAAAATAAAACTCATCTGATGAACATGGGAGGCCTTGTCAATTGTAATTTCTTCATCGGCCAATTTTAATGTAAAATATATGTGAACTTAAACTTAAATTTATGTCTTTTAAAATAGAAGGCCTCGAAAACCATCGATTTTTTTTCATAGGTCAATTTTAACATATAATATCTATTCAAATCAATTAAAAATTATAATAAGTGAAATAATCCTAAAACAACAACAACAACAATAACAACAATAATAATAATAATAATAATAAATAGTAATAATGAAACGCTAACACCACTGAAAGTTCTTTTTAGACAAAATAGATCACTACGTATCGAAAATAGCAAGAATGAAAAACATACAAAATAGTTTAATATTCAACCTACGAGTATAGATGTTGACAAGAACAAATCAACATAAATAAATGAACTTCACTAACAAAAATAAAAATGGAGCTTTTGGAAAATATCAACACGTGACAAAATGATATCTTAAGGCAATGGAATTAAGGAATTAATAATCACTACTTCACAATAAGAGAGAAATTATGTAAAATGAATCAGCCAAAATGGAGCTTAAAACAATCAAGAAAATATCATAAATAAAAGAAAATAAACAAGATTAGACCAACAATATTGAATCAATAGCAAGACCAAAACAACAATAGTGATAATCAACAAAACCATCCGTGTATAAAATCATTTAACAAACAAAAATATAGATACAAATATGCATTAAAATGCAAAGACTGAAAAAGGTTCACAAAAAAAAGACAAGTATAGGCTGTCTCTGAATACAATGTGAAGACTAAGTCTACCAAAAACAGATAAAAATTGGTAACTTCAGACGCCAGGAGCTCACCCTAATCTCCGAAACCCCAAGCTGCTCCGCATGACTCCATATCAACGATGATAACTCTACAACAATTTGCAGGGAAAGAAGTGTAGTATGAGTACCAAAAACAGTACTTAGTAGGCAACGGCCGACTGAGCTCAAAAGACAACACAAGCATAAACAACAACAACTAAGGAAAGCATAACACAAGTAACTAAAATAGAGATACTAAAGTAGACAGGAAATACAGAATAGAAACAAGAAACAAGGGGTAAGAAGTAGAGTCAAGGACGTACCTGGATCGCAAGCCAACAACCTAATCACAAGCAACTAAAATACCAAGTCAACTACCCAGTGTCAGAAGGACCCGCAACTACTATTCTTAAGTTAAAATCTACTACGTGACAATAAAACAATAGCAAAGAATAGAATATAGTCCAATAATAACCTAATCGGACCCTAATAAACCTGGAAGGTAAAACAACAAACATAACCCAATCGGTCCCCATAAATCGGAGGGTATAAATAACAAACAAGTATACTGGTGATAGGTAATGCATATGAATGAAGAGTGACCAGCAGAACCATCAGTGACCATCCGAAACCCTAACCATAGGACTCCAGTCAACTCCCAGCCCAGCTAGCAAGAGTGACAAATCAATCCACACCGCCCAGCAAGTCAGTCTACTCCCAGGGGCTTAAATCTCCCTGCTAGCAAGAGTGACTCGGGGGCGTGTCTACTCCAAAGAGGATCTCAGGTATCAAGGTTGCCCAGCTAGCCAATCCACTCCTAGAGGCATAAGTTGCCTAGCTAGAAAGAGTTACCTAGGGGCGAAAGTAAACCCAAAAGCATGCAAGAAAGGGCGTCGACGCACAAGGTAGCCAAGTGAAAATTGAGCACATCCTAGATACCTCTAATATCTCAAGTAGGAAAGGAGCACGTCACTGACGCCTCTTAATCTCAAAATTCAGTAAGTCAAGTGATCCATATGGTACGAATCCCATTAAAACTAGTTTAGAATAAAAACTGAGTAAAACAGTATCTCACCATGAATGATAAATATACCAATGCATGGGCTAGGATCGTACCAAAAAATAAGTGAAAATGAGCAAATAATGCAATGCACACCATCACCAGCATTCAAACAAGGCACTCAAAATCAAATAATTATACAGCCAATGAAACCACGCTACCAAATCAGATAGTACTAACCTTGAATCCAACTGGTCCTCACATACAACCTCGGGCCCAACAGTATAATCATAATCTCAATAAGTATATAGCATGCCCACCTCTAATTAACAAGCAAAAGGATCAAGAAGAGATTTTAAATTAATAAAGAGGGAGCAAACTCAAGGGATGACGCCCTACCCCAATCATACCACTCCAGTCCCAGACTGAGCACAGCTAGGACCAACCCAGGACTATGACGAGCCACTAAGGTCTCAAGCATCATCGGAAGGAGAATGACATAAAACAAGCCCTAAAGGAAGCAAACTATAACTCCGAGGTGATAAAACACAACCTAATGCATCTAATGTCTAGCCTAGTCTAAGGCAACCACGAATCGATCCTAACAAGGATAAGCAAGATCGTCTACACCACAAGCGAAGCCACAGTGTAAACTAAGGATCCTAACACCCAAAATAAACCCAAGGCTCCTACAGAATCAAGAAAGGAAGGGATAACAAGAGGAAAGCTAAGTACCCGGCAAATACCATCCAAAATTACTTGAAATCTATACTAGGCATTATCTAAGAAGCTAAATCAAGAAAGTAGACTGAAGCCTACCTCAAAGCTTAATAGGAGCACTCCAAATCCACCACACACGAGCTATCCCCATCCGAAATGCCTCCAAACACCACCAAACTATCAAATTATCAATCATAACATTATTACGGATGTTTTCATACTAAAATTGCAACAATTGGAAATGGACCCAAAAATTGAGTCAAAACGGGAATGTGGGACCCGCGCCGGGAATCCTGAAATTGACTCCGTCAAAAGGTCCTAAACTAAGCCTCGAACTTGTGTTCCAAAATTGAACTAAATTCGAGACCCGAAAAAAGCCACATCAACAACATGCAAAATTAATAAGAAAACCAAGCGAAGGCAGCAACTTTAAGCTCAAATTCACCTCAAACGAAGGTTCCTCAATAGCTTCTAATCACATACCCAGGTAGTCACGCTCCTAATGATAACACATGATATTGAATCACTCAAATCAGAGCTCGGATGAGGGAAATACCGTCTTTTGAAAATGAGTGCTGAAAGTTAAAATTTCATGATATAAATACCCAAAACTGGTCGCTAAAGGCAGATATGGTCGCTAAAAGTACTAAATTCTGGACGCTAAAGGCCTGCACTAGATATCAGCTCTTCAGCAGGATTGCTCAAACTCCAAATTCTCTAATGGGGTGTCCGGGGTTTTTCGGAACCCTGTGGGCACAAACAAAATATGCTACCCAATCAAATTTGGCATTTTGGACTCAACGGAATCATCAAAACTTTCATCTGATGTTGTTTCGACAAAAAGTGGGTCCAACATCCAAGTTCATTTTAAAGCTAAAAATGACAAGAAGGCTCAAAATGAAACCGGAAGCTTAGGGAACCGCACGAAAGGTCATTCTAGACTAAACTCAACATTCTAAAGCTAACCGCGTTGAAAAAATTTTCATTCGAGCACGTTTACCAAGAATGTTGACCGAAGTCAACCCTTAGCTTAAGCTTCAGAGTTAAAACCCCTAACTGCACAAACTCACACTAGAAGTCTCGTGGCTTGAACCAACCATGCCCTTAAAATGTCAGAATTGCATTCTGAGGCCATTTTCATTAACTTTTGACTAAAGTAAACCACTCAAGTTTGTAAGGCTCCAAAATATGAAAAATTGCACAATATCTAACCGAACGACCCGGTGACTGAACTGTCAGTCCCTGCAAGTCATAAATGACTTGTTGTCGCTACAAGAAAGCTCGAAACATTGATAAGATTGGAAAACAAAGAATATGACCTAGAGGGTCATTACAACATCCACTATTAAAAGAATTTTCATCCTCAAAAGTAGAAGGATAGACATAGCCTAAAGGAACAAAAAGGCGAGGATACTGAGTCTGTATGCTCCGCCAGACCCTCAGACAACCTCTTGGAATGACCAATGCCATCACAGAACTCAGGCTAAGAGGAAAATCCTCAAATTCACTTCAAAACTTCAAAAACTCCTCCAAATCCATGTTGGTCTCCATCTCTTACCCAACTGAATTGAACTTGCCTGAAAGCACCAGATTCATTTGAAAAGACAAACACCTCATGAAAATAATAGAATTGAGCAAACGCAGAAACATGGCAGATGCGACCCAACTCCCCAAATCGAAAACTCACCTTTTGCTCCACATCTACAAATTTCTAACCACCAAGAGAGTTCTACAAGTCCTTAGTTATCCTGAACATCTCTGACACTAATTAAAACCTTCCTAAAAGCCCACACAACATCAACCTCGGCAGAACAATAGGCTTCTCCTAAAAATCGAGGAATGACAACTGCCAAGACAAGGAACTCACCTAGGGTAAAACCCCAAAATCAATTTCTAACCCTAAAAACAACAAACCCATCTGAAACACAATCTTTTAAATCTAACCACACTAATCCAAAGGATGACCATCTTGCTAACGATAAGGTAGCACTGAGCCCCGCTCCAGTGACCTACTCCTCCAAAGGAATTTCTAAAACACTGACACCATAAGCCCACAAACTGCTCTACCACTGCAATTCTGAGCCATACACCCTTTCCTAAGGGAAACCAAGCCGGCAGGCAGCATATCAACACAGTCAACTGGCTGGTAGTTGCCCAAGGGTACCAACCCTGTCACGAACCATGCAAGCTACCAAGCATGAAAAAAGCAAACCACACATCCTAAACTAGAGTAAACTCATAAATCCCATGAATTACCATGACCCCATCCCGAAGATGAATCTTCTTAGAAATTTTCCATTTCCCAACAGGGCTAAGGCTTAAAATCACCAATGAACACCACCTTTCTGACTCTAAATCATACACCGGCCTCGAGGTCTATTATTATAACAACAAAGAACTAACACATCAGCTAGCCCAGGTACAATAAGGGATCACACCTTCAACTTTAAACTAGCCATAACAAACCTCCAAGACCACAAGAAACGGAGAATCCAAAAGACCAAACGAGCGTAAACATAACTTTGTATTTGAGAAAAGACTACGAAAAAGGGAGAAAGTAACCAAAAATGACTACCACAACTAAATAAGGCTAACTACCCAACACACAACTCTGAGAACTAGAAATCTCCCAACTACAACTCAAAAGGGATGGCTCACAACTAAGCCAACTAGGCCCTACAACGTACCAAACTTAAATCGGGCAAAGCTGGTGTAGTCACCTATCAAACAAGGATCGACATCAAGCAAAAGCACACAACAAGGGTGGCAAAAAGGGAAACCAGAAATCCCAAGGCCACAACCACAAAAGGACTATCAAGGCAAAGGCACGAGGAGTTACTCTACCACTACTCCCAAATTGAAGCTACATAGCCTTGTCGTTCCACTACTAAAAGAAATCAACTATAGGGGGAAAACACATACACAATCCTCAAATCAAACTGCCACAACAAGCCAACGCTAGATAATAAGCCAAATAAATTCGAACGGGCATGAAAACCCCAAATCACACAAAATAAGAACCAACGGGATAAACCACAAAATTGTATCCAATAAAGGAATACCTAAAGCCCCAGCCTCTAATCGGCCTACAGAAGCATAGAACGGACCATGTCTGCCCTCAACCTGAACAACAGATGTAGTAACGGCAACACCAAAGGCATCACCTCTTAGAAAAAGAGCCGATAACCCATAAGACTAATCTAGATTAATACCTCTCATCATGTTCCTATGCTGGGGACAAGCAGTAGGCTGATGAACAGGTTCCCCACATGTATAACTAAGTCCGACCACCCCATCCTATGGACTATTAGATGTCTACAATACTTCAAAAAGTAACTTCCACCTGGGGCACTCTCTAGACCAGTAGCCCAACTTTTCACAATCATAACAACCTCTATAGCATGAAGCCCGATGTGAAGAATGTGGTGATCTAGCTTGTCTACCTCTGCTAGACTCAGAACGACTCGTAGAAACTACATTGGGGCCTTGCGACAATCTCTAACATAGTGTCGTGTATCGCCACACCCATAGAAACCATTACCGAGAGAAACTGCCTGCAAAGACCCAACTGGAGTTACCGAAAACCCAACACCTAAAGGTCTAGAATGACAAACATGAGAAGTCTAGCCTAAACTTTGCCTGCTGCCAGCACCACGACCTACCTCAGAACCCCATGTAACATGATATGCTACCTCCATAGTTCTGATATGTAAAAAAGAAAGATGTCCCTCGCTGAATTGATACTCACCTCAAAGTGGAATTTTGTCACCGTTGTACCGATGGAAAAGCCTCTTACCACCATCACTGTAAGTCTTAAGGCATGCCTGCTCCATAGCCCTCACATGGCTCGCCACCAAGGGAAAGGTAGACCCTATCGATATTAGATACTCTGATACTAATCGAAGTGGCATAGCAAACCCTCTAATCAACCCCTAACTCAACTCTTGATCTTAAGGAAACAATGTAGGGTTATGCCCAGCTCACTCTAGAAATCCCAATCACATATTCAGAAATGGACAACGAAACCTACTGGGACCGGTCAACCAAACTCTGATCTGCACCAAAAACTGCACCTACTTGAGGTGTACCCTCGGAGGAGCTTGGACCTCCTAATACTGACTACCGAGGAACTGAGGTAGCCAAAGGCCCTGCCAATGACTGGCCTTTCCCCTGACTCTCCGAATGCTAAGGAATGCCTTCGACCTCAAGGTCCATGCCCGATTGAGGCCTCCTAGCCCTATCACATGCTGTAACTTTAATGGAATATGTTGATGCTCTGCCCATGTCTATCAAATTCTTTGTGCTATCCACCAAGGAGAGAGTAGATTCCAAAAAAGTAGTTTTACAGGTTACTCAAAGTGAAAACACACGATAAGAGCCAAAAATATATTTTCCTAAGAATGCCTTATAGCCTCCCGAAGATAGGATACATACATCTCTGCACCGATCCGCAGAACTCGACTAGGCATGTGCTCTCAAACCAACGATGTTGGTCAACCTAGAGCTGTGATACCAAACTGTCACGGCCTGATTTCTCTAGTCATGATGGCAGCTACTACTCCCCACTAGTAAGTAAGTGCTAACCTGTAGCTCTGAGCTATCAGCAACGGACTACCAAGCGAAAGCCAACAACAAGAAGTAAGAGCTTAGAACCGAGCAGAGAAAGGATAATCAACAAAAACAATATAAGAACAATCCCTAGGCCTGTCATCAGTTAGTACTTGAGCATCTAATCACCAAAATATGAGTACAAGGCTTTCACAAAAACAAGAAAAGTACAGGCTGTCTCTGAATACAATATAAAGAAATAGATGGAAACTGGTAACTCCAAATGCCAGGAGGTCACCCTAATCTATGAAACCCCAAGCTACTCCACATGACTCCATATCAATGGAAATAACTAGACTACAATTTTCAGGGGGCAAAAGTGTAGTATAAGTACAAAAAATTGTACTTAGTAGGCAACGACCGACTGAGCTCAAAAGACAACACAAGCATAAACAACAAGTAATAAGGAAAGCATAACACAAGTAACTAAACATGAGATAATAAAGTAGATAGGAAATAAAGAATAAAAGGGGTAAGAAGTTGAGTCTAGAGCTTACCTGGATCTCAAGCCAACAATCTAATCACAAGCAACTAAGAACCCAAGTCAAATACCAGTATCAGGATGACCCACAACTATAAATCTAAAGTCTGTACCTACTAGGTTACAATAAAACAATAGCAAAAAATAGAATATAGTCCAACAATAAGCTAACCGGACTCCCATAAGCCCAGGAGGTATAAACAACAAATAAAACCCAACCGGCCCCATAAGTCGGAGGGTACAAACAACAAACAAGTATACTGGTGATAAGCAATTCATATGAATGCAACGTGAGAAGCAGAACCATCAGTGACTAAACGAAACCATAACCATAGGACTCTCTCATCCCTCCTAGCAAGAGTGACAAATCAATACAGGCTGCCCAGCCGATCAATCTACTCCAAGGGGCATAAGTAACTCTACTAGCAAGAGTGACAAGGGGGCATGTCGACTCCGAAGAGGATCTCAGGTATCAAGGCCACCCAGCAACCCAGTCCATTCCCAAGGGCGTAAGCTACCCAGCTAGCAAGAGTTACCATGGGGCGTAAGTAAAACCAAAAGCAGGCAAGAAAAGGCGTTGACTCGTTGAGTAGTCAAGTGAAAACTAAGCACATCCTAATTACCTCTAATATCTCAAGTATGAAAGGAACACGTCCTTGACGCCTCGTAATCTAAAAATTTAGTAAGTCATGTGATCCAGGTGGTACGACTCCTATTAAAACCAGTTTTGAATAAAAACCGATTAAAATAGTATCTAATCAGGAATGATAAATATGATAATCCATGGGCTGAGATCGTACCACAAAATCTATGAAAATGAGCAAACATTGCAATGTATGCCATCACCATCATTCAAACAAGGCACTCAAAATCAAATAATTATACGGCCAATGAAACCACGCTACTAAAGCAGGGAGTACTAACCTGGAATCCAAAGGGTCCTCACATACGGGCTAGGGTCCAATAGTATAATCATAAGCTCAATAAGGATGCAACATTTCCACCACTAATCAACAAGCAAAGGGATCGTGAAGAGATTTCAAATCAATAAAGGGGGAGCAAACTCAAGAGACGATGCCCTACCCCAATCATACTGCTCCGGTCCCATACTGAGCACAACTAGGACATCCTCACAACTATGACGAGCCACCAAGGTCACAAGCATCATCTCAAGGAGAACAACATCAAACAAGCCCCATAGGGAGAAAAGTATAACTACAAGATGAAAAAACACAACCCAAAGCATCTAATATCCAGCCTAGTCTAAGGCAACCACGAATCGATCCTAACAAGGATAAGGAATATTATCTACACCACAAGTGAAGTGACAATTAAAACTAAGGATCCCAACACCCACAATAAGCCCAAGGCTCTTACGGAATCAAGAAAGGATGGGATGATAAGAGGAAAGCTAAATACCTAGCAAATGCCATCCAAAATTACATAAAATCTATACTAGGCATTATCTAAGAAGCTCAATCAAGAAAGTGGACCAAAGCTGTAACACCCCAGTTTTTGAAAAGAAAGAAAAATGCAGTTTTAAAATTTTCTGGTGCCAATGACGACGGAGACCATCTACGGACTATAGGTGGAGTGACGGGCCGTAGATGGGGACCATCGATGGCCCGGTCAACTTTATGAATTTTGAGTTTCTGAATCTTGACCTACAGAATAGCAGGGCGGTTCGTATTTCAGTTGATGGGCCGTAGATTCCATCAAGACTTAGCCAAATTTTCAGTCCAAAACAAACTTTCTGAATCGATTGACGAAAGAGCAGGATTGTCCGTCAGTGGATGGACGGACCGTAGATCCTGTCCGTCGATTGGCCCCGACAGTTTTATTTAAGGGCTTTTTGGACTTTTCCCTAAATGTTTATTCCTTATCCTAGACGATTTTGCCCCTTCACACTGGCCCTATTTATATTTTCTAAGTCCTAATCCCTTCATTTCCAACTCTCATGTCTCAAAAATATTCCTCTCTCTAGAAGAACAAGAAGAAAAAGAAGAGAGCTAGGGTTCTTATCAAGGTCATCAATCCTCCTTTTATTTCAAGGCTTTGGCATTAAGGTATGATAGTATTTACCATTCGGAGTCTTTCCTCCAATGGGTCCTCTTTTCCTTAAGGTTTTCAAGGTTTAGTCTTGCCCAAGAGAGCTAGGGTTTTTGACAAATTCTTATGAGTTCTTCATTATGCTTTCCATTGTTGATGTTATGGTTGATAGTGCACGATCTAGCGTGGTAAAGTAAGCCAGTGCACGATTTAGCGTGATTTACATGCAACTTGACGAATCCCATGAGTCCATGCTAAGTTTCCCCTAATTTGTGATTATGCTTATGATTGTGGGTTGATTTGAGAAAAGATGAATTCATGAACTCTTTGTGAATTGAGTTAAGGGTTATGATTATCAAGCTATGAATTTCATGTAAGACTATGAATGATGAAAAGAGGATAATTTATGAAAAGATTCTTGTTTAATCAAAATCTATGATGTTCCTCTATTATGTGGGTTCCCTCAATTATGACTAAATTGCCTTGATTTATGGCTTTCTAAGTATTAGCTTGCATAGAATTGCATGTTTTGAGGTGAAGCTTATGAACCCATGATTTATGAGTTAAGAGAATGATGAGCTATGTAAATATGAAGCTTATGAACTCATGTATGTTTTATGAACTTTATGATATGTTAGTGCAAATGTTGAGTTGTGAAAGGGTTTCTCATGTAATGCTCAACCTATGAATGTGAAAGGTTTTCTCACACGTAATGATTCATAACTTTTTGAAAGGTTTGCTCAACTAAGCTTGAATCCACGATTGAGGAGCTATTTTATGAAGGGACGAGAGGCGATTACCCATGTTCCCTAATGTAGACAAGAGGCGATTACCCATGTCTACTAATAATGAAATCATGACTAAGGATAGACAAGAGGCGAATACCCATGCCTACCTAAGATAAAATGAACTATGATAAATCTGTGGGAAGTATGCTTAGTACCGAGTGGACAAGTTGCGATTACCCATGTCCCTTAACCTATGTGCTACCATAGGGTGATGGTCTATGATAGACACTAGCTAGTGGATCCACATAAGCTAAGAAATTCATGGTCTTACCTTGGCAAGTAGGACACCCCTTTTCGTTGTGGGGCAGACACCGGATTCCATGTTGATAGCTCACATGGTCTCATATGTCGGCTAAGGCTATTTCCCCACAGCTAATGAACTTGAGTGTTCTTATGATGCTGTAAAGTAAAGGAAAGATGAATAGCTTGTCTTGGCCATGGTTTATGCTTCATGTGTCTTATGTTCTATCATGTTTTAGCTTGGCCATTACATGTCATGATTATATGTCATTCTAGCATGTTTTATATGCCCTATGTGCATTGCTATCATCCTTGGTACTTGATTGTACTAATGCATACTCTTGCCTACATTGATTTTATTGATGTAGGGTTTGGCTGCTCTTCTCATCCCACTCGTGGCTAGTCAGTTCTAGTGATTGTGAAGACTTGGTGAGGCCTCCTATGTCCGAGGGCCTAACCTTGTTACTTTTTCATGCTTTCTATTATTTTGGATATTGTACTGGGCTGCGTCCCAAACCTTCATTTCTATTCTATTATGTTAGATGGCTTAAGACATGAGATGTAGACTTCCGCTGTTTTTGATTAAAGCTTTGTTATAAAAATGCTCTTTTGAACTCTTACTTCTCTATTATCTTTTATGTTATGTATGCTAAGGGCTTGTATGAGGCCTCTCGGGGTCTTGTATGCCGTGTTACATCTAGGGGCTACCCTAGGTCGTGACAAACTTGGTATTCAGAGCACAAGGTTTTAGAAAGATTCTAGGATGTCTCATAAGCCACGTCGAGTAGAGTCTTGTTCATGAGTGTGAAGCACGCCACATTTATGAATGAGAGGCTACAAAATGATTAGGATACTCCTCTTCTTCATCATCCTTAAGTTGAGCTATAGAGTGTTACTCTATATGTCTCTCTCCTCATCCCTATCCTACGCATTTCAGGATATGGCGTCTCGAAGAGCTTATACTCGAAGGAACGCGAGAGAGAATGAAGAGCAAGAGACTCCTCCTCAAGCTCCTCAAGTTCTGACCGATCCTTTGGCCGAGCAAGTAACCAATGCGGAGTTCAGGGCTGCTTTCCATGTGTTGGCCCAAGTCATGATGGCTCAAGCCAATAGGGAGATTGTGGCTCCCGTGAACCCAAATGTGGGTACGGTGGCATGAAGAGTGAGGGACTTCACTAGGATGAACCCTCCGGAGTTTCACAGTTCTAAAGTGGAGGAAGATCCTCAAGAGTTTATTGATGAGGTTTATAAAGTGTTGATGATCATAGGTGTGGCACCGACGGAAAAGGCGGAATTGGCCACCTACCAACTCAAAGGTGTCGCTCAAATTTGGTACAACCAATGGAAGAACGAGATGGCGGTTGATGAAGGTCCTCTAGAGTGGGAGAGATTCAAGGGTGCTTTCCTCGATAGATTCTTTCCCCTTGAGATGAGGGAGGCGAAGGTACTTGAGTTCATCAACCTTCGTCAAGGGAGTATGGGGGTGAAAGAGTATGCTTTGAAGTTCACACAGTTGGCTCGATATGCTCCTTCTATGGTTGCCGATCCTAGGGAAAGAATGAGCAAATTTGTTTCGGGAGTGTCCGAAATGGTGGTCAAGGAGTGTCATACCGCCATGCTTATTAATGATATGGATATTTCTCACTTCATGATTCAAGCACAACAAATAGAGGAGGAGAAGCTCAAGGAAAGGTTTAGGGACTCCAAGAGGGCTAAGACCGGTGATGGTGGTTTCTCTCATTCAAGGTCTGATGGACATGGTCGTTTTAGGCCTGGGCAAAGGTTCTCTAATCAAGGTTCTTCCAACTCTCCTCCTAAGTTCAACAAAGGAAGGGTGTCTAACCCTAAGCCTCAAGGAGGAAATAGTAGTGGCTCCTCATTGCCTACTTGTGCCAAGTGTGGGAGGAAACATGAGGGTACTTTTCTAGCCGGTTTGAATGCGTGTTTTGGATGTGGTAAGACGGGCCATAAAGTAAGTGATTGTCCCTTGGCTACAAAGAAGGGAGGTGAAAATAAACAAAGGGCTCAACCCCAAAATCTGTCAAGTTCTAGTGGAAATCAAAAGCAGAACCAGTTCTATGCACTTCAGGCCCGTCATGAGAAAGAGGGTTCTCCCGAAGTGGTTACCGGTATGTTGAAAATCTTTCACTTTGATGTTTATGCTTTGCTTGATCCCGGTGCTACGTTGTCTTTTGTGACGCCGTATGTGGCTATGAAGTTTGATGTTGTTCCGGATGTGTTGTTAGATCCATTCCGTGTCTCGACTCCTATCGGTGAATCTATTGTGGCTAAGAGAGTCTATAGAAATTGTTCCGTCTCTTTATTCCATAGAGTCGCTCATGTGGATCTTGTAGAGCTTAATATGCTAGACTTCGATGTTATCTTCGGGATGGATTGGTTGCCTTCTTGTTATGCCTCTATCGATTGTAGGACCCGAATGGTCAAGTTCCAATTTCCAGATGAGCCCATCCTGGAGTGGAAAGTGGGAAATTCTACGCTTAAGTCAATTTGTTTCTGGTCTACAAGCTAGAAAGATGATTTCTAAGGGTTGCATGTACCATCTTGTTAGGGTGAGGGATGTGAGTTCTGAAACCCCTACTCTTGAGTCAGTCCCCGTTGTTAACGAATTTTCAGAAGTGTTTCCCGATGATTTACCTGGTGTTCCTCCCGAGAGGGAAATTGACTTCGGTATTGACCTTCTCCCCGGTACGCAACCTATCTCTGTTCCTCCTTATAGAATGGCTCCGGCAGAACTTAAGGAACTAAAAGAGCAATTGAATGATTTGTTGGATAAGGGTTTCATCCGACCAAATATTTCTTCATGGGGTGCTCCGGTCTTGTTTGTTAGAAAGAAAGATGGTTCACTCCGTATGTGTATTGACTACCGCCAATTGAATAAGGTTACTATCAAGAATAAGTATCCTTTCTCGAGAATTGATGATTTGTTTGACCAACTCCAAGGGGCTTGTTATTTCTCTAAGATTGATCTTCGTTCGGGCTATCACCAATTGAAGGTAAGGGCTGATGACATTCCGAAAATGGCTTTCCGGACCAGATATGGGCACTATGAGTTTCTAGTGATGTCTTTCGGGTTGACTAATGCTCCGGCCGCATTTATGGATTTGATGAATCGGGTGTTTAGACAATACCTGGATATGTTCGTCATTGTTTTTATCGATGATATTTTGATTTACTCAAGGAGTGATAGTGAGCATGCTGATCATTTGAGGATTGTGTTGCAAGTTCTCAAGGACCAACAACTCTTTGCTAAGTTCGAGAAATGTGAGTTTTGGTTAAAGTCTGTAGCTTTCCTTGGTCACATTGTTTCCGGTAAAGGTGTCGAGGTAGATCCTAAGAAGACGGATGCGGTTAAGAATTGGCCTAGACCTCTATCACCTTCGGATATTCATAGTTTCTTGGGTTTAGTCGGTTACTATCGAAGGTTTGTTAAAGCATTTTCTTCAATTGCTTCACCATTGACGGCTCTAACTCAAAAGAAGGCTAAGTTTACTTGGTCCGCAAGGTGTGAAACGAGTTTTCAAGAGTTGAAAGATAGACTTACCTCTGCTCCGGTGTTGACCCTACGGAAGGGTCCTGAAACGACCCCAAAAATGCCCGAAAATGTGCTTCGGAAACACCTATAATTGTAATTTCCATATATCTCAAAATCCGTGCATGATTTCGGAAATTCGACTTCATATTCTTATTTGTGGGGTCAAATTGAGTGGGAAATGGGTCTAACCCAAATTTTAGAGCAACCGTATCAAAATTCGAAAATCGCAAAAATTGCGATTTGGAGGGTCAACTTTAAAGGGGCATATCTTTAGCACACAAGGAACTGGAAGGGCTGTAACCTATTAAATTAAAGCTCTTTGAGTTAGCTTTCTAACGCACTTGGTTTCACCTTAGTCCGAGTTAGGATGAGGGAGTTATGACCATTTTCGTAAAACCTGTCTGTGCAGATTTGCAATTTCCAGTGAGCTTTTTTTTTAGGCGGGTTGGAGACGTTTTTTATAAAAAGGGGATATGTCCCATACTTAGTCATTTTTCTTAACTCCAAAAACACTCTCTAAGCCCTCTCCAAAATTTCCACCAAGATCTTCAACCAAATTCAAACATCTCAAGCTCTAATTCCGGATTCAAGACTCAATCTCAAGCTTCGATTCTCCATTCCAATCTTCATCAAGGATTCTCCAAAGTTGAGGTATGTGGGTTTGATTGTGGAAACCTTCCTTTCCACAAGTCCAACCATTTATCCTCTATTTCTACTTCAAGTTTATGGGTCCTTATGATTATTTATGAACTCTTGAATTATGGAATTACTACTACACACCCTATTATGGTCCATTTTGCATATTATCATGAAATGGAATTATTATGTGATGTTTATGGTTTACATGCTTCCATGATCAAATTATGAAGGTTGATATATATATGTATGTTGTTGGTGGGCTGATTTATATGGATTTTGGAATTGGTTGGACTTAGTATTCTTGAAATACATGATTTCATTTACATGAACAATTGCCCACCTTGTGTTGATAAAATGCCCATTTATAGAATTCTTAGGAAAGGGAAGGTCCAAGGTACGTCCTATGAGTCGGATGGTTATGTAATTACTGAAATGATGATGAAATGGACACATGTATATGATTTTCTCTATATAAGTGTTGTGAGTCGACCAAGCCTAGTACGGGGGGTAGTAGGCCCGTATAACCGTATCGAGGGGTTGGTACCTTGGTTGCCTAGTACGGGGGGTAGTAGGCCCGTATAACCATATCGAGGGGTTTGTACCTTGGTCCCTAGCTCGGGGGGTGGTAGGCCCGTGTAACCATATTGAGGGGTTTGTACCTCTTTCGCCTCTCCAAGGGGGTGGTAGGCCTTGGAAATACTATATTGATGGTCACTCGCCACACATGTACTACGTCCCACTAAATATGATTTTTATGTAAGCATCATTATACATATCATTTCATTAATATGCTATCTATTGGGTATGATTACGCATTTTTCCTATGATGTCCATCTAATGTAGCATTGCATTGCATCCCATATACTTAGTACATTCAAATGTACTAACGCATACTCTATGCCTACATGATGTCACCATGTAGGGACCGGAGCACCGCTTGACCATCCTCCTCCGCGTGGCTAGTACGATTTTCTATAGTGGTTATTGGTGAGTCCTCCATTTCGGGGACGTTGCTCATGATCTTTTGCTATGTATAAAACTTTTCCTTTCTAGTTATGTTTTGACTATGAGGGTGAGCCCGGTAGTTTGTCTTGGCCCCCGCTAAGTACTCATGTTTAGAGGTGGTGTTGGACAAGTTGTGTATTATGCTTGAGCTTGACTCATCTATGGTATTTATGTATCATTTCTTTTTTTTTGCTCCCTTAGTCCCGATTTCCCCCTTGATTATGCTTATCGTTTATGGTCATTTAATTGCTTCCGCGACCAAGGATGTGTAATGATACGCTATGAGGCTTGTTTGGGGTTCCTTCGGGTTCCCCATTCGCCGGTCACATCTAGGCCCTAGGCTTGGGTCGTGACAAACTTGGTATCAGAGCACTAGGTTGAATGATCCTCGGAGTCCAACACACCGCGTTGATTAGAGTCCGATTCATGGTTGTGTTGTGCACCACAACTATGAGTAGGAGGCTATGAGACGTTTTAGGAAATGTTTCCCTTCTCCATGTTCTAAGTCGTGCTGTAGAGTTGAATTAAGTTCTTCCCTAACGGTTGTTCTTTCTTGTCCCGCTTGATGGTCTATGCCGAACAAATGGAGGAGGAGAAGTTGAGGAAGAGGAGGGGTCATGAGGCCAAGAGGGCCCGTTTTGAGGGCAAGTTCCAAAGTCGAAGGGGAGGCCGATTTCATCAAGGCCAAGGGTCTTCTCATGCGCCCCATAGGGGGTTTGCCAATGACGTTCCAAGGGCCCAAGGTGTTGGTGGTATGGGTCCTAGTGATGTATGTCCGAAGTGTGGTAAGGGCCATGGTGGCCCGTGTTTGAGAAATACCGGTGCTTGCTACAGTTGTGGGGAAATGGGGCACAAGGCAATGGATTGTCCCCGAAATCGCAACAAGGGTAAGGAGGTCCGTCCACAAGGTGCCAATGCGGTTCCTTTGGGGAGAGGGGGCCGACAAGATGGTGCCCCAAGGCACAATCGATTTTATGCTTTGCATGGGAGGCAAGGGGTCGATGAAGTCCCCGATGTCGTTACCGGTATGTTGAAAATCTTTGACTTGATGTATATGCACTAATTGATCCGGGTGCCTCTCTTTCTTTTGTCACCCCCTTTGTTGCCAAAAAGTTTCATGTTGAGCCCGACTTGTTGCGTGAGTCATATAAGGTGTCTACTCCTATTGGTGCATATATTGTTGCTAGGAAGGTCTATAGAAATTGTCCTATTTGCATCTTGCATAAAATATTGCCTTGTGATCTTGTTGAATTGAACATGGTCGATTTTGATGTTGTTCTTGGGATGGATTGGTTGCATGCATACTATGCTTCTATTGATTGTAGAACCCGTAGGGTCAAGTTCCAATTCCAAGTGAACCCATTCTTTGAGTGGGAAAGCCAAAATGTGGTAGTCAAGGGTAGATTCATCTCTTGCATTAAAGCCCGTAAGTTGATCTCTAAGGGGTGTCTCTATCACCTTGTGAGGGTTAGGGATGTGGAGTCCAAAACCCTTCTTATAGAGTCGGTTCCGGTCGTAAATGAATTCCTTGATGTCTTTCCTAATGACCTTCCCGATGTTCCTCCCGAAAGGGAAATAGATTTTGGCATAGACCTCCTCCCCGATACTCAACCCATTTCTATTCCCCCTTACCGTATGGCCCCGGCGGAGTTAAAGGAGTTGAAAGAACAATTGAGGGACTTGTTGGAGAAGGGTTTTATTAGGCCTAGCCAATCACCATGGGGTGCACCGGTGTTGTTTGTGAAGAAGAAAGATGGGTCCCTTAGGATGGTGTATCGATTACCGCAACTCAATAGGGTCACCGTCAAGAATAAATATCCTCTTCCTAGGATTTGATGACTTGTTCGACCAATTGCAAGGGGGCTAGGCCACTCTCTAAAAGATTGATCTTCGCGTCCGGTATCATCAAGTGAAGGTGAGGGAGGGTGACATTCCCAAGACAGCCTTCCGGACTAGGTATGGACATTATGCATTTGTGGTCATGTCCTTTGGGTTGACCACTGCACCGGCTACCTTCATGGACCTAATGAATAGGGTCTTTAAACCCTACCTTGATTCCTTTGTTGTGGTCTTCATTGATGATATTTTAATCTATTCGCATAGTGAGGAAGAACATATGGGTCACTTGAGGGTTGTGTTGCAAAGACTAAGAGAGGAGAAGTTGTATGCCAAGTATGAAAAGTGTGAATTTTGGTTGAGGGAGGTTGCCTCCCTAGGTCATGTGGTGTCGGGGGATGGTATTAGTGAGACCCTAAGAAAGACCGATGTGATTAGAAATTGGCCTAGGACATTGAACCCCGTCGGATATTAGGAGCTTCCTTGGCTTAGCGGGTTACTACCGGGATTTGTGAATGGGTTTTCTTCTATTGCTTCTCCCATACTACGTGCACAAATAGAAGGCTAAGTTTGAGTGGACCGACGAGTGGAAAGAGTTTTCAAACTTGAAAGATAAACTTGTTGTCCGCTTCCTATATTGTCCTACCGGATGGGTTGGATTTGTTGTGTATTGTTGATGCTTCTAGAGTGGCTGGTTGGTGTCCTAATGCCAAAATGGTTAAGGTGATAGCCTTATTGCTTCTAGACAACTCAAAAGTGCATGAAAGAAACTATCCTACGCATGATCTTGAATTTAGCCGCGGGTGGTGTTTGCTTTAAAGATTTGCGCGTCATTATTGTATGGGGTCGTGTCGATGTGATTCACCGATCATTAAAGCCTCCAATATGTCTTACCCCAAAAGATTTCTCAACTTGAGACAAAAGAAGGTGGCTAGAATTTCTTAAAGAGTTATGATAATGAGTGTGCATTATCATCCCCGTAAAGCTAATGTTGGTGGCGGAATGCTATTTGAGATAGGGTGTCTATGGGTAGCCTAGCTCATGTTGATATTGGTGATAGGGAATGGCTAGGGAGGTACATCGGTTGGCTAGGTTGGGGGTTAGGTTGGAAGAGGTTGGTAATGGTGGTGTGGTCGTTGTTGATGGTGCTAGGTCTTCCTTGGTTGATGAGGTGATAGCAAAACAAGATCTTGATTCTTCCTTGTTTGAATTGAAGGCCTTGGTGAAAGAGGGCAAGGGGGAAGTTTTCTCCCAAGGGGGAGATGGTGCCCTTAGGTACCAAGGTAGGTTGTGTGTGCCTTGTGTTGATGGTTTGAGGGAGAAAATTCTTGAGGAGGCTCATAATTCTTCCTATTCCATCCACCCCGGTTCCACCAAAATGTATAGAGATTTGAGGGATGTGTATTGGTGGAGAGGCATGAAGAAAGACATTGCCAAATTCGTCTCCGGGTGTCATAGTTGTCAACAAGTCAAGGCCGAACATCAAAGGCCGGGGTGCCGGTCTTAACCAAGACATAGAGATTCCTACTTGGAAGTTGGGAAAGAAATTCAATATGGATTTTTTAGTTGGTTTACCCAAGACTAGAAAAGGTTTTTGCTTCTTATTTGGTGGTGGTTGATAGGGATGACAAAATCGGTCTTTTTACCGGTAAAGACAACATTATGGCGCGGAAG
>JAGDQO010001726.1:8634-155632 GCA_018342035.1 Solanum appendiculatum
CTATCATTCTAGCATCGGTATGGCTCCTTTTGAGGCTCTCTATGGAGGCGTTGTAGATCACCGGTTGGGTGGTTTGAGGTTGGTGAGGTGGCCTTGTTAGGACCAGACCTAGTTATGGAGGCTCTTGAGAAGGTTAGGATGATTAGAGAAAGGTTGAAGATGGCTCAAAGTCGCCAAAAGTCCTATGCCGAGGCGAGGAGAAGGGCTCTTGAATTCCGAGTTGGTGATTGGGTTTATTTGAAGGTGACACCCATGAAGGGTGTGGTTCGTTTTGGTAAGAAGGGCAAGTTGAGCCCAAGATACGTGGCTCCTTATAAGGTGATGAGGAGAATTGGCAAGGTAGCTTATGAGTTGGAATTGCCTAGCGAGATGGATTTGGTTCATCCGGTATTTCATGTGTCTATGTTGAGGAAGTGTGTGGGTGATCCGAATGCCATTGTGTCTCTTGATGTTGTGGGTGTTGCTGAAGATAATTTGACCTATGAAGAGGTTCCGGTCCAGATTTTAGATAGACAAGTGAAGAGGTTGAGAAACAAAGATGTGGCTTCCATTAAAGTCCTTTGGAGAAATCAACAAGTTGAAAGTGCTACTTGGGAGGCCGAAGCGGACATGCAAAGGCGATATCCTTATCTTTTCCACTCCACTCGAGCCTAAGGTATTGATCTAAGCCCTTTATAAAATCTCAGGTCTTAAGTTCAGCCCCCATGTCATTGCATACATTTATGTTTAAGTTGACAAGTTCAATGTGGTTTTACAACTATGTTGAGGTTTTGAAATAAGGTGTAAGTGCATTGTTGCATCCTTATGTGGGCTGAAATTTGCCATGTTTGTGTCTCTCATGTACGTTTCTTTAACATTCGGGGACGAATGTTCCCAAGGGGGAGATATTGAAACGACCCCAAAAATGCCCGAAAATGTGCTTCGGAAACACCTATAATTGTAATTTCCATATATCTCAAAATCCGTGCATGATTTTGGAAATTCGACTTCATATTCTTATTCTGTGGGGTCAAATTGAGTGGGAAATGGGTCTAACCCACAATTTTAGAGCAACCGTATCAAAATTCGAAATCGCAAAAATTGCGATTGGAGGGTCAACTTTAAAGGGGCATATCTCTTAGCACACAAGGAACTGGAAGGCTGCAACCTATCAAATTAAAGCTCTTTGAGTTATCTTTCCAACGCACTTGGTTTCACCTTAGTCCGAGTTAGGATGAGGGAGTTATGACCATTTTCGTAAAACCTGTCTGTGCAGATTTGCAATTTCCAGTGAGCTTTTTTTTTAGGCGGGTTGGAGACGTTTTTTTATAAAAAGGGGATATGTCCCATACTTAGTCATTTTTCTTAACTCCAAAAACACTCTCTAAGCCCTCTCCAAAATTCCACCAAGATCTTCAACCAAATTCAAACATCTCAAGCTCTAATTCCGGATTCAAGACTCAATCTCAAGCTTCGATTCTCCATTCCAATCTTCATCAAGGATTCTCCAAAGTTGAGGTATGTGGGTTTGATTGTGGAAACCTTCCTTTCCACAAGTCCAACCATTTATCCTCTATTTCTACTTCAAGTTTATGGGTCCTTATGATTATTTATGAACTCTTGAATTATGGAATTACTACTACACACCCTATTATGGTCCATTTTGCATATTATCATGAAATGGAATTATTATGTGATGTTTATGGTTTACATGCTTCCATGATCAAATTATGAAGGTTGATATATATATGTATGTTGTTGGTGGGCTGATTTATATGGATTTTGGAATTGGTTGGACTTAGTATTCTTGAAATACATGATTTCATTTACATGAACAATTGCCCACCTTGTGTTTGATAAAATGCCCATTTATAGAATTCTTAGGAAAGGGAAGGTCCAAGGTACGTCCTATGAGTCGGATGGTTATGTAATTACTGAAATGATGATGAAATGGACACATGTATATGATTTTCTCTATATAAGTGTTGTGAGTCGACCAAGCCTAGTACGGGGGGTAGTAGGCCCGTATAACCGTATCGAGGGGTTGGTACCTTGGTTGCCTAGTACGGGGGGGTAGTAGGCCCGTATAACCGTATCGAGGGGTTGGTACCTTGGTTGCCTAGTACGGGGGGTAGTAGGCCCGTATAACCGTATCGAGGGGTTTGTACCTTGGTCCCTAGCTCGGGGGTGGTAGGCCCGTGTAACCATATTGAGGGGTTTGTACCTCTTTCGCCTCTCCAAGGGGGTGGTAGGCCTTGGAAATACTATATTGATGGTCACTCGCCACACATGTACTACGTCCCACTAAATATGATTTTTATGTAAGCAGCATTATACATATCATTTCATTAATATGCTATTTATCGGGTATGATTACGCATTTTCCTATGATGTCCATCTAATGTAGCATTGCATTGCATCCCATATACTTAGTACATTCAGATGTACTAACGCATACTCTATGCCTACATGATGTCACCATGTAGGGACCGGAGCACCGCTTGACCATCCTCCTCCGCGTGGCTAGTAAGATTTTCTATAGTGGTTATTGGTGAGTCCTCCATTTCGGGGACGTTGCTCATGATCTTTTGCTATGTATAAAACTTTTCCTTTCTAGTTATGTTTTGACTATGAGGGTGAGCCCGGTAGTTTGTCTTGGCCCCCGCTAAGTACTCATGTTTAGAGGTGGTGTTGGACAAGTTGTGTATTATGCTTGAGCTCGACTCATCTATGGTATTTATGTATCATTTCTTTTTTTTGCTCCCTTAGTCCCGATTTCCCCCTTGATTATGCTTATCGCTTATGGTCATTTAATTGCTTCCGCGACCAAGGATGTGTAATGATACGCTATGAGGCTTGTTTGGGGTTCCTTCGGGTTCCCCATTCGCCGGTCACATCTAGGCCCTAGGCTTGGGTCGTGACAGTTAGGGTGAAGTTTGAATAGCCGGAACACTCGCATCTTAACTTGGGGTTTTGTTGCCTGTGTTCTTTTTTCCTATGGATTATTTAATTTCTATTGAATCGGCATGTTTTGTATGTTGATTGTGTAAGTATACTAGAAGTAAAAGCATGATGGCAATGTTTGATGAAAATTTATATACCTCCAAAAATTTTTGCTTTGGTTATATTTGTGCTAATAATAAGCCGACTATATAGGATCTTTTTATTGCACGATAGGAACTGATAGGATAACATGACTTAAGCTGAAGCATGAACCAGATACATTGATATTTAATAGTGAAATGATGTGCCATGTGTGTGTGAGATATTTGTTTATTCATACCATATGTGCCAATCTAGAATTTTTCATATTTGTCTTGCTAGGATAATTGAACTATTAAATAGGAAAGGATCATAGGCATTTGTTGCAATTTAGCCCACTAAGCCTGAAAAGAACCGACCAAATAAAAATGCTCTCTTCGATCCAAATTGTTGAGCCTGGAATAGGCCATTGATTTTTTTTACCCAATTCAACTTCCTCGGTTGTGAATGTTAACCTTTGTTTTGGCCCTGGTCCCTCCTTAGATATCATACACCTCAACTTAGACTAAAAGTCTAAGTTGAGGGTGGCTACTATAGATGAAAACAATAAATGAAAGGGTATGAAAAGAGTTGCGTAATGAGAAAAGAGAAAAATAATATTGTGTGGCAGGAAAGAGAAAAAGATAAATGCATGGAAAGCTGAAGAAAATAGTGAAACTAAAAAGTAAAGAAAGTCAAAGCCACACCCAAGCATTGATGAAAAATGAGGAGAAAACAAAATAGAGGTGAAACAAGTATTGGTTTTAAAAGAGAAAAGTAGCCAGTGTAATGTCAAGGAGGGCAGAAAAGTCTCTTTAAATCTAAATATAACACATCTACCCCTGATCCTATGTTACAAGTTAAGAAAGTCATGTAGCTAGTGATCCTGATTTAACTGTTCGAGAGTCTAAGTGTTGAATAAAAGGGCAAGCCTATGGTATTGTGCATGTACTGTATTGAATTCGGTTGTGAGAGTGAGCATATACCGAGTCCCTGTACTCAAAATATATTAATATGTATGTGAAGAACGGGACTTATTTGCGGTAAGGGCACCAGTTACATTGTCAAAAAGTTAGTATCTTGGTCATTCTTATCTGTGTATGTGAATGTATCCATTGGTATGACTATGTCAGGAATTGATCCGTATGTGTTAGCTTGTTTTGAACTTAACAATTGCACTCTGTGGAATGATGAAAATGGAGGATAGATTATTGAGAAAAGACTATGTGACTGCTTGAATTCTAAGACTACTTTTGCATCATGTTGTGTTTGTGTTAGTAAGTGTCGCTTGAGCACAAGCAACAATTATAAGTTGAGGGTGTTGATGTACCATGGATTTATGGTACTTATTATGCTTTGAACTTAGGGGTCGTTTTGTTTGAATACAAGTTATGCCGGGATTAGTTATGACGGGATAAGTTATGATGGAATAAGTTGTGCTGAGATAAGTTACACTGAGAGTAGTTTTTATATTCATTGCATAATTTATAAGAATAAGTTGTTTGTTTAAAAAAATACCGTCCACCTTTTTTTTACATTTTATTTGCAAGCTTTAGTTATTCATTCTTAAAAATAACTTTTTTATCTTATTTAGTTTAAATATTTTGTGTGTACATTTACATAATTGTGCCGTGTGTTTTAAAAATTAAACTTTCATCTTATTTAACTTTAAAATAAAACTTCCATCGTATTTAGCTGAAATATAAAGTTTCCATCTTATTTAGCTTAAAAATAAAACTTTCATCTTATTTAGTTTAAAATAAAACTTACATCTTATTTAGCTTAAAAATAAAACTTTCATTTTAAGTTTATTGAAGTAAAAGAAATTTTATTACTAAAGTTATCTACATTTTTAAGGTATCTACATTTTAATTGATATATAAAGTATAATTTTTAAGTGAGTAATAAACTATTTAATTAAAAATATGTAATTTAGTAGTGGAGTTAACATTTTACCAAAAATCAAAATATAAATAAACATAAGAATTAGGCAAATAAATTCAACTTATAATATATTCATAAAAAGAAATTGTATTTATAAAATGTAATTTTTTAATAGAAAAATGTATTATCATAAAAACAACGAATAATTAAGGTTGTGAATGTTATTATAAATATTGTTAAAAATTATGTTAATATACATGAATGTAAAGTGGTGTATAAAAGAGAGTTTAAGGGGGTATTTTTGTTATTGTATATACTTTATTCCAGGATAAGCTATCCTGAGATAACTATTCCACCCCAGAGAGGGAATAACTTATCACAGGACTAATCGTTAATCCTGGGATAAGTTATTCCACCTTTTGCAAACAAACAACGGATTAAAGGGCACTCAAAAATTATCCCAGGACTAACTCTTCTTATCCATCACAGCAAATGATCCCTTAAAGTTTTGCATGGTTCTTAGGCACATGTTAGTAGATTTGATGGTATTTTACCTTTGTTTTGTAGGAAAATAGGTTTTTGACAAGTCGGGATGAAAATGCAGTGAAACAACAGCTTTTGGAGGTTTGATGACTTGACCTACGAGCCGTAGACGTTTCTATGAGCTGTAAGAAAAACTTGTAGAAGGCAGCAATGATTTTTGGAGCTAAGTGTTGAGAAACGAGACTTGACTACGAGACATATGAACTTCTACGAGCCGTAGGTCCGATTCGTAGAAAAGATTAGAGATTTAGAGCTTCAGTACTTGGACTACGAGTTGCCAGGATGAACTGTACAAAGTTCTATGAGTCGTAGATCCTGTCCTTAGAAAAGACCAGAAGATTTATTGAGGAAGCTATTTTGACGAAAGGTTTCTACGAGCCATAGAACCTAACCATAGAAGCGATTGTCGAAGCCTATAAATACTCGTTTATTTCTCATTTTTTATGTTAGACACTTCATACATTGAATTTTGGGTTTGATAATTATTTTGGTAAACACTTTCCATTTTAATTCTTAAATCGTTTGTTTATATTACATCTTTTGTTCGTCAATTCAAGATTCTGAAATTCAACTGCTCTAATTGTAAGTTCAAGATTTATCTAATCAATCTTAATATGTACTGTGATCACGCAAGCATGAGTAGCTAAATCCACAGTTAGGGTTGTGGGAACCATGAGAACTTAACAACGTAGACCTAATAACTAATAATTCTTGAATAGTATTTTTGCATGTATTATGGATCTCTTCGTTTTGATTGCTTTTTAAAGATGGCAAGCGTTAGAACTCACCTTATTCATACTTGTCTAACCAAGGAGGTAACGAATGGGAAAAAATATTAAACAATAGAGATTTGATGATTACAAACTTCATCTAATAGCTTGAACCACCTTTGTGATAGCTAATCTGGGTCAAGAGTAAGGCTAGTCAAGCACACACTCATAGACCAATCAAAGTTGCATGGTGAAATTCTATATTTGGGGGACCAGCAACTTAGGAGATACCCAACTTACCGACTTTGCATGTTAAACACTAGATAAGGTTAGTACTATAAGATTTAATGCATTAAGGACTTGTGGGGAACACGTATACCCTAGTTTTATCTTCTATTGATTCTACAAAACATTAAATCCTGCATACTTGGTTACTTGTTACTGAAATCATTCATTCAAGCTTTTGTTTTACAATTACCCTCCCCTTTTTTATGGAAATAACTCGACTAAAAGTACAACTAACAATCAATTAGGCTAAGTCTAGACCTCATTCCTCATGGGATGGACCCTAACCCCTGTTGGGTTCTCTATTTGAACAACGACCGCTTATACTTCTTTAGGGAGGTGTAATTTGGGCATATCATTTATGTAGTGATATTTACTTATTTAGGGGACCAACCATTTAGGTAAACTTAACTTACCGATTTTGTATGCTCCACACTAGATAAGGTTACTATTATAAGGTTCTACTAAGTTAAGTATTGATGGGGAACACTTATACCCTAGTATAGTCTTATATTGACTTACAACAAGTTAAATTGTTATTTGATACTTGTGAACGTTACATCCAATTACTTTTTTACAAAACCCCATTTTTTAACTTAAACAATACGATTAAGAGCACGAATAATAACAATTGACCTAATTCGGAACCTTATTTCTCGTGGGATCAGCCCTAACCTCTGTTAGGTTCTTTGTTTGGACAATTACCACTTTATACTTTTTTGGGAGATGTAATCTGGCCTTATCAAATTTTGGCACCACTGTAGGGGAATAAGGCTTTTGGTTTAGATTGATGGTGTTATTTGACTATTAGTCATTATTTCCTGATTTATGTTTGTCTATTATTTTTGTTTATACATGTTGATCAAGTGCATGCCCAACATGCGTAGTCAAGGCACACCCCTGATTCTATTTGATTCCGAAATCCAAAGAACTATCAATCGAATGGCCAACTTAGATGGCCATCAAATGGATTAACGAGTCGTAAAATGATTTGGAATATAAGAAGAGAATATTCACCAAAATCTTCCTCAAAATGCACCTCAGAATGCTTCGAATAACCAGCCTATTGTAAGAGACCGTCCTTTACCTCAAGCCAGAGATAGACCAAAATTTGTTATTTTGAAAAACAATGGGGTAGAAAATAATGCCATTGGGACCACTGGTACAATCGTGTTACCTCCATTGCCCCTGGATCAAAGTTAGTGATCTCTAGTAGCATGATCCAAATACTTAACATAAAAGGATTATTTTCGATCAAGCCATTTGAAGACCCACATATTCATCTAAATAATGTGGTTCATGTCTTCCAGAGCAATGTGGGTATGCCATACTTGGCTAGCAGAGCTCCCATATAATTCCATCACTTTGTGAAGGTAGTTACATGAGGCTTTTCTACAAAAATACTTCCCATTGTCCAAGAAGCTAAAACTGAAGGATTTAATCAACAACTTTCAACAACTACCTAGAGAGTCGATAAGTGCTGCGTGGGAAAGATTTACAAAATATCTGAAGAGTGTGCCAAACCACAAAATCATGGATGATTAGATTCTAGAGATTTCATAGAGCATTAGACGACAATGGAAAATCAATGGCGGACGCTATCACTGGAGCATTTTTCATGGAAAACACTTTTGAGGAAGCAACCGACAAACTTGATTGGGTTTCTAACACAAATAAATCATGGAGTAGAAGGGACATAGAAATTGCAAGGGTCACCTTTGTAGTAGGAGCAACCCAAGATTCAATGTGATCGCATGAGGGAATGCTTTAAGAAGTAGCACAATTGAGAATGAAATTTAATTTGGTGCTGAAACAAAATAAAGAAAATGGTTCAGTAAAAGTTAATGCAATAGGCTATCAAGGCAGAGCACCAATATATGATGATTAAGGATATAAGGAGGATGCTGTCACGATCAAAGGTACCCGCTAGATGTGACATGACGTACAAGACCCCGAAAGGCCTCATACAAGCCACTTAGAATACATACATACACGATCATAGAGATTAAGAGTTCAGAAGACATTGTCATATCAAAGCTTTTAAGAAAATAGCGGAAGTCTACATCTCATGTCTCAAAGCCCATCTAATAATAAGAATGTAAAATAAGGTTTGGGACGTAACCCAATACAATGTCAAAAAAAAGAACATAAAAGTAAGAACAACTAGGCTACATCCTCGAATGGATGAGGACTCACCAAGCCTTCACAATTCTTCTACTAAGCTTTAGCCATGAGTGGATGGTGAATCGCCAAGTCCTACATCAACAAGTCAGTGTAGGCAAGTGTATGCATTAGTACAATCAATTACCAAGTATGATAGCAATGCACATAAACATTTAAAATATGCTAAAACGGGACATTTTCATGACATGCAATAACCAAGCTAAGCGTGATAAAGTATAAGAAACATAAAGCATAAACCAAGGTCAAAGCAAGCTAAGCATCTTCACTTTACTTGAGAAACATCATGACAGCACTTTTAATTCATTATTTGTGGGAAATAGCCATAACCAACATATAAGACCATGCGAGCTATCAACATGGAATCCGGTGTATAACCCCACACTGATAGGGCCATCCTACCTACGAAGATAGGACCCTTTACTTAACAGATAGCTTATGTGGATCCACTAGCTAGTGTCTATCATAGACCATCATCCTATGGTGGCACACAGTTTATGGGACATGGGTAATCACCACTTGTCTACTCGGTGCTAAGCATAATTCCCACGGATTAGACATAGTTCAATTATCATAAGTAGACATGGGTGATAGCCTCTTGTCTATGTTAGGGAACATGGGTAATCGCCTCTTGTCCCTTCATTAGGATAGCTCTTTAAGAACATGGGTAATCGCCTCTTGTTCATTCAAATTCATAGTGTGAGTATTACGTGAGAAACGCTTTCACAAATCAACCATAACATCAACATATCATAAACCTTGATGCTTCAATCTCAAGTCACCCTTATTTCATTATTAACTTCATATGAGACATGCATTAGTTCATAGACTTCATATTTACATAGTTCATCATGCTCATAACTTACAAATCATAGGATTCACATAGATTCCTGAGAATTCTTCTTAAATCATGCAATTCAATGCAAACTCATGCTTAGAAAACCAATAACAAGGCAATTTATCCATAATTGAAGGAACCCACATACTAGAAGTAAATCATAGTTTTGATTGATCATGCTTACTTTCTTAAAATCATCCTTAGTTCATTCATAATCTCATCATAAAGAGTTTTAGCTTAGAAATCATAATTCAACATGGATTCATAGAGATTTCATAAAATTCATCACTTCAAAATTCAACCCACTCATAAAGTAGAGATTTCGAAATTGGGGAATTTAGCATGGGTTCATGGGGATTCTTCTAAATTCATGAAATTCAACTCAATTAATACTTCAAAGTTCATAAAACAATCAATCGAAGAAACTTTACAAAAAACCACATCATGGAAGAAAACCCTAATTCAATTAAGAACTTCTAACTTGAAAATTTGAGATTTTAGAAATTCTGTAGTGGAAAGGGCTCAATGGATGAACGCTATCATACCTTAGGGTCTCAATTCCTTAAGCAATTTGATGGAGAAAGCTTGATTTCTTGAAACCTAGCTTTCCCTCTTTTTTTTCTTCTTCAAACTCTAGAGAGAGAAATATTTGAGAGGGGAGGGTTTGGGGAATTTAGTAAAGTGGTTGGAAAAGGGTAGATTTTAGGATTAGAAGGGCTTATATAGTGCTAAGGAATGATGGCAACTGACTTATGTTAGTAAATAAGTCATTGGGTTAAAAGATCAAAAGACCCCCTTAAAATAACTATTGCGCACCTACCTACGATGGGACTTACGGTCTGTAAGTCATACCTACGACCCGTCCTCTCCTTCCGTAGGTAGGCTCAGAGACTACAATTTGGGACCCTGCAACGACGGGTCCAATGTATGGCTCGTGGTTCAATCGACGGGCCGTACATAGCAACTGTAGGTCAGTACTTATAGTTGAAGAATTTGACTAATTCTAGAGGAAACCTACGAGACTCATCTAAGACTCGTTGAAAGAGCGATAGGCCGTCCTGGTAGACCGTTGTTTAAGGTTCTGAAACTTAGAAATTTCAAAACTTGGGCTTGCAACCTATGGTTTGTCAGTCCATCTACGGTCAATAGGCGGACTCCGTCACAGGCACCAGAACCCAGAAAAATCAAAAAAATTTCCTCCCTTGAATCTGGGGTATTACAGATGCCTACGTATGAATGATTTGACGGGGGTTTTTAGACCAACATCCAAGCTTCCAAGTAGGTTACTTAGCACCTAGGTTAGGGAAATAAAGGTTGAAACTACAATGGGGATAACAACTTCAATCGAAAAGGAAACTACAATCGTGACAACAACTATAATCTGTGTAACAACTACATTTGAAATGGATACAATGACCTAAATCAGGACCAAGAGAGAGAGGGTGATTGGACGAGGAAACAATAACAAAAATGAAAGGAGTTGTGCATATATTCCACTAGGCAAATGAGATAGAAGATCAGGATTCACAAGGCTTGAAGACATGATGACCAAGATGATGAAAAAGCTTGAAGCTTGTGATGATAATATCAAAGAGATACAAAATGGCCTATTGGGTATGAATCCAAAAGTAGAATCACATGCTACATCCATAAAACAGATTGAGCAATAGCTAGGTCATATTTCCTCATTCTTGAATCAACACCAAAAAGGAACACTTTCAATTAATATTATCCAAAATCCAAAAAATGGTGGGCATTGCATGACAGTCACTACACGAGGTGGTAAACAAACAATAGATCCCCCAATACCAATAGTGGTGGAAAACCCAAAGGAACCAGAAATTACTGAAGATGAACATGTGGGGGAACCCAAAAATCTAATCGGAGAGAAAAGAAAGTCACTCAAAATATAACTCCCATGCCTCCACCTCGTCCACCCTTTCCGCATATATTAGTGAAGAAAATCAAGGAAGGGAAGTATCAGATGTTCATCTTTATATTAAAGCGACTCTCATTTAATGTCCCTTTGATTAACGCACTAGAGCAGATACCGGGTTATGCCAAGTTCATGAAATATCTAGTGACTACAAAGAGGGCCGCAGGCTTTGAAGGAGAAGACAAGTTGCAATATTGTAGTGCCATAGCCACCAGATCATTTATTTAGAAAAAGGAGGATCCTAGAGTATTCACAATTCCATATACAATTGACACATTACACTTTGCTAGAGCTCTATGTGACTTGGGTGATATCATCAATTTGATGCCACTATCAGTGTTCAGACAGTTGGTCTTAGGATCCCCCAAACCGACTGCAATGTAGCAACTTATGGCAGATCACACCGTCAAGAAACCAATTGGTGTCATTCATGATGTTCTAGTTAAAGTTGAAGCTTTCATATTAACTGCCAACTTTGTGATTCTAGACTGTGAGGTTGATTTTGAAGTACCAATCATTTTGGGGAGACCATTCCTTACAACCGGGCATGCCTTAGATGATATGGAGAAAGGGTAGATGAAGTTTAGATTGAATAATGATGAGGTAATTTTCAACATATATCAGTCGATGAAACATCAAAGTATTCTTAAGGTGGTGTCAGTCGTGAACTTGACTATTGAAGAGCAACCTGAGGTCCCTATCGAAGAAAGACCAAGTGTTGAGGCATTAAAAGTGGTGATCACAAATTTTTATGAAGAGCACATTGGGGAGTAAAAGGAGATGGTACATGCACTTGATGGTTTGGGCAAGTACAATTTTGCACCAAAGAAACTCGACTTGGATGTGAAGAATAGAGAAATTGCACCTATAAAACCATCCATTAATGAGCCTCCAATATTAGAACTCAAATCCATTCCCTCTCACTTACGTTATGTTTTTTTGGACCACAACAATACCTTACCGGTCATCATTGTTGCAGATCTAAATGAAAGGCAAGTAGGGACATTAACGCATGTGTTGAGACGCTTTTAGAGGGCAATTTGATGGTTCATTAGTTACATTATAGGAATCTCACCTGGCATATGGTCTCATAAAATCCAACTCATGCCAAATTACAAACCTAGTATTGAGCACAAGAGGAGACCTAATCCAGCTATGCAAGAAGTCATCAAGAAAGAGATTATCAAGTGGTTAGATGTTGGAGTGCATTATCCGATTGCTAATATTAAATGGGTGATCCTTGTTCAATGTGTTTCTAAAATGGAGGAATCATGGTGGTTCATAATGTAAAGAATGAGCTTATTCTTATGAGACCATTCACTAGATGAAAAGTATTCATGACCTATCGCAAGTTGCATGCATGGATAGAGAAAGATCATTCCTAATTCCGTTCATGGACCAGATGTTAGACCGTCTTGCTGGTAAAGGATTATATTGATTTTTTATGGGTATTCAGGCTACAATTAGATATCAAATGCCCTTAAAGTCCAAGAGAATACCACTTTCACTTGCCCATATGTGATGTTTGCTTTTAAGAGGATGTTATTCGGGTTGTGCAATGCACCGATGATCTTTCAGCGTTGCGTGATGTTCATTTTCTCATACATGGTGAAAGAAACAATTTAAGTCTTTGTAGATGACTTTCCAGTGGTAGGTGACTCGTTTGATGATGGCTTGGCTCTTTTGGGTGATGTACTTAAGAGATGTGAATAATGCAATCTTGTGCTAAACTTGGAAAAGGGTCACTTCATGGTGAAAGAAGGTAAAGTTCTTGGCCATCGGGTCTCTAGTAAAGGTATTAAGGTTGATAGAGTAAAAAATGAGATGATTTAAAAATTTCCCCCACTTATCTCGGTAAAGAGTGTTAGAAGCTTTCTAGGATCTGCTCAACTAAGGAAGAACTAGCCTTTATGAAAGCAATCAAACCACCACTCTCCTAAGAAAGCTGCAATTGGACAAGACTATTGGCTAACCCCTGAACATCTCTAGCCAATAGACTCTTGTCAATACTGATAGTGGCAAGAGTTCCCATACTAGAAGTCTTTCTACTAAAAGCATCGGCTACAACATTGACCTTTCCCAAATGATATGGGATGTTGATATCATAGTCCTTCAGTAACTCAAGCCATCTACGCTGCCTTAAGTTTAGATCCCTATGACTGAAACTATACTAAAGACTCTAATGGTTAGTGAAGACCTCACTATGTACCCCATAAAGATAATATCACCACAACTTAAGCACAAAGACTATGACCGCCAACTACAAGTCATGAGTAGGGTAGTTCTTCTCATGGGTCTTCAGATGTCTCGAAGTATAGGCGATCACCTTTCCCTTCTACATCAGAACACCACCTAACCCGACTCCACAAGCATCACAATAAATGATAAAGTCCACACCATCCTTAGATAAAGTAAAAATAGAAGCCGAAGTCAACAAGGTCTTGAGCTTTTGAAAAATCTCCTCACACTCATCAAACCACTTGAACCTCACACTCTATCAAGTCAATCTGGTCAAAGTTGATGCAATGGTGGAGAAGCTCTGAACAAACTCCTGTAATAACCTACTAACCCTATAAAACTTTAAATCTCGGTAATTGAAGTAGGCCGGGTCTAACCTCTAAGTGCCTCAATCTTGGCTAGATCACATGAAAACCCTTCTTGGACAACACAATTCCTAGAAAAGCAACAAAATCAACCTAAAATTCACACTTCAAGAACTTGGAATACAATTTCTCTTCCCTTAATCTCTGGAGCACAGTCCTCGAATGATGATCATGGTCCTTCTCAGTCTTGGAGTACATCAAGATGTCATCAATGAAGACTATCACAAAAGAATCCAAATACTATCAAAACACCCTGTTCATTAACACAATGAACGATGCAGGGATGTTAATCAAACTGAAGGACATCACAAGAAACTCATAGTTCCCATATCGAGCCTTGAAAGCTGGCTTGGGGATATCTGATGCCCTAATCTTTAGCTGATGATAGCCTGACCTAAAAATAAATCTTAAAAAACAAAGATGTTCCTTGAAGATTACCAAATAAGTCATCAATACGAGGAAGAGGATACTTGTTCTTCATTGCCACTTTGTTCAACTACCGATAGTATATACACATCCTCATGGTTCCATCTTTCTTCTTCATAAATTAGACAGGGGCACCCCATGGAGACACATGGGGGCACATGAACCCCTTGCTCAACAAGTCCTGCTACTGATCCCTCAACTCCTTTAGCTCTATTGGAGCCATATGGTAAGGAGGAATATAGAAGGGATCGGTGCCCGACTCTAAGTCAATAGCAAAATTAATGTCTCTATCCAAAGGAACACCAGGAAGATCAATAAGATAGACATCCGAAAACTCTTAAACAATGGGAAAAAAAAGAATGGGAGGTGGCTCAACACTAGTACCTTGAATAAAGGCCAAATAAGACAAACACGCTCTATCAACAAATCTTTGAGCTCAAATGAGGGTGATAAATTTGCTAAGGACAACTAACACCTGTCAACTCAACTCTTGGGACACCGCCATTGCTAAGGTTTCAGTCTTAGCATAGAAATCAAGAATAGCATAATGTGGGGAGAGACAATACATACCCAAAATAATATCAAAGTCTACTATCCCCAAAATGATCAAGTCTACCCAAGTATCATACCTAGCTAGAGAAACAAGACAATATCGATACACTCGATCCACCACTAAGGACTCACCTGCCGGTGTAGAAACACAAATAGGCACAAGTATGATATCACACATCATATCAAATCCAACATCAAAATAGATAGACACATATGAGAGAGTAGACCCCGTATTATACAATAATGACCTAGGTCGATAGCAAAGTAGGACGATACATGTAATCATTAGAAAATCAGCTTCTAGCCTCCCTGGATATGCATAACATTGTCCCTCTTGACCACCTCTAGTCTGAGGAGTACCTTGACCCCCGCCCGGTTGGGCTGTAGAACCCTTACCAGAAGCCTGGGCTACCTCTACTTATCTGACCTCTGCCTCAACCCCTGGACGGAGGCGCAGACTCTAGCTGGAGCAACTGAATAAGTCGTTAAGGTCCTGACTGAGTATGTAAGGGACCCTGCCGAATCATATGACCAGGATCCCCACATCCAAAACAAGACCTCGATGTGGATGACTAATGTGACAGACCAGATGAACCACTATGGCAACCTCGGTGAGAATTGTAGGACCCTTGAGATATCTACCCACTCTCAGCTGCATGCATGGATGCATGAACATTCCCATGAAGCTGGAAAGAGCTTCCACTTTAGTGCTTACCTCGGCCTCTAGATAAGGCTAAAGAAAATTGACAAGATCATCGGGCCTTCTTTGGGTCCCCAAACTTTTCTCCAGCCATCAACTCTGCCTCCTTGGCAGTACTCATGATGGATCGGAAGAAAGCCCCCTCTCTGGTTGCTCTAACACATAAGACTTGATGGAGAAAGTCAACCCTCTCATGAACCTACAGACTCTCTTTACCTTATTTGGAACAATGGTCATAGCATATCTGGATAACTCATAGAAACAAGACTTATACGCAGTAATAGAATAACTGCCTTGTGCCAAGCCCTCAAACCATAATCGACTTTCCTCCCTCATGCTCTAAAGAATAAAGCAGTCCTGAAAAGCACTGGAGAACACATCCCACTCAGCCGGAGAGATCCAACTAGTCTAGACCTCACATAAGTCCTCCACTACTCTGTGGAAGGTCTACAGAGCTGGAGTGCAACAAAATGAACACCATACATATCGACCAAGCATATTGCCTCCAGTATCTCAAGGCATACAATAAAGAACTCATGAACGTCTTCGCTCTTACCACCCTAAAACTGGGGTAATTTCATCTTGTGAAGCCTCTCATAATATCACGAATCATCTACTGTCAAAATAATCTCAGGAGCAATCACTGCACCAACAACCGGTGCAGGAACCACATGTGGCTGATCCATATGATCATGAATAACTGGACCCTGATGCTGACCTAGGGTCTGGTCCCCCACCCTCTTATGAAGACTCTGCGGTGTGCCTGCTGTAGTACCTGGAGAAAATCTCCCTAGTACACCAAACATCCTTATCAAAGTGTCCTGAAATAAAGGAGCTGCAAACTCAAGAGGAACCTAGTTCTAAGCAACCTCAACCTGTGGCTCGAGGGGACCTCTCTAGCTTGACCTCTAGCATATGCCGCTCCATGGGCACGACCTCTAGCCATTGCTACTCTATGAGCATGATATCTAGCTTGGGCCATACCCCTACCCCTAGCTGGGATCTTAGCAACTGCCCTAGGGAGTGACTCCCTCTACCACTGGAAGTAGAAACTCAAGTCCTCGACATCAGCAAAAATAACAAGTGGCAACTCACCTCTAGAGAAGGTAACCACACATGATAAGAAAGAATGAATAAAAGATAGTTTCCTAATAGCTTTCATATCCTCTCAAAGATAAGTACAGATGCCTGTGTACTGATCCTCGAGACTATACATAGACATGGATTGTACACACTGAGACCTATGAATCTGGCTCTGATACTATTTGTCATAACCCAGAAATGAACATGATGAAACTCGTTTAAATCCACCAAGCCAAGCAGCCTCAACCTAATAATATGAAAGAAAATGCAGAAAATAAATCAATAATAGCATAAGAGATGAAAACATAGTCATTCTACAATAACTCCCAAACCTTGTTGTCATGTATACAAGCCACTAGTATAATAATCCATAATTGAACGATAATTACAAGTCTCAATGTATTTGTTTCTCGAATAGAACAAAACATGAAGTAAGGAACAAGAGGGCCCGCCAAGATGACAAGAAGCTATCTCTCAATGTATCCTCAGAAAGCCTCAAAAATAGATGAAGGAGAAAGATCACACGCGTCCAGACTCGAAACCTACACAAGTATGGAAGCAAGGAGTGAGTACCAAACAACACGATACTCAGTAGGAATCCAACTAAACAAAGAAAAACAAAGGTAGAATACAAGTAATCATTTCATCCCAACAAAACCGCCTAAACTATAACCTGCACAGAAATCAACCCAACGTAGCAATCTACCAGCACAGATCACAAGTTTCCATAATCACAATCCAACTGTTACAGTTCGTTGATCACAAGTATCACGATCATCAATCACAAGTATCACAATCATCAAGCACCATAATCAAGTACACCATAAACAAATATCAAGATTATCATACACAATATAAATCAGCACTCATAGGTAACACCCATAGTCTATGAACTTGCTGAAAATGACCTCAACATCAATAACACTCACCGGCAATGACCTCGACATTAATAAAACTCATCGGTAATGACCTCGACATTAATAACACTCGTCAGAAATAACCTCGGCATCAATAACATTCACCGGTAATGACCTCAGCATCAATAACACTTGTTGATAATGACCTCGTCATCAATAAACACATGTATCATTACGGTGCATAGAAATCAATGCAAATAAGTAATTTTACACCATAAGAAAGAGACAATAAATTTAAGCAATTCAAGTTCACAATGATGCCACAAAAGCATTTCATCAATCAAATAATTAGGGTCCACAACAAGACAATTCACAAACACCAATATCAACATATTGCATTTTTCATTTAATCCCCTTTTTATTCGTTAAAATCTATCAAGTGGAGTAATTGAACTCATCATCTCATTCCCATTACTCCACAACACACAATGAATGGAGATATAAGATTCTACAAGTTTTACAAAGGTTTAGATGTCAAAGGTCAATCCAAGACATGAGTCTTCTCTTTCCGAACAATGTCCACAGCAACACAATCTAATCCAATCAAGTAATCAGAATAAGATTCTGAAAATAACAACACACATATCATACACTTTAAAAATGGGTGAAATTAATTCAAAAACACAATTTCAAAAATGAGGCTTGAACCCAAAAATTATTACTTAAAAATGTTATCTAAGGCATTTGGAACTCATTGGTGAAAACTATTTCGAAAAAGGAGTTAAAATCAATTTACAATCACCATTTTATTTTAGCAGTCAAGCTCTTGAAATATCTTGTTAGTTTGCACAAAATCTCAAGTTTTGTTGTTAAAATCCATAAATGATTGAAGGGTTTTCAAGTTTTAGGTTATAAAGACTTACCCAAATGATTCACCATAAAAAATCTCTTAGAAATCACCTCTAGGGGTTATCTAAAATTCAAAAATGGAAAATGGAGGTTAAACCCATATATGTTCAATCAAAACCCTCTATGATCTCACTTTTGTGAACTCAGGGTCGCTTACGCAATCATCAAGATCGCGATCCTAGTTCACAAAAGTGAACCCCACAAAAAGTCCGCCCTTCTCTTTAGTGATCATGCCTTCACTAATGAGAAGGTCACTAAAGTGGAGGCCTATCACGAACGCGAAAAACACAAAACTCAGGCACCATAAAATTTAGCCAACTTTCAAATCATAAAATGGACTCTCAAGATTTGATCGAAAACCCATACACAGAAAAAATATATGCTATTTGACAGTACTTGACATTTCAGATAAAATTGAACCCTCGAAACACGAATCCAAGGTTTCTTTGACCTGAAACTTGTGAAAGTCACAATGAAGAAACATAGCACCTAAAAGGGCAAAATGAGCTCGGGACCTCTAAAAAATCAACCAAAACCTCCTCTAGGCTTAAATATCCCCAAATCCAAGGGAATTGTTGGAAATCCGATATGAGCATCCGAACCCCGAATATTAACCAAAGTCAACCCAAAGGCTAAAATTTCACAAATTTCTAATTTAGGACCTCAAATGCGTGAAAAGACTCTAAATCTAACACCAACAAATCTCTTTGACTAAATTCCACATTTCGGGAATAATGGAATCAATGGAATTCTATTCCGAGACTCGAAACTCCATAAGACACTGAAAATCAATTTTTAACAAGTTTAGCCTTCTGAATTCAAAAACTTTCATAATTCACAACTTTTAACTCAAAACTCATAACGAATTTCAGAATCTAATAAAAAATAACACGGGGTCAATATCAAAATGGGTAAAATTGTAATTTAATAAAAAAAATTGAAAATAACCTTTTGGGTTATTACATTATCCACCAGTAAAATCCATGTTCATCCTCAAACATAAGGTAAAAGAAAGTACCTAAAGCCTCGAAAAATAGAGGATATCTAGCATCCATGTCGATCTCCGTCTCCTAAGTCACCTCACTAACTGAACGGTGGTTCCACTGCACCTTCACTGAAGCAATCTCATTGATCCTAAGTTTTTGGACCTGCCTATCCAAGACTGCTATAGGCTTATCCTCAAAAGACAAGTCTAGACCGAACATAACTAAGTCAAGCAAAAGTACATAGGACTCATACGACATGTACTTTCGAAGCATGGAGACATGAAACATTGGATGCACAACAGACAAGCTAGTTTGAAAGGACAACACATAGGCCACCTCTCCCACTCGCCTCAAAATCTCAAAAGGGCCAATGAATCTAGGGCTAAGGTTTCCCTTCTTCCCAAACCTCATCACACCCATCAGGGGTAATACTCGGAGCAAAAGTTGATCACCCTCCATAAACACTAAGGCTTGAACTCTTAGGTCTAGATAACTCTTCTATCGACTTTCAACTATCAACAATCTACCCTTAAATCATACGAACTTGCTCCATGATATCTTTAAGTACGACTGTATCTTAAGAGTCCATCTCAGCCAAATCAAACTTACCAATCAGAGATCTACACCGTCTGCCATACAACGCCTCAAATAGGGCAATCTGAATATTGCAGTGATAGTCGTTGTTGTAGGAAAATTCTGCTAAAGGCAAGTGCTGATCCCATTGAGCAACAAAGTCAATCACACAAGCTCGGAGCATATCCTCCAACACCGAAATCGCCCCCTCAGACTGACCATCCTTGTGAGGGTGAAAGGCGGTGCACATGTCTGACGGAGTACATAAACCATGTTGTAAAGCCTTCCAAAAGTTAGAAGTGATTAATGCCCGCACTCTATGAAATCGAACAATTTGACTGATATAAAGCTAGGCTAACTTCTCTCCCTTATACTTCACCCAAAAAAAATTAAGTTGGCAGACTTGGTAAGCATGTCAAAGACCACCTAAATGTAGTTATAATAGCCCATGGTGGTAGTCAAACCTACAACAAAGTCCAAAGTGATTCGTTCCCACTTCCAAGTAGGAATAGGCTTACTCTGAGATACACCTACAGGCCGTTGGTGCTCAAACTTGACCTCTTGGCAAGACAACAAACTAGACACAATATCTACAGTATCCCTCTCCATGTCACACCACCAGTAATACTGAATCAGATCATTATACATCTTTGCAGCTCCCAGAAGAATGGAATATCGAGAACAGTGGACCTTCTCAAGAATCAATTTAATCAACTCACCCACCCAGGGCACATAAATCTTAAATCTAATCTTCAATACACGATTAAGAATCGAGGACAACCTCCTTGCCTTCCCCTTTCAACAACTTGTCTCGAATGAGACACAACTACTCATCATTAAACTCACACTCATAATTTTGCTAAACTAAGGAAGATTGGGCGTCTATGAACGCAATCAAACAACTAATCTCCTCAAAAAACTTCGACCAGACAAGAATCTTGCATAACCTTTGAACATCTCTAGCCAATGGTCTCTCTTTAACACTGATAGTGGCAAGACTCTCCATAATAGAAGTCTTTCTACTCAAAGAATCGGCCACATCATTGGCCTTCCCTAGATGATACAAGATGGGGATATCATAGGCCTTTAGTAACTCAAGCCATTTAGGCTACCTCAAGTTCAGATCCCTTTGACTAAAAATGTACTAAAGACTCTGATGGTCTGTAAAGACCTTAGAGTGTACCATATACAGATAATGTCGTCACAACTTAAGAAAGAAGACTAATACAACCAACTCCAAGTCAAGATTAGGGCAACTCTTCTCATGGATCTTCAACTGTCTAGAAGAATAGGTAATCACCTTTAGCTTTTGCATCAGAACACAACCTAAGTCGACTCTAAAAGCATCACAATAAATGGTAAAGTCCACATCCTTTTTGGGTTAAGTCAAAATAGGAGTCAAAATCAATAAAGACTTGAGCTTTAGAAAGCTCTCCTCACACTCATCAAACTACTGGAAACTCATGCTCTGTCAAGTCAATCTGGTCAAAAGAGATGCAATAGTTGAGAAGCTCTAAACAAACTGCATGTAGCCAAATAAAACTCTGAATCTTGGTAACTAAAGTAGGCTGGTCCAACACTAACGAGCTCAATATTTGATGGATCTACCCTAATAGCCTCCTTGGATACCACATATCCCAAAAATGCAACAGAATCAAGCAAAAACTCACACTTCGAGAACTTGGCATACAATTTCTCTTCCCTTAATCTCTGCAGCACAATTCTCAAATGCCAATCATGGTCCTACTCAGTCTTGGAGTTAACCTAGATGTCATTACTAAAGACTATCACAAAAGAATCCAAATATTGTCGAAACACCCCATTCATTAAATCCATGAATGTTGTAGGGGCATTAATCAAACCGAAAGACATCATGAGAAATGAATAGTGCCCATATCAAGTCCTGAAAGTTGTCTTAGGGATATTCGATGCTCTAATCTTCAATTGATGATAGCCAAACCTCAAATCAATCATAGAAAACAAATATTCTCCTTGAAGCTGATAAAATGAGTCATCAATACTAGGAAGAGGATACTTGCACTTCACTGTCGCTTTGTTCAACTATCAATAGTCTATACAAATCCTCAAGGTTCCATATTTCTTCTTCACAAACAAGACAGGGCACCCCATGGAGAAACACTAGGGAGAATGAACGCCTTGCTCAATAAGTCCTACAACTGACCTTTTAACTCCTTCAACTCTATTGGAGCCACAGTAAGGAGGAATAGATATGGGCTTGGTGCCCGACTATGAGTCAATAGCAAAATCAATGTCTTTATTCGAAAGAACACTGGGAAGGTCTGTAGGAAAGACATCTGAAAACTCTCGAACCATGGGAACAAAATCCATAGGAGGTGGCTCAACATTAGTATCCCAAATAATGGCCAAATAAGACAAATACCCTGTATCAACCAATATCTGAGTTCAAATAAAGGAGATAACTTTACTAGGGTAAGAACTACTAGCACAGGTCAATTCAACTCTCAGGACACCCGATATCGGTAAGATAACAGTCTTAACATAACAATCAAGAGTAAAATGATGTGGGAAGAGCCAATACATACTCAAAATAATATAAAGTCTATCATCACCTGAATGAGCAAGTCTACCCAAGTATCATACCCAGCCAGAGAAACAAGTTAGGATCAATACACTCGATCCACCACTAAGAACTCACCCATCAGTGTAAACACATGAATAGGCATATGTATGCTATTAGAAATCATATCAAATCCAGCAGCAAAATAGGTAGACACATATGAGAAAGTAGAGCCTGGATAAAAAAATACAGAAGCAGGTTGATAAGAAACTGGGATGATACTTGTAATCACAGCATTAGAAATCTCAGCCTCGAACCTCTCAGGAAATGCATAACTATATCTCTCTGGACCACCTCTAGTCTGAGTAGTACCTTAACCCCTACCTTGCTGGGCTGTAGCACCCCTATTAGAAGCCATGTCGCCTTTACGTGTTTGACCTCTTATTTAACCCCTGGCCGGAGGCACTGACTCTCTTGTTGAAGCAGCCGAATAAGTACTCTAGGGTCCTGAGTGACTCTCACTACCAAATCATATGACCTAGATCTCCACATCAAAAACAAGACCTCGGTGTGGATGACTATTGTGATGGACCAGATGAATAACTATGGCCACCTTGGCCATAACTGTAGAACCCTCGAGATATCTACCCACTCTCAGCTGCTGGCATGGATGCATGAACAGGCCCACAACGTTTGAAAGATCTACCACCTCTATGCATACCTCTACCTCTAGATTAGGCTCTAGAAAACTGACCAGATAATCGGGCCCTCTTGGGGTCTCCTAACTCCTTTCTAACTATTAACTCCACCTTCTTGGCGGTACTCAAGATGGACCAGAAGAACTCCCCCTCTCTGGCTTCTCGCACACATAAGACTTGATGGAGAAAGTCAAACCTCTCACTAACCTGTGGACTCTCTCCACCTCATCCTGAACAATGGTCATAACATGTTTGGATAACTAGCAGAAATAGGACTCATACTCTGTAACAGACAAACTACAGTATGTCAAGCTCTCAAACCTCAATCAGATCTCCTCTCTCATGCACTGGTCTTCAAAAGCACTGGACAATGGAACCCACTCTACCGGAGTAGATCAAATTGGTCTAGACCTCACATAAATCCTTAACCAGTGCATGATAGGTCCACGAATCTAGAATGCAACAAAATAAAAACCACACACATCTACCAAACCTACTGTTTCTAGAATCTCATGGCACAAGGTCAAGATCTCATGAGCGTCTTCGCCTTTACCACCTTGAAACTGGGGTGGTTTGATCTTCTTAAAACTCTCATAACACGGCTGATCATCTATTGTCATAATAACATCAGGAGCAATCTTTGCACCAACAACTGGTGTAGGAACCATTGGTGGCTGACCGACCTAATCATGAATAACTGGGCCTTGATGCTGACCTGAGGTCTATGCCCCCACTCTCGTCTAAGGACCCTGCGGTCTGCCTGTTGCACTACCCAGAGAAAAGCTCTCTAGTACACCCTACACCCTCAGCAAAGTGTTCTGAAACAGAGGAGCTACAAACTCAGGAGAAACCTAATCCTCAACAACCTCAACTTGTGGCTAAGGGGAAACCTCTGTAGCTTGGCCTCTAGCTAGTGCCACTCACTGAGCACGACCTCTAGCTGGTGCTATTCCATGAGCATGACCTCTAGCTGGGGTCTAAGAAAGTGCTTTAGGGACTACCTCCCCCTACCACTAGAAATAGAAGATTCGGTCCATGGCATCTGCCAAAATAATATGCGCCAACTCAGCACTATTGAAGGTAGCCACACACGATAAGAAAGAATAAATAGAAGGAAGTTTCCTAACAGTCTTCATAACCTTTCAATATAAGTACAGACATCTCTGTACCGATCCTTGAAACTATATTTAGACTTTGCTTGTACATACATGTGACCTATGATCCTAGTTCTAATACCAATTGACATGACCCTGAAATGGACATGATGACACTCGTCTAAACCCACCAAGCCAAGTCAGCCTCAACCCAATAATACAAAAAAATGCAAAAATTAAATCAACAATAGCATAAGAGAGGAAAACATAGTCATTCTAAAATAACCCCAAAACTTGGTTGTCATGCGTACAAGCCACTAGTAAAATAATACAGATTTGAAAGATAATTACAAGTCTCAATGTATTTGTTTCTCGAATTAATAAAATATGAAGTAAGAAATAAGAGGGCCCGTCGAAATGACAAGCAACTAGCTCTCATTGTATCCTCAGAAAGCTTCAGAAATAGATGAAGGAGAAAGACCACACACGTCTAGGCTCGGAACATACACAATTGTAGAAGCAAGGAGTGAGTACTAAACACATAGTACTCAGAAAGAAACCACCTAAACAAGGTAAAACAAAGCTAAAATACAAGTACTCCATTAATCCCAACCAGACCGCCTAAACTACAACCTGTATAGAAATCAACCTAACCTAACAGTTTTCAAGCACATATCACAAGTTTCCATAATCATAGTCTAACAGTTACATATCATAAATTACTAGTATCACGATTATCAAGGACAATAATCAGGTACACCGAACACAAATATCAAGGACAATAATCAGGTACACCGAACACAAATATCAAGATTATCATGTACAATATCAATCGAGACTCATCGAAAATGCCCATAGTGTATGAACTTGCCGATAATGACCTCAGCATCAATAAGGTTCGCTGGCAATGACATAGGCATTAACTACACTTACCAGTAATGACCTCGGCATCAATAACACGCACTGGCAATGATGTCAGCATTAATAACACTCACTGTCAATGACCTCGACATCAATAAAACTCACCTTTGATGACCTTGACATCTAATACTCATCGATAATGACCTCGACTTTAATAACAGTCATTGATAATGACCTTGACATCAATAACACTTGCTGATAAAGACCTTGGCATTAATAATACTCATCGACAATGACCTCGGCATCAATAAAAATATGTCTCATCACGGTGCATAGAAATCAATGCAAATAAACGATTTCACACCATAAGAAAGAGACAATAAATTAAAGCAATTCAAGTCCACAATGATGCCATCAAAATATTTCATCAATCAACAAATTAGGGTCCACAATAAGGCAATTCACAAATACAAATATCAAGATGTTACCTTTTTTTTAATTTAATTTCCTTTTTTATTCATTAAGATCAATAGTGGAGTAATTGAACTCATCACTTCATTCTAACTACTCCCCAGTAGACATAATGAAGTGAAAAGAAGATTCCACAAGTTTTACAAGGTTTAGAAGTCACTTGCCTCAATTCAATCAAAAGTCAATCAGAGACTTAAGTCTTCCCTTTTCTAAAAATGTCCAAAGCCATAAAATCTAATCCAGCCAAGTAATCACAATAAGATTTCAGAAATAATAAAACCCATATCATACACTTTAAAAAATGGGTCAAATCAACTCAAAAACCTAATTCAAAAAATGAAGTTTGAATTAAAAAATCTTTACTTGAAAATGTTATCCAAGGCATTTGGAACTCATTGGTGAAAACCAATTTGAAAAAGAAGTTAAAATCAGTTTACTATCACCATTTTACTTTAGAACTCAAGTTTTTGAAAAACCTTGTGATTTGCCAATCAGAATCTCAAGTTTTGTTGTTAAAATCCACATATGATTGTAGGGACTTGAAGTTTTAGGGTTATAAAGACTTACCAAAATGATTCACCACAAAAAATCTCGTAGAAATTACCTCCAAGAATTTTCCAAAACTCAAAAATAGAAAATGGGGGTTAAACTTTGAAATTGTCAGTCAAAACCCTTTTTGATCTCGCTTTTGCGACCTTAGGGTGGCTTATATGATCATCGTGATTGCGAACCCCAAAAAAATTGTGGCCTTAAATTTAGGAATCATGCCTTCACTAAAGCAAAGGTTGCTAAAGAGGAAGGCCTATCACAAATGGGAAAATACAAAACTTAGGCATAAAAAAAGTCAGCCAACTTTCAAATCATCAAATGGACCCTTGATATCCGTGCTACACACAAACCATACTCGTTGTTCCAGACACAATGAAACCATCGAAATATGAATATGAGGTCTCCTTGACTCGAAACTGGTAAAAGTTGCAATGAACAAATATAACGCCTAAAAAGGTCAAAATAAGCTTGAGACCTCTGAAAAATCAACCACGACGTCCTCTAGGCATACAATCATCTCCCAAATCCAATGAAATTGTCAAAAATTTGATCTGAGCATCCAAACCCCAAATGTTGAATAAAGTCAGCCCAAAGGCTAAAATTTCAAAAATTTACAACTTAGGACCTCAAATCCATGAAAAAACTCCGAATTTGAAACTGATAACTCTTTAAGACCAATTTCCACATTTTTTTACTGATGGACTCGACAAAATTCCATTTTAAGACTCAAAAGTCCAAAAGACACCGAAAATCACTTTTTAACAACTTTAGCCTTTTGAATTAAAAAACATTTATAATTCACAACTTTTAACTTAAAACTCAAAACCAATTTCCAAATCCAATCAAAAATGACTCGGGATTAATATAAGGAGGGGTAAAATAGTAATTTTATGAAAATTTTCAAAAATGACCTTCCAAGTCATTACAGGTTGTTCGAATAAAATTGAGATGACTAAAAAATTGCCCTCACCTATCTCTGTAAAGGATGTTAGAAGCTTTCTGGACAAGCTAGCTTTTATCATAGATTTATTAAAGATTTCTCCAAATTAGCGCACCCATTGTGTAAGTTACTCTAAAAGGATAGAAAATTTGTTTCTGATGGGGCCTGTCTGAAGGCATTTGAAGAATTGAAAGATAAGTTGATTTTCACATCCATCATTATTTCACCAAATTGGGACCAATCATTTAAAGTTATGTGTGATGTGAGTTGATTGACACTTGGTGTAGTATTAGGGCAAAGGCATGATAAGATTCTACATCCCGTATGCTATGCTAGCAAAGCCCTAAATGTTTCTCAAAAAAACTACACAATTACTGAACAAAAATTGATTGTCATAGTGTTTGCATTCGACAAGTTTAGATCTTATTTGCTTGGCACCAAAGTCATCGTGCACACTGATCATGCAACATTGATGTACCTTATGGCAAAGAAAGATGTTAAGCCAAGATTGATTTGTTGCGTGCTAGTATTACAAGAGTTTGATTTTGAAGTTAGTGACCAGAGAGGGATTGAAAATCAGGCTGCCAACCACTTGTCAAGACTATAGGAAGAAGCAATGCTGAAATTGGCTGATAAGGTTGAGATAGATGATACTTTCCTAGATGAGAAAGTTTGGCGGTCATGATCTAATTTCATGGTTTGAAGATTTTTCTAATTATTTGGTGAATGATGTGGTACCTTCAGATTTTCTTTTTTCACCTACTCAAAAGTTTATGTTTGATGTGAAGAAGTTTTTCTAGGAAGAACCATACTTGTTTTGTGTTTTTGTTGATAGGATTAATCATTACTGCATACCTGAGATCGAGATGATGAGTATATTAGAAGCATGTCATTTGTCTCCTATTGGAGGTCCTCATAGTGGTATCTGAACCGCCTATAAAATCTTGTAATGTGGATACTATTGGCCTACAATCCACCAAGATAATCATAATTTCGCCAAGTCTTGTAATCGTTGTCAAAGAGAAGGAAGTATTTCAAGGAAGCATGAACTCCCACTCACTCCTATTCTGTTGATTGAATTATTCGATGCATGGGGCCTTGACTTTATGGATCCATTTCTGAGTTCTAATAGGATGAAGTATATACTTGTTGTTCCTTAATTTGTTTCAAATAGGTTGGAGTCGTAGCACTTTCTAATTATGAAGTCAAGAGAGTCACAACATTCCTTAAAAGAAATATTTTCTTTAGTACACAACAAGCAATTATCAACAATGGAGGTTCCCACTTTTGTAATAAGTTGTTCAAAGCATTTCTTGAGAAATAAGGGGTTCGACATAGTGTAGTAACTCCTTACCATCCGCAGTCTAGTGGGAAAGTCAAAGTTTCAAATAAAGAGATCAAGCAAATCCTGGCAAAGACTGTGAATGAAAATAGAACGGATTGTTCGAGAAAGCTTTATGATGTTTTATGGGCATATTGAACAGCATTCAAGACTCCCATAGATATGACTCACTATAAACTTGTGTTTGGGAAGTCTTTCCATCTGGCCTTAGAGTTAAAGCACAAAGCCATGTAGTCACTCAAAAATCTAAATCTAGACTAGGGTAATGCATCAAACCAAAGGTTGAATCAACATAATAAGCTTGATGAGTTTAGACTAAATGCGTATGAAATTTCAGCCCTATAAAAAGATAGAATGAAGAAGTATCACGACCAAAAGATTGAAAAGTGAAAATTTGCACCCAGAGATATAGTCCTTCTGTTCAACTCAAGGTTGTAGTTGTTTCTTGGAAAACTAAAGTCAAAATGGTTGGGACCGTGATCTGAGTGGTTCAGGTATTCTCATATAGTACAGTCGAATTGGACAATAATGATGGAACGAGGTTCAAAGTGAATGGATAGAGGATAAAAGCTTACATGGAACTGCTAAAGAAATCAAGGTGGTGGAAGTATGGGCTCTTAGTGAAGTCTAAGTAACCAAGGAGCTTGAGTCATGCCATAACATTAAATCAAGTGCTGCTTAGGTAGGCAACCCAATATGTCTTGCCTTTTTTTCTTTGTAATATTCTCTATTTAGATTTACTCTTAGGTTTGGATAGGATAAATTCGGGTAGATTCAGTTTAGGATCACGAAAAATACAGGGTAGGCCTAATTGGTGTTAAAAGTGCAGGTACCAGCAGGAAAATCTTTAAAAATTTAAGTTGTAGAATGATCTATGGATGTGTTCTACCGGTTGTAGTTCAATCCACGACCCGTGGACTCTATTCGTGGAACCTTGGGTAAAATGGTATCCTAAAGGACTTGTTCTACATGCCCCATCTATGAGTCATGGTTGAGTTAACGGATCGTAGTTGGTGCTTATAGAAGTCAGAGTACATGGCCAACTACAAGTTTAGATGTACGGGTGCACAGTACGGATCGTATATCTAAGCATGGTTCGTAGTCTGTGCTCATAGATCCCATGTATGTTTTTGAAATTTTTTAAGTGTAAAGTGACTTCACGAAGCAATTCCATGAACCATGGATGATTCTACAGTCCGTAGATGTACTTCGTAAGGCCCAAGTAAATTAAATAAAACCCGATCCGACTCGCTATCCGCCTTTGGTTTTAAAACACAAAATTTCAATATCCCCACCTACTTTCAGTCCTTCTTTCCCTCTAACAGTTACATCCATCTACCCCTACCCACATATCAACCATTACATCCTTTCAAATTTCCTTCTCCCTAAATTCCCAATTGATACAACTTCTCACTTTACCTCCATATAATCCCTTACCCCTCACTTTCCATCAAAGGTTCACTCAAATTCCATTCCATCACCCACAAATTTCCTCAAGAACAAATAATGTGCTAAAGGTGTATGATCATGGGTCGCTAAAGGATAACAAAGCATTTTGAAGTTATTTGCTTGTCAACACTCACACACCCTCATTTTAATTAATTAATGTATGGGTATCGATTCTTCCCTACTTTTTTTTCAAATTTTGGTTGATTAACTTAATTTAGGGTTTAAAAAATTAAATTAAACAGAATGTTTGAACTGAAATTGATTGAAACCAAGGAATGATGGTTAGTGAGTGTTTGCACAAACACACTAGTATAATGTTTTCATTGGGATGTTATTAAGTGTAAATGTTAGGCCTTAAGTTGAACTAAGAACTGACCTAGGGTAGTTTACAACCTATGAAGTTCTTCTACAGATAATGGTTCACACCAAGAGTCTGGTACCTCTCCCATATGCATAAGCAACACAAGGCACTCCGGTGAAGGTTGTCAACATGGCTGCAAGGGATCAGGTTAGATGGTGAGTTCATGGGATGGTAGACATTTACTGGGGCAGAAACACTATATCAGATCGGGGCAAGCCAAAAAGGAGTATTTATGAGGAACCACAAATAGTGATGAAAAGGTAAGCAACAGTTCCAAACATCCAACAAATGTTCACACGACATAGGATTGAATGGATGGATGCACCTCTGGGTAATTATATCTGCCCTTTGTTCTGAGAATTCTACGCCTCTTATACTGCGACCACAAAAAAAAAAAAACCAGGGAAGACAAAAGAGACTGAGCTTCCCCAATCTATGAGTTCATTGGTCCGAGGTTGTCTGGTTTACATATCGAAGTGCACCATCTAGGTTTCTTATATGGGCTGAAGTATGAGTAGACTGCATCCACTATAGAGTTTGACCACCGCATGTGCACTGTCCAAGATAGAAACATAATGAAGGATCCGATACACAAGACTGAGTTGATGAGGTGCATTGCTAGCTACATAGCCGAGAGAGGGGTCAACACCAAGTGGGTATCCAATCCGAGTCAGATTAAGAAGGCCACACTGAGTTTTTTTGGAAATATTTTTGCAATAGTGTATTCCAGCCTATGCCCCACTATGGCAGATAATACATTGACACCCTATCATGCAGCATTGGTGGCGAGTATCAAGGATGTGTATAAGGTTGATTTCACTCAATATATCATTAAGGAGATTCATGAGAGGTCTTTCGTTGATAGCACGAGCATTCCCTTTCCTTGCATAATTTATCAAATGTGTCAGGACTCTCGAGTGCAGTTTATGCAGATGGTTGATAGATTGATTGAGGTGACTCGGATGCAAGATTTAGGGCTGATAAAAGATAACCCTAATCTGGCTGCACAGAGACAAGTTGCACAACTGAGGTAAGATTGTTGGAGTTGTTTGAGGTCCGTCGCAGAGCATAGTGTTGATGGAGCTGTTCTAAAGAGGGACCCCACTACTGCGGGGTCGATTGGGGCTTCAACTACTACTGCCATACCTTCCACCATCGCTCCTACCAGTATGTCATGCCCACTGTTTTCAGACATTGTCACCATTTCAACCGAGTTCTTATAGAGCCTAGATTAAAGATAGACATAGACTGAGTCTTAGTTAGCTTTGTTGATCCTGCAGATTAAGCCATGGGTACAAATATTAATTTCTCAAGAAGAAGAGCGAGGAACCATGAGGATGCAATCGACCAGGGTTAGGTTGGCCCATGATATGAATAAGTTGATATATGCATTCGACCTGAGGGTGAATGAGTTCGTATGGAGCATACATAGTTCGGATGTACAGGGTTTGATGAAGGACATAGATCAACTCCAAGTAGAGGTCACTTCAATCACTACCGCACCGACACCACTCATCCCTACTTTTACTGTGTCGATTTCGACTGTCCCTTATGTGATCCTTGACTTGTTTTCTGATGATGACCTTTCACCCGCGATTGGAAAGCAGGTACGTACTGATGATGATAAGATTAAGGTGTCGAAGGATATAAATTCAAAGAGAGAGCTTTGTGACATTGAGGCGATTAGAAATAAATCTATTGTGACTGAGTAGTTGAGGATTGATAGGGAGCGGCAACAGGCTGCTAGTGCCTTTAGTTCAACACCACTCTTTACGAGCACTATGTCGGCTGATTCTGAGACACCAGGAGTTACTATGAGTTCCACACCATAGGTGTCACAACTCAGGGTAGCCCCTAGATGTAACACGGCATACAAGACCCCGAGAGGCCTCATACAAGCCCTTAGCATACATAACATACAAGATAATAGAGAAGTAAGAGTTCAGAAGAGCATTTTTATACCAAAGCTTTAATCAAAACAACGGAAGTCTACATGTTATGTCTCAAGCCATCTAGCATAATAGAATAGAAATGAAGGTTTGGGACGCAACCCAGTACAATATCCAAAATAATGGAAAGCATGAAAATGTAACAAGGTTAGGCCCTCGGACATAGGAGGCGTCACCAAGTTTTCACGATCACTAGAACTGACTAGCCACGAGTGGGATGAGAGGAGCCGCCAAGCCCTACATCAATAGAATCAATGTATGAAAGAGTATGCGTTAGTACAATCAAGTACCAAGTATGATAGCAATGCACAAAGGGCATATAAAACATGCTAGAATTACATATAATCATGACATGTAATGGCCAAGCTAAAACATGATAGAACAAAAGAAACATGAAGCATAAACCATGGCCAAGACAAGCTACTATACATCATCATAAAAACACTAAAGTTCATTAGCTGTGGGGAAATAGCCTTAACCGACATATGAGACCATGTTAGCTATCAACATGGAATCCGGTGTCTGCTCCACACCGAAAAGGGGTGTCCTACTTGCCAAGGTAAGACCATGAACTACTTAGCTTATGTGGATCCACTAGCTAGTGTCTATCATAGACCATCACCCTATGGTGGCACATAGGTTATGGGCCATGGGTAATCGCCACTTGTCCACTCGGTACTAAGCATACTTCCCACAGATTTATAATAGTTCATTTTATCTTAGGTAGACATGGGCAATCGCCTCTTGTCTATCCTTAGTCATGATTTCATTATTAGTAGGCATGGGTAATCGCCTCTTGTTCCTTCATAGAATAGCTCCTCAATCGTGGATTCAAGCTTAGTTGAGCAAACCTTTCAACAAGTTATGAATCATTACGTGTGAGAAAACCTTTCACATTCACAGGTTGAGCATTACATGAGAAACCCTTTCACAACTCAACATTTCCATTAACATATCATAAACTTCATAAAATATACATGAGTTCATAAGCTTCATATTTACATAGCTCATCATGCTCTTAACTAATAAATCATGGGTTCATAAGCTTCACCTCAAAACATGCAATTCAATGCAAGCTAATACTTAGAAAGCCATAAATCAAGGCAATTTAGTCATAATTGGGGGAACCCACATAATAGAGGAACATCATAGATTTTTTATTGAACATGCATATTTTCATAAAATATCCTCTTTTCATCATTCATAGTCTTACATGCAATTCATAGCTTGATAATCATAATCCTTAACTCAATTCATAAAGAGGTGATGCAATTCATCTTTTTCTCAAATCAACCCACAAACATAAGCATAATCATAAATTGGGGGAAACTTAGCATGGACTCATGGGATTCGTCAAGTTGCATGTAAATCACGCTAAATCGTGCACTAGCTTGCTTTACCACGCTATATCGTGCACTATCAACCATAACATCAACAATGGAAAGCATAATGAAGAAACCCATAAGAATTTGTCAAAACCCTAGCTCTCTTGGGCAATACTAAATCTTGAAAACCTTAAGGAAAAGAGGACCCATTGGAGGAAAGACTCCAAATGGTAAATACTATCACACCTTAATGCCAATGCCTTGAAATAAAAGGAGGATTGATGACCTTGATGAGAACCCTAGCTCTCTTCTTCTAGTTCTTCAAAAGGGAGGAATATTTTTGGGAAATGAGAGTTGGAATGAAGGGGTTAGGGCTTAGAAAGTATAAATAGGGCTAGGGTTAAGGGGCAAAATCATCTAGGATAAGGAATAAACATTTAGGGAAAAGTCCAAAAAGACCTTAAATTAAACTGTCGGGGCCAATCGACGGACCGGATCTACGGTCAGTTTATCCGTTGACGGACCGTCCTACTTTTCCGTCAATCGTTTCAGAAAGTTCGTTTTGGACTGAAAATTTGGCCAAGTTTGGAAGGCCCGTCAACCGAACTACGAATGATCCTGCTATTCCATAGGTCAAGGTTAAGAAACTCAAAATGCATAAAGTTGATAGGGCCATCGACGGTTCCCATCTACAGCCCATCACTCCACCTACGGTACATAGATGGCCTCCATTGTTTTTGGCACCAGAAATTTTTTTTTAAAATCAATTTTTTCTTTCTTTTCAAAAACTGAGGTGTTACAATATTTCCCCCTTGGGAACATTCGTCCTCGAATGGAGATAAAGCTGTCAAGGGAAGGGTGAAAGACACTTACTATCAACCCAACCTAAAACATGCAATCACATAATTCATATAACTAAAATAATCAAGTTAGCTGATCTTCTTAAAATTAAACTCTTCATGAACATGCATAATCAAAGAAATCATGGAAATCAACTATGACACATGAAATCAAAGAATGAACCATGAGGGACTAGGTACCTCAAGCTAGAGGAGGATGGGTAGAGAAAAGATGAGGGTAACGGGACATCATATCGGCCTCAGCCTCCCAAGTAGCACCCTCAACTAATTGATTCCTTCATAACACTTTCATGGAAGCAACTTCTTTATTTCTCAACTTTCGAACTTGTCGGTCTAGAATCTCAATCGGAATTTCTTCATAAGAAAGGCTATCCTTAATGCCAAGATCTTCTAAAGGCACTATAGTCAACGGATCACCAATGCACTTCTTTAGTAAGGAGACATGGAAAATTGTATGCACCATGCCAAATCATTTGGCAAGTCAAGCTCATAGGCAACCTTACCAACACGTCTCAGAATCTGATAAGGGCCCACATAGCGGGGACTAAGCTTCCCTTTCTTCCCGAATCTCATTACGCCCTTCATGGGTGAGACTTTCAAGTAGACCCAATCATCAACATCAAATTCTAATTCTCTTCTTCTAACATCAGCATAGGACTTTTGTCGACTTTGAGCCGTTTTCAACCTTTCTCTAATAAGTCGAACTTTCTCCATAGCCTCATGTACTAACTCAGGGCCTATCAAAGTAACTTCCCCAACTTCAAACCAACCTATAGGAGATCTACACCTCCTACCATAGAGAGCCTCAAATGGAGCCATACCAATACTAGAATGGTAGTTGTTATTATAAGCAAACTCAATCAAAGGCAAATGCTCATCCCAATTACCCTTGAAGTCAATTACACATGCTCTCAACATATCTTCCAAAGTTTGGATAGTACACTCCGCTTGCCCATCTGATTGGGGATGAAAGGCCGTGCTAAGCTTAACACGAGTACCAAGGCCCTTTTGGAAAGATTTCCAAAACTAAGAAGTAAATTGTGTACACGATCGGAGATAATGGATAAAGGCACTTCATGCAACCTAACCATCTCCTTCAAGTACAACTTAGCATAATCCTCCGCCGAATAAGAAACCTTGACGGGAATGAAATGAGTTGATTTTGTCATACGATCTACAATCACCCAAATCGAATCATATTGCCGCCGAGAGCGTGGTAAGCCAACAATAAAGTCCATGTTCACATCTTCCCACTTCCAAGTAGGGATATCAATATCTTGGGACAAACCTCCCGACCTTTGGTGCTCAACTTTCACTTGTTGACAATTAGGACATTTAGCAACAAATTCCGCAATATCTTTCTTCATCCCATTCCATCAATAGATCTCACACAAATCACGGTACATCTTGGTAGCTCCCGGGTGAATGGAATAACGAGAATTATGAGCCTCAATAAAAATTTGTCCTCTTAATTCATTTACATTGGGAACACACAAACGACCCTGATATCTGAGCACTCTATCTCTCTCTTGGGAGAAAGCCTCAACGGACTTCTTTAGCACCGCTTCTTTCAATTTGACTAGGTTCGGGTCAAGATCTTGCTTAGCTTTCACATCATGCACATAGGACGATTCTGAATCATTGTGAACCATAACACCACCTTTGGTGGAATCAACCAATCAAACACCCAAACGGGCCAATCTATGAACATCTCGAACTAGTTTCTTCTCACCCTCCCCTATATGGACAACACTTCCCATTGACATCCGACTGAGAGCATCGGCCACCACATTAGCCTTGCCGGGGTGATAGAGGACATTCATGTCATAGTCTTTTAATAGCTCAAGCCACCTTCGTTGGCGAAGATCTAGATCCTTTTGCTTAAATACATATTGCAAACTCTTATGGTTGGTAAAGACGTCAACATGGACACCATACAAGTAATGCCTCCATATCTTTAGAGCAAACACAACCGTCTCTAACTCCAAATCCTTAGTAGGGTAATTCTTTTCTGCACCTTTAGTTGCCTTGAAGCATAAGCAATGACTTTCCCATTTGCATAAGTACACACCCTAACCCAATTCTTGAAGCATCACAATAGACCACAAACCCATCGGACCCTTCCGGTAGGGTCAACACCGGAGCCGAGGTAAGTCTATCTTTCAACTCTTGAAAACTCGCTTCACACCTTTCGGACCAAGTAAACTTAGCCTTCTTTTGAGTTAGAGCCGTAAATGGTGAAGCAATTGAAGAAAACCCTTCAACAAACCTTCGATAGTAATCGGCTAAACCCAAGAAACTACGAATATCCGAAGGTGATAGAGGTCTAGGCCAATTCTTAACCGCATCTGTCTTCTTAGGATCTACCTCGACACCTTTACCGGAAACAATGTGACCAAGGAAAGCTACGGACTTTAACCAAAACTCACATTTCTCGAACTTAGCGAAGAGTTGTTGGTCCTTGAGAACTTGCAACACAATCCTCAAATGATCAGCATGCTCACTATCACTCCTTGATTACATCAAGATATCATCGATAAACACAATGACTAACGTATCCAGGTATTGTCTAAACACCCGATTCATCAATTCCATAAATGCGGCCGGAGCATTAGTCAACCCGAAAGACATCACTAGAAACTCATAGTGCCCATATCTGGTTTGGAAAGCCATTTTCAAAATGTCATCAGCCTTTACCTTCAATTGGTGATAGCCCGAACGAAGATTAGTCTTAGAGAAATAACTAGCCCCTTGGAGTTGGTCAAACAAATCATCAATTCTCGAGAGAGGATACTTATTCTTGATAGTAACCTTATTCAATTGGCGGTAGTCAAGACACATACGGAGTGAATCATCTTTCTTTCTAACAAACAAGATCGGAGCACCCCATGGAGAAATACTTGGTCGGATGAAACCCTTATCCAACAAATCTTCCAATTGTTCTTTTAGTTCCTTAAGTTCTGCCGGAGCTATTCTATAAGGAGGAACAGAGATAGGTTGTGTACCGGGGAGAAGTTCAATACCGAAGTCTATTTCCCTCTCGGGAGGAACACCGGGTAAATCATCCGGAAACACTTCCGAAAATTCGTTACCAGCGAGGACTGACTCAAGAGTAGGTGTTTCAAAATTCACATCCCTCACCCTAACAAGATGATACATGCAACCCTTAGAAATAATCCTTCTAGCTTGTAGACAAGAAACAAATTGACCCTTAACCGTAGAATTTCCCCCTTTCCACTCTAGGATAGGCTCATCTGGAAATTGGAACTTTACCATTCGGGTTCTACAATCAATAGAGGCATAACAAGAATGCAACCAATCCATCCCGAGGATAACATCGAAGTCTAGCATATCAAGCTCTACAAGATCCACATGAGTGACTCTATGGAATAAAGAGACGGGACAGTTTCTATGGACTCTCTCTTAGCCACAATAGATTCACTGATAGGAGTAGAGACACGGAATGGATCTAGCAACACATCCAGAACAACATCAAACTTAATAGCCACATAAGGCTTCACAAAAGACAACGTAGCACCGGGATCAAGCAAAGCATAAACATCAAAGTGGAAGATTTTCAACATATCGGTAACCACATCGGGAGAACCCTCTTGCTCATGACGGGCCTGAAGTGCATAGAAATTGTTTTGCTTTTGATTTCCACTAGAACTTGCTAGTTTTTTGGGTTGAGCCCTTTGATGATTTTCTCCTCCCTTCTTAGTAGGAGGGGACAATCCCTTACTTTATGACCCATCTTACCACATCCAAAACATGCATTCGAACAGCCTAGACAAGTACCCTCATGTTTCCTCCCACACTTGGCACAAGTAGGCAATGAGGAGCCACTACCATTTCCTCCTTGAGGCTTAGGGTTAGACACCCTTCCTTTGTTGAACTTAGGAGGAGCATTGGAAGAACCTTGATTAGAGAACCTTTTCCCAGGTTTAAAATGACCATGTCCATCGGACCTTGAATGAGAGAAACCACCATCACAAGTCTTAGCCCTCTTGGAGTCCCTAGACCTTTCCTTGAGCTTCTCCTCCTCTATTTGTTGTGCATGAATCATGAGGCGAGAAATATCCATATAATTAATAAGCATGGCGGTACGACACTCCTTGGCCACCATTTCAGACACTCTCGAAACAAATTTCCTCATTCTTGCCCTAGAGGACCTTCATCAACCACCATCTCACTCTTCTATTGGTTGTACCAAATTTGAGCGACACCTTTGAGTTGGTAGGTGGCCAATTCCGCCTTTTCCATCTGTGACACTCCCATGATCATCAGCACTTTATAAACCTCATCGATAAATTCTTGAGAATCTTCCTCCACTTTAGAACCGTGAAACTCCGGAGGGTTCATCCTAGTGAAGTCCCTCACTCTTGATGCCACCGTACCCACATTTGGGTTCACGGGGGCAACAACTTCCCTATTGGCTTGAGCCATCACGACTTAGGCCAAGACATGAAAAGCAGCCCTGAACTCGCATTGGTTACTTGCTCAGCCAAAGGATCGGCCAAAACTTGAGGAGCTTGAGGAGGAGTTTCTTGCTCTTCATTCTCTCTCGCATTCCTTCGAGTATAAGCTCTTCGAGACGCCATATCCTGAAACACGTACGATAGGGATTAGGAGAGAGACATATAGAGTAACACTCTATTGCACGACTTAAGGATAATGAAGAAGTTGAGTTTCCTAATCATCTTGTAGCCTCTCATTCATAAATGTGGCGCGCTTCACACTCATGAACAATACTCTACTCGACGTGGCTTATGAGATATCCTAGAATTTTTCTAAAACCTTGTGCTCTGAATACCAAGTTTGTCACGACCCAGGGTAGCCCCTAGATGTAACACAGCGTACAAGACCCAGAGAGGCCTCATACAAGCCCTTAGCATACATAGCATACAAGATAATACAGAAGAAAGAGTTCAAAAGAGCATTTTTATATCAAAGCTTTAATCAAAACAACGGAAGTCTACATCTCATGTCTCAAGCTATCTAACATAATAGAATAGAAATGAAGGTTTGGGACGCAACCCAGTACAATATCCAAAATAATGGAAGGCATGAAAATGTAACAAGGTTAGGCCCTCGGACATAGGAGGCCTCACCAAGTCTTCACGATCACTAGAACTGACTAGCCATGAGTGGGATGAGAGGAGCCGCCAAGCCCTACATCAATAGAATCAATGTATGCAAGAGTATGCGTTAGTACAATCAAGTACCAAGTATGATAGTAATGCACAAAGGGCATATAAAACATGCTAGAATGACATATAATCATGACATGTAATGGCCAAGCTAAAACATGATAGAACATAAGAAACATGAAGCATAAACCATGACCAAGACAAGCTATTCATCTTTCCTTTACTTTACATCATCATAAGAACACCTAAGTTCATTAGCTGTGGGGAAATAGCCTTAACCGACATATGAGACCATGTGAGCTATCAACATGGAATCCGGTGTCTGCCCCACACCGAAAAGGGGTGTCCTACTTGCCAAGGTAAGACCATGAACTTCTTAGCTTATGTGGATCCACTATCTAGTGTCTATCATAGACCATCACCCTATGGTGGCACATAGGTTATGGGACATGGGTAATCACCACTTGTCCACTCGGTACTAAGCATACTTCCCACAGATTTATAATAGTTCATTTTATCTTAGGTAGACATGGGCAATCGCCTCTTGTCTATCCTTAGTCATGATTTCATTATTAGTAGGCATGGGTAATCGCCTCTTGTCTGCATTAGGGAACATGGGTAATCGCCTCTTGTCCCTTCATAGAATAGCTCCTTAATCGTGGATTCAAGCTTAGTTAAGCAAACCTTTCAAAAAGTTATGAATCATTACTTGTGAGAAAACCTTTCACATTCATAGGTTAAGCATTACATGAGAAACCCTTTCACAACTCAACATTTCCATTAACATATCATAAACTTCATAAAACATACATGAGTTCATAAGCTTCATATTTACATAGCTCATCATGCTCTTAACTCATAAATCATGGGTTCATAAGCTTCACCTCAAAACATGCAATTCAATGCAAGCTAATACTTAGAAAGCCATAAATCAAGGCAATTTAGTCATAATTGGGGGAACCCACATAATAGAGGAACATCATAGATTTTTTATTGAACATGCATGTTTTCATAAAATATCCTCTTTTCATCAATCATAGTCTTACATGCAATTCATAGCTTGATAATCATAATCCTTAACTCAATTCATAAAGAGGTGATGCAATTCATCTTTTTCTCAAATCAACATACAAACATAAGCATAATCATAAATTGGGGGAAACTTAGCATGGACTCATGGGATTCGTCAAGTTGCATGTAAATCACGCCAATGGTAAATACTATCATACCTTGGGCAAGACTAAACCTTGAAAACCTTAAGGAAAAGAGGACCCATTGGAGGAAAGACTCCAAATGGTAAATACTAGCATACCTTAATGCCAATGCCTTGAAATAAAAGGAAGATTGATGACCTTGATGAGAACCCTAGCTCTCTTCTTCTAGTTCTTCAAGAGGGAGGAATATTTTTGGGAGATGAGAGTTGGAATGAAGGGGTTAGGGCTTAGAAAGTATAAATAGGGCCAGGATTAAGGGGCAAAATCGTCTAGGATAAGGAATAAACATTTAGGGAAAAGTCCAAAAATCCCTTAAATAAAACTGTCGGGGCCAAATGAGGGACAGGATCTACGGTCCGTACATCCTTTGATGGACCGTCCTTCTCTTTCGTCAATCGATTCAGAAAGTTCATTTTGGACTGAAAATTTGGCCAAGTCTGGAAGGCATCTACGAAACCCATCTGCGGCACGTCAACCGAACTACAAACCGTCTTGCTATTTAGTAGGTCAAAGTTTAGAAACTCAAAATGCATAAAGTTGACAGGGCCATCGATGGTTCCTATCTACAGCCCGTCACTCCACCTACGGTCCGTAGATGGCCTTCTTCGTCACTGGCACCAAAAAAAATTTAAAAAAACCAATTTTTTCTTTCTTTTCAAAATCTAGGGTGTTACAACAGGACCCACCCATCATACTCTGGACTCTGATATTTAGATGCCACATGTTTTTCTTTACCCTAGTTTTAGTTTTATGTAATTTAGGTCATTGGGTACAATGCATAATTTTTTATAGGTGGTGGGGATGGTTTGTGTGACAAGTTTCGTAGTGAAGTCTAAGTAATCGAGGTACTTGTCCAACATTAGCTTGTGAGTGTCTCGGTGAAGTCAAAGTTGCCCAGACACTAAGATGTGTCTTTGGGGTTTTCTTGATGTGTTCTTTCCTCGTGGACCTTTAATTTATGTTAAACCTGCATGTTTAGGATGTGTTTTTCTGAACGTAAAAAAAGCATATGAATGTTTGGCATGATGGTTGAGTTTTGATCGAAGATAGGACCCCTCCAAATTTTTGATGTGTTGTGTATATTTTTTTGATATGTTGACTATGTGGGTTCTTTGTGTGACATGACATATAGTTATAGGACAAGCATGACTTAAGCTAGAGCATGAATCGGATAAATCTAAGACTGATAGTGAGCCGTTGTGCCATGTGTGAGTGTGATCATTGCTCAATTCTTACTGTGTATGCCAATTTAGAACTTGCCCCATTAGTCTTTCTAAAATAATTAAACTATTGATTAGGAAAGGATCATAGGTCGTTGTTGAAAATAGCTCTCTTAGCCTGAATAAACAACCAATCGAATAAAAGTGTATCCCTCAAACCAAATCTTCGAGCCTAAAATAGACTATTTTATTTGATTACCCAATTCACCTTCCCCGTTATTCAAAATTAACCAATATTTTAGCCCTGGTCCCTCCTTGGACATTGTGCACCTCAACTTAGGTAAAATGCCTAAGTTGAGGGTGGCTACTATAGAGGAAAATGAGAAAATAAAGGGGTGTAAAAACAAATAGAGTAATGTGAAAAAAGGAAATAAATGGGTGTGGCTGCAATAAAGAAAAAGAAAAAGAAAATGATGAAAAGAAGAAAAAGTATAAAAAGAAAAAAAATGAATGAATGCCACACCTGAACATTGATAAGAAAAGATTATGCAAAAGGAGAAGGGGGTGATATAATCATCGGTTGCAAAAAGTGGAGTTAAGAAAATGTAGTGTGAAGGAGGGCAAAAGTCATTATTATCCAAATATACCACGCTAGTCCCTGAGCCTATGCTACAAGGCAAAAAGTCCTATAATGATTCTAATTCAACTGTTCAAGAGTTGAAGTATTGAAAATATGGCCAAGCCTATGGAATTGTGTATGCATGGTTTGAATTTCTCTTGTGATAGTGAGTGTATATCTAGTCCCCGTTCTAGAAACAATTTCATGATATGTGTGTGAAAAAGGGACTTCTTTTTGGTAAGGGCACAAGTAACACAGTTGAGAATTCATTGTCTAGGTGATTGTCATTTTGTATGTGACCTTGTCGATTGGTATTGTGATGTCATGTATTGATCTGCATATGTTAGCTTGATAAGAAAATAATGATGCACCGGTCATTGAATGAAAACGGAGGGTGTCGTGATTGTAAAGGCCATGTGGTTGCCATAGGTTCTTGATCTTCTTTTCCTTAATATCATTTTGTAATAGTTGTGTCGCTTGAGGACAAGAAACGATTTTTATTTGAGGGTGTTGATGTGCCACAAAATTACGACACTTGCAATGCTTTAAACTTGCGATTTTATGAGTCTTGTAAGAGTTTGTTAGTACAATTGATTGTGTTTTGTGTTTGATTTGTTGGTAAATAGGCTTAGGCAGCTGAGTCAGATAATACAGTGTTGGTACAAGCATTTTGACTATCTATGAGACAAAGTACGAGCCATGGTCTTAACCACAAGCCATAGATGGACTCGTAGATAAGAAGATCTAAAAAATAAACTTTCAGGAATAGAAAGTATGGGCGAACAAGAAGAGCCGTAAACTATTGCACTACAAGCGTAGATGCGAGGTCGTAGAAAGAGATACTGAAGTTTTTCTTAAGTGACCTTGCAAATAACGAGAGGATATGACGGGTTATCAAGACATGCACGGGTCATAAATCATTTCCCACATAACAAGATTCAGAAAGTTGAAAAAAGTAAAGGCCCAGATCACGAGTGACCAGGATGGATTGTAAAACTTTCCACGGACCATAGATCCTATTCGTTGATAATGTCCTTAGGTTGAGAAACTTCTTCCCATCTATGAGAGGTCTCCTTGAGCCGTACAAAGGACTATGGTTTGTATATTGGAATCGTAGAAGCTGCCGAATCTTAATTTCCCATATCAGTTTGGTTTAAATTTTAGATATCTATAAATACTTTTCTTAGGGTTTATTTTAGAGGGTGATGTCATTTTGTAGTTCTTGAATTATAAGTGAACCACTTTTGCTTAAATTCTTGAATTATAGAGATTTTAATTACATTTTGATTCCTTAACTTTTAACTTTGCAATTCAACTCAAAATTTTGGATTATAATTATTCATATTGTAAGTTCATGATTTCTTTTAACCAAGTTATTTTGAATTGTGATCAAACAACTATGAGTAGCTAATTCCACAACTAGGGTTGTGGGAACCATGAAGAATTAATATTGTAGACCTAACATATTGTAATTCTTGAATAGTGTTCGCGCATGTATTGTTTTTCCCTTCGCTTTAATTGATTTTTAACGGAAGCCTATGTTAGAACTGGCCTTACTCTTACTTGCTGGACCAAGAGGTTAATGAATGGGAAAGCTTACAAAGACCAAGGAATAACTAATTTGGGATCAAGGGAAAGGGTGAGTAAAGCATGCACCCGTAGATGGATCAAGTTGCGTGGAGATATTCACTTATTTAGTGGTCCAACTATTTAACTAGCCTTAAGTTACTGATCTGGCATGCTACACACTAGACAAGTTTACTATTATAAGATACTACTGAGTTAAGAATTCATGGGGAACACTTACACCCTAGTTTCGTCTCATATTGACTGGCAACAAGTTAAATTGTTACTTTATTACTTGCTACTTGTGAACATTGCATCCAATTACTATTATACAAAATCCCCCTTTTTATGGAAATAATACAACTAAGAGTGTGAATAATAACAATTGACCTAAGTTTGAACCTTATTCCTATGGGATAAACCCTAACCTCTGTTAGGTTCTTTATTTGGAAAACGATAGTTTCATACTTCTTTTGGGAGTACAGTTTGAGCATATAATTCACATCCTTTCATAACTCATCAATATCAGCTTTTAAGGCTGTCACATTAGCATAACAACCCTCAGCCCTCCTACGCTCCTCATCTCGAGTTGTAAGGGTATCAAGTTTGAGCCCATATGCAGTTAATAACACCCACTGTCTTGTAATCTCAGCCTGCGTGGGAGCAAGGGTAGCCTCAATGGCCATGAAGATAAAATTAGGAACAATCATCTCAAGTCTAGAGGCTCTCACATACGCCGAGTGAGAAAGGTTACACATCCGGTATAGCGTATCCTATGTCAGTGAGGGCCGAGAGGTAGAAAGAGGTGCAATAGAGATACCTGTAAGCTCCAATGTAGGAGTAGGAGGTGCAGGTTCAACCTTTTGATATTCCATGTCTACCACCGGAGTAAAGTCTACTGGGTCCGTCTTCCTCCTCACAGCTACATCTCTCAGGTAATCGGACTCAATCCTATGGATATCACTAGAAGAAGCTGACGTAACTCTCACATCAGTCGCTGCCACAAATGGGACCTAGGGGTGGCAAAATCAAGACCCGCCAACCCGACCCAACCCATTAAAAATTTGGTTGATATGTAACCCGAATTGGATTTTGAGAAATCTTGTGAAAATATTATTAAAAAACATTTTATTTTATTTTATATGTTATACATAGTTATAATAAAGAAAAAAATAATTTTATTAGGTTTTAAAAGCTTATAAAATAACAAATAAAGTTATTAAAACTTAGTAAAAATTGGGCAGGTTGGGTTATGACCCGTTACTAACCCGTTTTGACCCAACCCATTTTGACCCAAACATATTTGGGTTTGGTTGGGTCTTGACCCTTTTATTCTCTTGACCCATTTTGACCCGTCCAAATTTAACCCAACCAACCCAATTGCAACCCCTAATGGGACCCAAGCCCTTTGGCACAATGACGTAGTTAGTTAGGGAATGGTAGACAGGTTTGCTACTGCCTGGCCCTTAGTAAAATATCCTAGACAATGATAGATCCTAAATTCAAGCGCTCTCGATGAATAATGCACCTGAATAAAACAACCTTTGGATACCAGCGAATAGAATCTTTCATTTATGGCATCAAGGAGCTGCTAATTAACTCGAACTAGTATCGGGCTCAAATATGGATGTACTTCTTCTCAATCTCAACACCCTCCTCAATCAACGGATGTGTAGCATAAGATATAAGTGGGGAAAGCCACCCTTTCAGCCTATTTAGTGAAGTCAACAATTTATCCGCCAAAGTGTCACGGTGCCTCATGGTGAAATCGAATGGCCATTCATGGCGGTCTCACTACACCGAACAATTAACCCCTAACCTCTACTACGGTGATCAGGTACGGCCAGACACCTTTCCTCCTCCTTAGTATCAACAAGGTATATCTCTTGTTCAACTCACGAACCCATGTAGGTACATACAGATCCCGAGCCCAGGTTAACTTTTTGAACTACTAAAATTGGATTGTTCTCCATATCTTGGGGTACCTATCAACCACCCCGTTAGTGGACAAGTGCTTTTCTACTAGAATGATGCGCAGCTCAACAACCTTCAACCTATTCATGGATTGGGGAGGTAATATTGGAACCACCCTAGGTACCATATTGGCTAGCAGATCATGCACGGCTTTTGAGTGCATTTCAGTCCACATCCTCTTAGGAGGTTGTTTCGTTGTTAATGAGACATGTACCAAAGTAGTGGAGCCTTCAACCTCATCTTCATTATCAGTCCACGTAATTTTAATTGACCCAGAAATAGAGAGTTGTCCTCCTCTACTCTAGTCTCAACAACTTTCTTCTTTCCTTTGTCACTCACACGCTCAGACTTGCGTTGAGTAGGTTGTTGATGTTCATGAGGTTCTAAAATAGATATCCCAGATTGTCTTTTTCGGGGTGGAGGGTCATCTATAGAAGCATTCCTCATTACATGTACTTTGGAACGAGCCATTCCTGCATTACAAAGCACAAACAACACATCTCGGTCGACGAGTTAGTGAAAATCAATGAAAACTGAAGATTTAGCAAAGAAGTGATTGATGCACGCTGAAGAGGGTCGGCAACTCGCCAAGAGCAATCGGCAAGCTGGAGGGACCTCACCAAATTTTTCAAAGGTTCCTGCGGGCTTTTTGGGTCAAAAAGATGAGGTCAAGAACAGATCACTGACTCGCCAAACCCATTCAGCGAGCAACCATAAGTTTGCCAAAAATGTCTGTGCGAATGACATGTTTTCACACAAATAAGCAAGGAGGAAAGCACAACGGTGACACCCCGAACACATTGGCGAGCCCAAAGGAGCTCGCCGAATAGGAAATTTTCAGCCTCCAAACCAAATTCAAAATTTTTCTTGAGAATTCAATGAACAAATGAAAAAAAAACAGTTAAGAGATGATGTTAGTCTACCCACTACATTTCATTATACTAGGTACTTAAACTTCCCCACAATATATAGAAGAAACAATGATTTGACGATTTGCTCTTAAGAATAACGTCACACAATCTATCATTGGATCAAATAAAGTTGCTTCACTGAACCCGGGCTACTCAGACTTCAACCAATCAACATGCATGCTAAAACCCAATAATAATATAATCATCAATTAATTTTTTAGAACTGTAACACTTAAGTTATTTAGGGATGTCCTTCGTCTTGTGTTGAAGACTTACGAGCTTAAATTTGAGAGTTTTATTGTACTATCATGCGTGATTTGGAAATAATTAATTTAAATTTGAAATTTAAAAAACATATTTTTATTACATTCTTTGAATATCTTAATATTTATGAAAAATTCTTTAGTTACGATACATTATTGGTGGGTATTTATTTTTTAAAGAGTTTTATAATTTATTAACATTTTAACGGTGATAGTAAGTCAAGTTATGCAGAAAGAATTATTGGGTAGGCTTTGTTCAAAATTATTTTTTATTAATATGGTATAATCAAAAAGTTATGTACATTTTACCACGAACATAGACAATACCCATATACATTTATAATACGATTAAATACTTTCAAGTGTTGCCACCTCCACTTCCATATGGAAGAGGAGGAAGTGGATAACAAAACATTAATTACGATTGGCAGCAATTCACTAGGTGTAGGTGTAATTAATATCCATTAGTCTAGTAATTATTTTATAAATAAGGTTGGATAATAATTTTGATACTATGGAAAATATATATAGCTGTATATGTATGAGGTTCTTAAAAACTTCTTTTTCCTCACAAAACACTTCATGGATATATATATATATATTTAGTTGCTGCTACATGTACGCATCTACTTATGAGGAATAAGATTTAGTGAGAAAAATATTTTGATATTGTATTTGATCCCAAGAAAGAATATCGATTACCTATACCGAGTTATTATATTGTAAATCCAAGGTATGTTAAGGAAAAACTCTCTTTATTTTATCGCATGAATTTTAAAAATTTCAAATTATCGAATGAGTCATTTCTACTATTATGCTTCTAGGAAGACCCTTAAGTAAGGGCATTGAAATGTCAGGTGATTTTATTCCTTGACGCCAGCATACTGTAGTGTTGTGAAGTATATATGATGGTTACAGTTGTTTTTCGTCGAGTTTCATATTCCTTATGTCTATTACTGAGTTATTGTCTCCCGGGTAAGACTGAAATATAGGAGAATTATCCTAGTGTATCTAATTTAGGGGTGGTTGTTAAACCATTCCTTCTCATCAAAAGCTTTTACAAAAATGTTATTTGAAAATGATATTAATGCCCAATCTTGTTCTCTATTCTTTTGGTTGTATACTTGTCAAGCTACCTTGTTTCTAAAAAGGACCATATTACTACCAAATTGGATTTACTTTTAAATTAAGTTAAACATGTTAGTCTCCTTTTGAGTTTACAAATGATTAATTTGCTTAGTTTGAAGTCGAGTCAAGAGCTTCGTGTCTATTATGAGTGTATAGGCGTAAATGGTCTTACGGAAGTTAAATGAAGTTATGATAAGATTCTTTAAGAACTTTAAGTGCTTTATGAATATCCTCAGGTTTTAGTTACCTTCCTAAAGTCAAGTAAATTTTCAAGCCTATTCAAAAAATATATGAGGTTTTACGAGACATTTACATGCATTATAAAAGAGGTTACGAATTTTTCAGGATAGAAGTATCAGTGAGCCACAGTTGGCTAAGTTCTGGTTCTGACCTACTATGTGCATTCAAATTTCATATGATGGCATTTTATGCATTCACTTTAAGCTATAATTATAGGGAAGGGGGCTTGTTTGCCCAGAAGTCTATATATATGGTTCAGATGGCCACAGGTTGGTAAATATGATACCGATTAGGTACAGGAGAGACCGTCATTTCTAGTATTTGGTTGGATACGCATGCATTTGCATATATATATGTGTGTGTGTGTGTGTGTGTGTGTGTGTGTGTGTGTGTGTGTGTGTGTGTGTGTGTATTCACGACATACGATTATACCAGCATACCAGGCATTTTTTTTTATTATGTGGTTAATTATCGGTCATGGAACCTATCAGCGTTTTAGTTTCAAGAGGTATCTCTATTATTCTAATTTTTATCACAACTATTTATGATTCTACTTTTCTTCTTTCTTACCAATATATTTTTATTTGTATTGACGTCTTGTTGCCTTGAGACGCTGCATTTCATGCAGGAAGTTTAGAAAGAGGTCCTGATCTACCTTAGCAATAGGGGTATTGTCTCAGCTGAAGATTGGTGAGCTCCATTCTTCATACTTGAGTGTTGTAGATGATGGTTCGTATCATTGGGGACTTTTCTGGACCATTTGATTTGTTGTATTAGTAGAGACTTGTGGACATACTCTATTGGGTCTTTTTTGCTTTTCATTTATAGTCTTGTCGCTTTTTATATATTATTACACTTGCAGCCTTGTGGGATTGCTAGTTCTTTATTAATTAAGTTCATCTTGTTGGTCCTTTCATTATGTCTTTGATATTGTTGTGACCTTGCCGTTCCAGTTATCTTGTTTCAGCAAATTCTTTTATTGACCTTGTCGGCCCTTGTTGTATCATTTCCTTTATGTTTCAGTCGGTTCTAGGTCAAGTGAGGCACCGGGTGCGTGATATGTCTCTCCTAGTTTGGAGTTTGACAAACTTGGTATTAGAGCTGGTCGTGTCTAGGGGAATCCACAAGTCGTATCTAGTAAAGTCTTGCTTATATGTGTGTTGCGCACCACACCTATAATCAGGAGGCTATCAATCATTTAGACATAACTATTATTCTTTCATTACTTAGATTGTGCGATAGAGCTAAGCCGTAGGAAGTTGCTTCTAATTCACACTCTTTTAAATGTCATATAAATTATGTCTATTAAAGACGATCTTATTTTGGGCCAAAAGGTCAAACGCTACTTTGCCAAGGAGGCAATTTTCACCTCATAACCCCTAATCACATGAATGACTTCAGTAAAATGTGTCTTCGAATACCATAACTAGATAGTGACTTATGTGAGTTCTTTTATATGTACTCAATTCAGAAATAAGTAACTTCAATTGTTTTATAAAGACATATATGTGAAGATTTGTCTCATTATATTTTATAGAAAGGTGAAAGGAGATTGCTATGCGACTAAAGGTTATAGTTTGAGAATATCAGATGGGTTAGACATAAGTTAAATACTCAGAATAACAGGGGATAAAGTATTGTTTAATTTTCATGAGGAACCAAGTGGTTACTTTTGAGATATAGAGAAATGTTATATGAATTAGTTAAATAGTGTATGTTTATATATATGTGAAATGATGCTCTTAGCTAGGGTAGGACTCTTCTACAGGCTAAAGGAATGATTGCATAATTTATATGGGTAAGTTATTTATTGAATTAAGTTAATATAAGTTCATATGATCATCTACGGTTGTTCACTTGCCTATAGGACTATGTGTGTTACATGCCTTACATGTTAACTATTACTTGTTATTTTTTTCTTAAATTGCTAGCTATATGTTATTTTCCTTCTTTATTCTGGAGATCATTTATTTTATGATATTTATTTGTAAGTAGTATTTTCTTGTGAAATCTATTACCTCAGACCAATTTCTTATATATAGCGAATTCTATATAGAAGCTTATATTTTATTATATCGATCGATATGCTAGACATGTTAAAGATTATAAACCATGACTAAGATGACCTCATTAAATATTTTATAGACGGAAATGAAATTGGATATCTATAAGACTAAGTCATCAAAACTTTATATATGATTATGTTACAGTACATTTGCTTATCACTAGAAAAGAAAAGGTACATTTGCTTGTAAAATTATATGAGCTACGTATTTTGTAATGTAAGGATATATATGGTATTATTTTTACAGGTTCACTAGATTAGATGATAAGTGTCATTTTTGAGTTAATGATTTACACATTATTTGTATCAGTAATCCCTTTTCTGAAGTTATAGATTATGTGGTCAATAATTATATGCTACTTAATTTATTAAGAATTTACTCACATGTCACATATTATATGAAATGTTGGCATTCATGTACTGTTCTCGATATGAATTATGTTGCATAAGTGTTTTTCATGAAAGGCAAAAAAACTATTTGTCATAATTATTTTATTTACATTGTTAACTATAGATCTTGACATATTTCTTCACCCTCTATATTGGAATTTTAATCGTTCTCGGTATTCTTAATTATTTGTAAGAATTTATTTAGAAATTCCAGAGAAAAATATGTGTAATTGTCATGCCATAGTATTCATAGTGATTCAAATTGATAAGTACTTGTAACTTCTAATATTATAAAAGAAATTACGTGATGAGTTAACTTTCAAATTTTTATTTGTCTTATATTATTATAAAATGATCAAGTTTATGGTATATTTTCAGTTCTGGATCCTTACTGAAAAAACATAATAAAAGTTCACTATGTAAGAGTTTTATAGGTTTCATGTTATGTATTTGATGTCTGCCTGTTATTAGTGATATAATGTGTGTAGAGATCCTAAATTAACCTGAGATATTTTATGTACTCTAACGATCATTTGATTTGTTTTTCTAAGAACTTATATTGTAAAGGTTATGTGCCTACGATCTCATAAAGAAGTATTTTGTTATATTTTGAACTCATTAGAGTCCTTATCATAGTATGAAAGTATTATTTGAGTAATTATGTTTTCCGCAAAATTTTATTTTGATCTAATAAGATAAGTTTAGAGAATTTTTTTAAGCTAAGTATAGGTATAAAGAATAAATGTGACAACTAATACGAGACCTAGCTATGTATTTCCGATTAAGTTTATGTGTTGACCTATCAAGTTTTTTTGTGTGTTATCCATCAAGACTTGTTTGTCATTTTTGTATGATTTTATTTACGAGTTTATCAAAATTTAATAGCTAACTCGCACAGGCTTACTTATTTCTTCAACGAGACTTATCTATTTGTTACATGAACTAGTTATTTAGATGTTATGTATTTTGTAAGATAAGACCTTACATGATTACGTAATTTATGAGTTCATTTTTTAGATATTACTTATTTCATGGAATACTTGATCATAGGATCGTTTACATATGTATATATATATACAGATCATATACCCCATATGTCATAGGCTAGTTATCTACATGTCGTAAATCATTTAAAACATCAGTTCATAGGATACTTATATAGATTATACATTGTATGAGTCATTGGCTACATGTAATTTGTTTTATAAAACATATATGTTTACATTTTATATGTTTCATAAAGGTATTGCTATGTGTGTAATGTTTTTCATGAGATAACTATTTTTATGTTGTTCGAATTCTAGATAATTGTTTATAGGGTGTACGCGATATGAATTATGATTGAAAAGTTACTCATATCATAAAGAACGTGTTGATATGTTACATATTTTATAAGAGAAGACTTTATATGTTATATGACTCATAGAGTTCTTGCTCATGCATTATGTTCTTCATAGAATATTATAATCTTGGCTAAAATGTTATGTGCTTTATAATGAAAGTACTTATGTGCTACCTATTATGTACTTTAAAGGTTAATATCTCACTCGATGAATGACCAACATATTTCTTGCCTAAATATTACCTACTTCACAAAATACATGATTATATTTTTATCATGACCACCTGTTAAAGTTTAATTCTTCACATATAACACACCTTATAAAGCATTTATTTATATGATACGGATTTCATAGTTCATGCCTTTAAATGGTATATGCCTTTCAAAATCCATAAAATTTGAGCAATTACATAAATTGCTCGTATAATATATGATTGACAGGTTGTAAAATATAAGTATTTGTATTCGAAGGTATGCTCATTTATTACTATCTTTGTGGTTTAAGAATTACATGTTGTAGTTCCTTAGGAATTATTTATTTATATGCTAAGTGAGTCCTAAATAGTCAATCCATGAGATATATGTTATTTATATGTTGTATGTACCAAATACCTTTATTGTAGATGTTAAAACCTTTCTGATTAATTGTCCACTTACTGTAAACTACATATTTGAAAGACATAGAGTACATATGTACATATCTAGGTACTACTCGGTTATGGAACAATGTTTAACTGAAATTTAGGTTTTATGTTTATCTTTTTAAATCTCATTTTATATGCCATAACTTGAGTTTTTACCTGACATTCATTTTTATAGCAATAGATCTAGAGTAACTAAGAAATTTTGTGCTCCTCTCCACGCTCATCAATATGAGTGCTCAATTTTCTATCGCGAAAAAAATATTTATGATTTATTTGCGTACTTGCCACTTCTGTGTGTAACTTCATAACAATCTATGGTCAAATATTATACTTATAGTAAGGCGGTAATACATTGTGGGCTAAAGTATCTGGCCATTGCACTAAGATTTTCTTGCTGAACTCACATGTTTATACTTTATATGACTATATTTCTTTTCGCGCTTAATACTGATGAGTGGGTGATTTTCTCTCATTTAGAGCTCTTTTTTTATGATTTTGTGGCACTTAAGTAGAGAAAGCGGCTAACTATCCCTTGAATATAGTTGTTTCAGGTATATTTTGGTTGGCAAGGAGTTTTGATGGAAAAGAATGAAAATTGAGGCAAAATGGAGCTAAAAACAGAGAAATTGGATCTCGCAACAAAGTGTTCTCCGCAAACGCGGTCAATTACCCATAAACGCGGAGCTTCGGTCAACAATGAACCGCGAACGTGGTAAAATCCCCCGCGAATGCGGAGCATAAGCGTGCTGGGATCCACTAACGTGCCTGTCCCTCCGCGATCGTGGAGAAGAAAATGTGCCTGGCATCTGGGCAGTTTTAGAATTTCACCTTCTTGCCCGGATTCACAATATACACTGAGGCACATCCAATTTTTTGGAGATACTGAATTATTCAAAAGTTATTGGAAGAACCAACCAAGAAAGGATAGAGGCTTGAAATTAGTGCTTAGCTCTGAGAGCAAGTTTCCACAACAAACACCATTATAATGAAGATTGAAAGCTTGATTTGTAATTATTTTTCATCCTTTCTTCAATTCTTTGTTTTGTAATGCTCAAATTCTAGGTGTTAATTGTTGTTTGGTGATTTTGATATTGTGTTAGTGATAAACAATATTTGGGTTGTTAATTTTTACTTTGTGCTTTTGTAATTAGTTGAATACTTTTTCATATATGAAATGGATTTTTGATTATCCAATCAATTTCATGCTTTCATTGCTTTCCAATGGAAATGATCACTCCTAGGACTTGTCCATTTACGTTGATTGAGCTTGTGAGAGTCAATTGAGGTTGGGAAAGGTTGATTGGTGCATTATTTGAGGTGTAACAACTCATATATCGGATAATAACTAGAAATAGTGAATTCTTCCAATGCCTATAGTTGGATTATTTGTGTTGTCACTTGACTAGATTCGAAAGAACTAGTCGAGAAATATTTGCCTTTATTCGATAGAAATAGGTGGATGATTTAGATTCCAAGGCATATATGATTTCTCCCATGATTAATTGAAATTGATGAAGCTAATTTGCAATGGATCGTATAGGTGTTGATTGATTTTCCATTTCAAAATTCCATTGGTATCCTTGCTTGAAAAGGCTTTGTCCCTTATTCTCCTCTATCCCCTATCCAAAATTGTTACTTGATATCTTCATATTATAATTATATCTTTTATTTCGGGTTCAAATTAGTAGCTTGTAATTCTTTATTTCTTCAATAGCCTACATATTGTTCATCGTAGGATCGACCCCAACTCATTGTTGGATTTATACTTGTTAGCAACCGCCTACACTTTGAATCATAAGTGGTGTAGTTAAGCGTTATCAAATACCTAAATTCTACATGACATATTTGTTCATACATTCCATTCTATGTGCCAACTTGAAATAGATAAGTAAAGAAAAACTTTCTTTGTTGAGCAACATTTTATATTATGTGGTAATTCGATTTTGTTTTTATTTGATATGGTGTATATCGCTTTATGAATTTTAGCTTTGGGATATACCCATATATAGATGAAATTCCATTGAATATTCAAAAGAATTACACCTGCATGTATTTATTTTCATTCGAGGATGAATGTTCCTAAGGGGGGAATGATGTAACACCTCAGGTGTTTATGATTATCCTTCGTCCTGTGTCGAGGACTTATGAGCTTAAATTTGAGTTTTTTACTATAATACCACAAGTGATTTGGGAATAATTAATTTAAATTGGAATTTAAAAAAATATATTTTTATTAAGTTCTTAGAATATCTTAATATTTATGAAAAATTCTTTAGTTACGATATATTTTTAGTGTGTATTTATTTTTTTAAGAGTTTAATTATTTTTAAAATTTTTAACGGTGATAGTAAGTCAAGTTATGTTGAAAGAATTATTGGGTAGGCTTTATTCAAATAAAAAAGTTATATGTATTTTACCACGAACCTAGACAATACCCGAATGCATTTATAATATGATATAATATTTTCAAGTGTTGCAACCTCCACTTCCATGTGGAAGAGGAGGAAATGGACAACAAAACATTAATTACGGGTGGCAGCAATTCACTAGGTGTAGGTGTAAGTAATGTCCATTATTCTAGCTTTTATTTTATAAATAAGGTTGGACAATACTTTTGATACTATGGAAAATATATATAGCTGTATATGTACGAAGTTCTTAAAAACCCCTTTTCGTCTCCAAGGACTTCATGGTTATATATGTATATAGTTGTTGTTACTCGTACGTAACTACTTATGAGGAAGAAGATTTAGTGAGAAAAATATTTTGATACTGTATTTAATCCCTGGTAAGAATATTGATTACCTATATCGAGTTATTATATTGTAAATTCAAGGTATGTTAAGGCAAAACTTTTTTTTTCTTATCGCATGAATTTTAAAATTTTCAAATTATTGTAGGAGTCATTTCTATTGTTTTATTTCTAGAAGACCCTCGGTTAAGGGCATTGAAATGTCAGTTGATTTCATTCCTTGACTCTATCATACTTGTAGTGTTGTGAAATATATGTGATAGTTAAAGTTATTTTTCGTCGAGTTTCGTATTCCTTATGTTTATTACTGAGCTATTGTCTCAAGAGTAATACTGAAATATTGGAGAATTATCGCTAATATAGGGGGGATTTTTAAACCATTCCTTCTCATCAAAAGCTTTTACAAAAATGTTATTTGAAATTGATATTAATGCCCAATCTTGTGCTCTATTCTTTTGGTTGTATACTTGTCAAGCTACCTTGTTTTAAAAAAGGACCATTCTACTATCAAATTGGACTTTCTCTTAAATTAAGTTAAGCATGTCAGTCTCCTTTTGAGTTTTCGAATGATTATTTTGCATATTTGAAGTTGAGTCAAGCGCTTCGAATCTATTATGAGTGTATAGGAATAAATGATCTTACAGAAGTTGAATGAAGTTACAACGAGACTCTTTAAGCACCTTAAGCTCTTTATGAATATCCTCAGGTTTTAATTACCTTCATAAAGTCGAGTAAATTTTCTAGCCTATTCAAAAAACATATGAGGTTTTACGTGACATTTACATGCTATATAAAAGTGGTTACAAATTTTTGAAAATATGAGTATCTGTGAGCAATGGTTGGCTTTGTTCTTTTTATGACCTACTATGTGCATTCAAAGTTCATATCATGGCACTTTATGGATTTACTTCGAGCTATAATCAGAGGGAAGAGGACCTATTTTCCCATAAGGCTATATATATGGTACAGATAGCCACAGGTTGGCAAATACGATACTGGTTAGCTGTCGAAAAGACCGCCATTGCTAACATTTGGTTGGGTACGTCATGCATTTGTATTTATATATATGTATTCACGACATGTGATTATACGAGCATACTATGCATATTTTCCTATAATGTGGTTAGATGTCGACCATGGAGGATATTAGAGTTTCAGTTTTAGGTGGTATCTCTATTACCTTTTTTATCACATCTATTTATGATTCTACTTTTTGTCTTGCATACAAGCACATTTTATTCGGACTGACGTCCCATTACCTGGGAATGCTTCATTTCATGCTTAGATTCAGAAACAGGTCCTGGTCGGCCTTTGCAAATAGGGATGTTGTCTCAGTTTAGGATTGGTAAGCTCGATTCTTCCTAGAGCTGGTGGTTGTCTGTATGTTTTTCATACTTGAGTTTTGTAGATGGTGGTTTGTTTCATTGGAGACTTTTCTCAACCATTTGATTTGTAGTATTCGTAGAGACTTGTGGACATACTCTATTGGGGTTTCTCACCTTTTTGGCTTATAGCCTTGTTGGCTTATTGTATATGATTTCAGCTGCATCCTTGTCGACTTTGTAGTTCTTTATCAGTTAAGTTCACCTTGCCAGTCCTTTAATTATGTCTTTGATGTTGTTGTGACCTCGTCGTTCTAGTTATCTTGTTTCATCAGGTTATTGTAGTGGCCTTGTCATCCCTTGTTATAACATTTCCATTATGTTTCAGTCGGTTCGCTCGGTCAGGTGAGGCACCGAGTTCCTGCCGCACCTCTCCTAGTTTGGCGTGTGAAAAGAACAATCATTCAAATTCCACAATAATCATACCCCACAATTAGAAGATTAAAGTAACAAATTAGACATGACCTTAGGGTTTTCTCAACTTTGATCAACAATCATCGCAAAAATTAGCAACAAAAGACAGACCCATAAACAATTTGCATTACATGGTCATATAATTCAATCAAAAGGGAAAAAAATGAACAAAGTAAGCCAACCTCAATAAGATTTGGGCCAAGAAAAAGTTGAAGCACAAGGGAGGGCACATTGAAATCTTTGGAGACACAATCCAAGTTTCAACAAAATAATGAAATTAAGGGAAATAGAACTAAGTAGTTGTCACGATCCAGGGTAGCCCCTAGATGTAACACGGCGTATAAGACCCCGAGAGGCCTCATACAAGCCCTTAGCATACATAACATACAGGATGATAGAGAAATAAGAGTTCAAAAGAGCATTTTATATCAAAGCTTTACTTAAAACAGCGGAAGTCTACAACTCATGTCTCAAAGCCTTCTAATATCATAGAATACGAATAAAAGTGAAAGGGACGCAGCCCAATACAATATCCAACATAAGGAAAGACATAAAATGTAAAATCCAACAAGGCTATGTCCTCGGATGAATGAGGACTCACCAAGTCTTTTTCTCAACTCTAAGTCAATGCTCTAGCCACAAGTGGAAGGTGAATCACCACGTGCTACACCAAAGAAGTTATTGTAGGCAAAAATATGCATTAGCTCAATTAATTACTAAGTATGATAGCAATGCACATAAAGACATAAGTTATGCTAGAGAGAGAGACATAATCATGACATGCGATGGCCAAGCTAAAAACATGATAAACATGTGAAACATGAAACATAAAGCATATATCAAGGCCAAAGCAAGCTAAATCATCTTCCCTTCTTTTCTTTACTTCATCATGAAAACACTTGTTCATTAACTTGTGGGGAAAAGCCTTAACCGACATGTAAGACCATGTGAGCTATCAACTAGGAATCTTGTGACTACCCCACATCGAAAAGGGGTGTCCTACTTGCCAAGGTAAGACCATGAACTTCTTAGCTTAGGTGGATCAAATAGCTAAGGCCTACTTAAAGACAACATCCTATGGTGGCAACATAGTTTATGGGATAGAGATTGCTTTAGGAGACTTGGCCTCAACTAGCAGGAGAGCTCCATCTAGAAAACCCAGCCTCTACTAATGGGAGAACTTTCATTAGAAGACCCGGCCTCTACTAACGGGAGGGCTTCCATCTCAATATCCACTCAGTGCTAAGCATAATTCCCACGGATAAGTCATTAACATATTTATATCATTAAATATGAAAAGGTACAACTAGGGTTCCCAATTCAAGCTAAAATCATGCTTATAGATTTCATGGACCTTGTCCAATCTTACATCATTAGAATAGTTCCTTAAGAACATGGGTAATCGCCTCTTTGTTCTTCTTTTATCATAATGGGAGAATTACGTGAGAAAACCTTTCACTCTCAACCATAGCATCATCATATCATAACTTTGGTACTTTACTCTCAATGCACCCTTAATTGATCATGCTCATAAAAAAGATGTCCTATAACATGTGGGATGTTTACCATTAACCGAGATAGACCATGTGAGCTATAACATGGAATCCAGTGTCATCCTCCCATATCGAAAAAAGATGTCCTACTTGCCAAGGAGGCACGTAGTTAGGAACTAGAGGTTGCTACTAAAGACTACCCTATTTGAGTCTCCACCTCAAAGTTCTCTCGGTGCTAATTAAAGTTCCAACGAAATTAGTCATAACCATATTCATATCATCATACTTGGAAAGGCATAATTAAATTATCGATCCAATCTTAAGTCATTATAGAGTAGCTCCTCTAAATCATGATTCATACATATGTGAGAAACCCTTTCACAACCATGATTTCATAACATGTGAGAAAACCTTTCACAATATCATTAATGTTTATCATAAAAGCAACCCTACTTCATAAAGTATTTTTTTCATAAATCATGCATAGCTTTCATTAATCATCATTCATAAGTTCATATATTTCTTCATAAATTCATAGTCAAAATCATCAATAATGCATGAGTTCATATGAAATTAATTGGAAAACATGTAATTAAATGAAATCATGCACAATAAGATTGAAATCAAACAATTGAATCATAATCAAATAAAACCCATGAAGATTTGCCTAAAATCCTAGATAATTGGGGAAATTGAATTAGAGAATTGAAATCTTTTGGGACCCAATGGATGAATGGAATCCATTGGTGAATTCCTGCATACCTTGATAAACAAAGCCCAAAAGAAATGGAGAGAAAGGAGACTTTAAGCTTGAAACCCTAGGTGTTCTTCCTTGAGCTTGAGAGAGAATTTGGGGAAGAAGACTTGGGGGATCTTTGAGGGAATTGAGTGAATGAGGGGGTTTTAGGCTAGATTTAATGAATAAAAATGGTTATAGGATAGCTATAGGTCCAAATCGACATAGTTTAGGGGTTGGGTAGATTGGAAAAGACCAGAATACCCTTCATTAAAATCTATAAAAGTGATCTACGGTTGGACCTATGGTTCGTAGAACATTCTACGGCTCGTACTGGTCAATCATAAAACCACTTATTAGGGCCTGAAATCCCTAAAACTTTTATGAGACCTTCCTACGGCCCACCAACCTTTCTATGGCTCATAGAGCCAAATCTTTCAACCCAAATTTAAGCCCAAATTTTCACTAAGTCTTGAACCCTTCTACAGAACTCATCTACAACTCGTAGACCCAACTACTACCCTTCGAATCCACTCATAGGACAACTTACTGGGTCATAGTTCATAGAGTTCATATGGGTTCATGCAAGTTCAACTCATATCATGCAATTCAATGCAAGCTCATGCTTAGAAAGCCATAATTAAGACAATTTACCCATACTTGAAGTAACTCACATACTAGAGGAAAATCATGCTTTTGACTTGATCATGCTAAATTCATAAGATTATCCTCAATTCATTCATACTTCATGCTTGATTTCCTAGAGAATTCATAAACTTCATCAAATCATAACTCAACCCAACAATCAAAGCATAGATTATCAAATTAGGGAGAATTAGCTTGGGATCATGGGGGTTCATGCAATCTTTATATCAAATCATGTAATTCACGCTAATTTGTGCACTAAGTTACTTTATCACGCTAAATCGTGCACTAGGAATCGTAAAATCAATAATTGGAATCATAATTGAAGAACCCACAATGAATGATCAAAACCCTAATTCAATTGGGTTAAAGTAAACATTTGAAAATCATGAAGAAGAGGAAGGGCCCATTGGAGGAAAAGACTCCAAATAGTGAACACTATCATACCTCAAAGCAATCCACAAGAAATTGGAGAAGATTGAAGGTCTTCAATGGAGGATTCAAGCTTCTTCTTCTTCTTCCTTGAGAGTTGAGAGAGGAGAGTTTTGGAATGAATTAGAACGATAGGAATTAGGCTTAGAAAGTATTTATAGGTCTTAGATTAAGGGTATAACCGACTTAGCTTTATAGGTAAACAATTACGGAAAAGACCAAAAAGCCCTTAATTAAAAACTTTCGGGGCCAGTCGACGGATAGGATCTACAGTCCGTACATCAATTGACGGACAGTCCTATTCTTCCAACAATTGATTCAGAAAGTTCATTTTGGGCTGAAAATTTGGCTAAGTCTGGAAGGCATCTACGGCCCGTCAACTGAACTACGAACCGTCCTGCTATTCCTTTGGTCAATGTTCAGAAACTTGGAAAATCTGAAATTTCATAGCTCCATTGACGGTTCCCACCTGCGGCCCGTCACTCCATCTACGGCCCATAGGTGGCCTCCGCAGGTCACTGTCTTCAGGTGAGTTCTGCATTTAAAATCCTTTGGAAGCTTGGGCTATTACAATATCTCCCCCTTGGGAACATTCGTCCTCGAATGAGAATCAAGACATCTCGAGAAGGGTAATAGACACGGACTAACAACCCAACCTAGCATGCAATCACATAAATGCACAAAAGAGGATTGAGAACCCTTGTGAACCGTAACACCACCTTTAATAGAACCAACCAATCTAACACCCAATCAAGCCAATCTATGGACATCGCGAACAAAATCTTTCTTATCATCCTCAACATGAGCAACACTACCCACAGATAATCGATAAGAGCATCCGCCACCATGTTAGCCTTACCGGGGTGATAGAGAACACTCATATCATAGTCTTTTAACAACTCGAGCCACCTTCTTTGGCGGAGATTCAAATCTTTCTGTTTAAACACATATTGCAAACTCTTATGGTCGGTGAAGACATCTACATGTACCCCGTACAAATAATGTCGCCATATTTTCAAAGCAAACACAACTGCCGCTTATTCCAAGTCATGAGTAGGATAGTTCTTTTCGCGCACCTCAAGTTGTCTTGAAGCATAAGAAATGACTTTCCCTTTTTGCATAAGAACACATCCTAGCCCAATTCTAGAGATATCATAATAAACCACAAAACCATCGGATCCTTCCGGTAGAGTCAATATCGGAGCCGAAGTAAATCGATCCTTCAACTCTTGAAAACTCTTCTCACATGCCTCGGACCACACAAATTTAACCTTAATTTGAGTCAAAGCTATCAATGGAGAAGCAATGGATTAAAACCCTTCAACAAACCTCCTATAATAACTGGCTAAGCCCAAGAAATTATGGATATCCGAAGGTGATAAAGGTCTAGGCCAATTCTTAACCGCTTCCATCTTCTTTGGATCTACCTCAATGCCCTTACTGGAAACAATGTGACAAAGAAAAGCCACGGACCTTAACCAAAACTCAAATTTACTAAACTTTGCAAAGAGTTGTTGGTCCTTGAGGACTTGCAACACAATCCTCATATGATTAACATGTTCACCCTCATTCTTTGCGTAGATCAAAATGTCGTGAATAAATACAATCACAAACATGTCAAGGTATTGCTTAACACTCTATTCATCAAATCCATAAATGCAGCCGGAGCATTTGTCAATCCAAACGACATTACCAAGAACTCGTTGTGACCATACCTCGTCCGGAAAGCCATTTTCGGAATATCATCTTCTTTCACCCTTAATTGGTGATGGCCCGAACAAAGGTCGATCTTAGAGAAATAACTAGCCCCTTGAAATTGATCAAACAAGTCATCTATCCTTGGTAGAGGATACTTATTTTTAATGGTAACCTTGTTCAATTGGCGATAGTCGATACACATATGGAGTGAACCATCTTTCTTCCTTACAAACAAGATCGGAGCACCCCATGGAGAAATACTTGGCCGGATGAAACCCTTATCCAACAAGTCTTTCAACTGCTCTTTCAGTTCCTTAAGTTCCGCTGGAGCCATTCTATAAAGAGGAATAGAAATAGGCTGCGTATCTGGGAGAAGGTCAATACCGAAGTCTATTTCCCTTTTGGGAGGAATACCGGGCAAGTAATCGGGAAACACTTTAAAAAACTCATTAAAAACGGGGACCAACTCAAGAGTAGGGGTCTCGGAATCTCTATCCTTCACCTCAACAAGATGGTAAATGCAACCCTTTGAGATCATATTTCTAGCTTTTAGATAAGAAACAAATTGACCTCGAAACATATAATTTCCTCCCATCCACTCTAGGATAGGCTCATTTGGAAACTGAAACTTGACCATTCGGGTCATACAATAAAAAGAGGCATAACAAGCATGCAACCAATCCATCCCAAGAATAGCATCAAAATCTAGCATATCAAGCTGCACAAGAACAACAAGAGTGACTCTATGGGATAAGGATATGGGACAATCTCTATAAACTCTCTTAGCCATCATAGATTCTCCAATCAGAGTAGAGACATGAAAAGGATCTAGCAACACATCCGGAACAATATCAAACTTCATAGCCACATATGGCGTCACAAAAGACAAGGTAGCACCGGGATCAAGCAAAGCATAAACATCAAAATGGAAAACTCTTAACATACCAGTAACCACATCGGGAGAGCTCTCTTTCTCATGACGAGCCTAAAGTGCATAAAATCGATTTTGCTTCTGAGCATTCGAACCCGATCCTCTAGGTGGTGCTTGCTTATTCTCTCTTCCCTTGGCTGTGAGAGATGGAAAATCCCTCATCTTGTGACCACTCTTTCCACAATTATAACAATCATCCGTACTGGCTAGACATCTACCCTCATGCTTATTCCCACACTTGGCACAATGAGCCAATAAAGAACCATCATTATACCTTCCTTGAGACTTGGGCTTAGACATCCTATCATTGTTGGACTTCAAAGGAGCATTGGATGAGTCTTGGCTAGAGAACCTTGGTTGAAATCTAGGACAACTATGCCCATCGGACCTTACATGGGAAAAGTTACCATCACCGGTCCTAGCCCTCTTGGTCTCCCTAGACCTTTCCTTATGCTTTTCTTCTTCAATTTGTTCGGTATAAACCATGAGGCGAGAAATATCCATGTCATGCACAAGCATGGCGGTGCGATACTCTTTCACCAACATATCGGACACTCTCGACACAAATTTGCTCATTCTTTCCCTTGGGTCGGCAACTATGGACGGAGCATATCTAGCCAATTGTGTGAACTTCAATGCATACTCTTTCACTCATATTTTCTTGTCGAAGGTTGATAAACTCAAGCACCTTAGCCTCTCTCTTCTCAAGAGGGAAGAACCTATCAAGGAAAGCAAGCTTGAATTTCTCCCAATCAAGAGGACTCTCATTAACCGCCCTCTCACTCTTCCATTGATTGAACCAAATTTGGGCAACACCCTTGAGTTGATAAGCGGCCAACTCCGCCTGTTATTCTGAAGTCACACCCATGATCATCAAAACCTTGTACACTTTATCAATGAATTCTTGAGGATCTTCCTCAACCTTAGAGCCATGGAATTTTGGAGGATTCATCCTCGTAAAGTCCCTCACTCTTGATGCCGCCGTACCCATATTTGGGTTCACGGGAGCCACCACCTCTCTATTGGCTTGAGCCATCACGGCTTGAGCCAACACTTGGAAAGTAGTCCTAAACTCCGCATTATTCACTTGCTCCGCCAAAGGGTCGGCCGGAACTTGAAGAGCTTGAGGAGGAGCTTCGTGTTCCACATTCTCTCCCATGTTTCTTCTAGCGTAAGCTCTTCGGGTCGCCATAACCTGAAACGCGTAGGATAGGGATTAGGAGAGAGGTATATAGAGTTAAACTCTATGGCACAACTTAAGAGTAATGAAAGAAGTGGAATTTCTTAAATGTCTTATAGCCTCTCATTCATAAATATGGCACGCTTCATACTCATGAACAAGACTCTACTTGACGCGGCTTATTAGGCATCCTAGGATCTTTCTAAAACCTTGCGCACTGAATACCAAGTCTATCACAACCAAGGGTAGCCCCTAGATGTTACACGGCGTACAACACCCCAACAGGCCTCATACAAGCCCTTAGCATACATAACATACATTAGCACAATTAAGTACTAAGTATGATTTTATATTAGAGAAATAAGAGTTCAAAAGAGCATTTTATATTAAAGATTTACTTAAAACAGCGGAAGTCTACAACTCATGTCTCAAAGCCTTGTAATATCATAGAATACAAATAAAAGTGATAGGGACGTAGCCCAATTCAATATCCCACATAAGGAAAGACATAAAATGTAAAATCCAACAAGGCTATGACCTCGGATGGATGAGGACTCACCAAGTCTTTTTCTCAACTATAAGTCAATGCTCTAGCCACGAGTGGAAGGTGAATCGCTACGTCCTACACCAAAGAAGTCAATGTACGCAAGAGTATGCGTTAGCACAATTAAGTACTAAGTATGATAGCAATGTACATAAACACATAAGCCATGCTAGAGAGAGACATAATCATGACATGTGATGGCCAAGCTAAAAACCTGGTAAACAGTAGAAACGTGAATCATAAAGCATATATCAAGGCCAAAGCAAGCTAAATCATCTTTCCTTCTTTTCTTTACTTCATCATGAAAACACTTGTTCATTAAATTGTGAGGAAAAGCCTTAACCGACATGTAAGAGGATGTGGGCTATCAACACGGAATCCAGTGTCTACCCCACACCGAAAAGGGGTGTCCTATTTGCTAAGTTAAGACCATAAACTTCTTAGCTTAGGTGGATACACTAGCTAATGCCTACTTAAAGACAATATCCTATGGTAGCAATATAGTTTATAGGATAGAGATTGCTTTAGGAGACTCAGCCTAAACTAACGGGAGAACTCCATCTAGAAAACCCGGCCTCTACTAATGGGAGAGCTTTCACTAGAAGACCCGGCCTCTACTTAGAGAAATAACTAGCCCCTTGAAGTTGATCAAATAAGTCATCTATCCTTGGTAGAGGATACTTATTCTTAATGGTAACATTGTTCAATTGGCGATAGTCGATACACATACGTAGTAAACCGTCTTTCTTCCTTACAAACAAGACCGGAGCATCCCATGGAGAAATACTTGGTCGGATGAAATCCTTATCCAACAAGTCTTTCAACTTCTCTTTTAGTTCCTTAAGTTCCGCTGGAGCCATTCTATAAGGAGTATTAGAAAAAGGTTGAGTATCTGGGAGAAAGTCAATATCGAAGTCTATTTCCCTTTCGGGAGGAATACCGGGCAAGTCATCGGGAAACACTTTCAGAAATTCACTAACAACGGGGACCGACTCAAGAGTAGGGGTCTCGGAATCTATATCCCTCACCTTAATAGGATGGTAAATGCAGCCCTTTGAGAGCGTCTTTCTAGCTTTTAGATAAGAAACAAATTGACCTCGAACCATAGAATTTCCTCCCTTCCACTCTAGGATAGGCTCATTTGGAAACTTAAACTTGACCATTTGGGTCCTACAATCAATAGAGGCATAACAAGCATGCAACCAATCTATCCCAAGATTAACATCAAAATCTAGCATATCAGGCTCTACAAGAGTGACTCTATGGGATAAGGAGACGGGACAATCTCTTTAAACTCTCTTAGCCATGATAGATTCTCCAATCGGACTAGAGATATGAAAAGGTTCTAGCAACACATCCGGAACAACATCAAACCTCATAGCCACATACGGCATCACAAAAGACAAGGTAGCACCGGGATCAAGCAAAGCATAAACATCAAAATGGAAAACTCTTAACATACCAGTAACCACATCGGGAGGGCTCTCTTACTCATGACAAGCCTGAAGTGCATAAAATTGGTTTTGCTTCTGAGCATTTGAACCCGATCCTCTAGATGGAGCTTGCTTATTCTCTCTTCCCTTGGCTGTGAGAGATGGACAATCCCTCATCTTGTGACCACTCTTTCCACAGTTATAACAACCATCCGTACCGGCTAGAAATCTACCCTAATGCATTTTCCCACAATTGGCACAAGGAGACAATAAATAACCATCATTATACCTTTCTTGAGACTTGGGGTTAGACACCCTATTATTGTTGGACTTCAAAGGAGCATTGGATGAGTTTTCGCTAGAGAACCTTGGTCGAAATCTAGGACGACCATGCCCATCGGACCTTACATGGGAAAAGTTACCATCACCGGTCCTAGCCCTCTTGGTCTCCCTAGACCTTTCCTTAAGCTTTTCTTCTTCAATTTGTACGGCATAAACCATGAGGCGAGAAATATCCATGTCATGCACAAGCATGGCGGTGCGACACTCTTTCACAAACATATCGGACACTCTCGACACAAATTTGCTCATTCTTGCCCTTGGGTAGGCAACTATGGATGGAGCATATCTAGCCAATTGTGTGAACTTCAATGCATACTCTTTCACACTCATATTTCCTTGTCGAAGGTTGATAAACTCAAGCACCTTAGCCTTTCTCTTCTCAAGAGGGAAGAACCTATCAAGGAAAGCAACCTTGAATTTCTCCCAATCAAGAGGACCCTCATTAACCACCCTCTCACTCTTCCATTGATTGAACAAAATTTGGGCAACACCCTTGATTAGATAAGCGGCCAACTCCGCCTTCTCTTCCGGATTCACACACATGATCATCAACACCTTGTACACTTCATCAATGAATTCTTGAGGATCTTTCTCAACCTTAGAGCCATGGAATTACAGAGGATTCATCCTCGTAATATCCCTCACTCTTGATGCCGCCGTACCCACATTTGGGTTCACGGGAGCCACCACCTCTCTATTGGCTGGAGCCGTCAAGGCTTGAGCCAATACTTGGAAAGCAGCCCTAAACTCCGCATTAGTCACTTGTTCCGCCAAAGGGTCGACCAAAAATTGTGGATCTTGAATAGGAGCTTCTTGTTCCACATTCTCTCCCATGTTTCTTCTAGAGTAAGCTCTTCGGGTTGCCATATCTTGAAACACGTAGGATAAGGATTAGGAGAGAGGTAAATAGAGTTAAACTCTATGGCACGACTTAAGAGTAATGAAAGAAGTGGAATTTCTTAAACGTCTTATAGCCTCTCATTCATAAATGTGGCGTGCTTCACACTCATGAACAAGACTCTACACGTGGCTTATGAGACATCCTAGGATCTTTCTAAAACCTTGCTCTCTGAATACCACGTTTGTCACGACCAAGGGTAGCCCCTAGATGTAACACGGCGTCAAGACCCCAACAGGCCTCATACAAGCCCTTAGCATACATAACATACTTGGTAATAGAGAAATAAGAGTTCAAAATAGAATTTTATTTCAAAGCTTTACTTAAAACAACGGAAGTCTACAACTCATGTCTTAAAACCTTCTAATATCATAGAATACAAATAAAAGTGATAGGGATGCAGCCCAATACGATATCAAATATAAGGAAAGACATAAAATGTAAAATCCAACAAGGCTATGTCCTCGGATGAATGAGGACTCACCAAGTCTTTTTCTCAACGCTAAGTCAATGCTCTAGCCACAAGTAGAAGGTTAATCGCCACGTCCTACACCAAAGAAGTTAATGTAGGCAAGAGTATGCGTAAGAACAATTAAGTACTCAGTATGATAGCAATGCACATAAACACATAGGTCATGCTAGAGAGAGAGAGACATAATCATGACATGCGATGGCCAAGCTAAAAACATGATAAACATGAGAAACATGAAACAAAAAGCATATATCAAGACCAAAGCAAGCTAAATCATGTTTCCTTCTTTTCTTTTCTTCATCATGAAAACACTTGTTCATTAACTTGTGGGGAAAAGCCTTAACAGACATGTAAGACCATGTGAGCTATCAACACGGAATTTGGTGTCTATCCCACACCGAAAAGAGGTGTCCTACTTGCTAAGGTAAGACCATGAACTTCTTAGCTTCGGTGGATCCACTAGCTAATTCCTACTAAATGACAACATCCTATGGTGGCAACATAGTTTATGGGATAGAGATTGCTTTAGGAGACTTGGCCTCAACTAACGGGAAAGCTCCATCTAGAAAACCTGGTCTCTACTAACTGGAGAGCTTTCACTAGAAGACCCAGCCTCTAATAATGGGAGGGCTTCCATCTCAATATCCACTCAGTGCTAAGCATAATTCCCACGGATTAGTCATTAACATATTTATATCATTAAACATGAAAAGGTACAACTAGGGTTACCAATTCAAGCTAAAATCATGCTTATAGATATTCATCTTTGATGGACCTTGTCCAAGCTTACATCATTAGAATAGCTCCTTAAGAACATGGGTAATCACCTCTTTGTTCTTCTTTTATCATAATGGGAGAATTACGTGAGAAAACCTTTCACTACTCAACCATAGCATCATCATATCATAACTTTGGTACTTTACTCTCAAAGCACCCTTAATTCATCATGCTCATATTTCATAGTTCATCGAGTTCATATGGGTTCATGTAAGTTCAACTCATATCATGCAATTCAATGCAAGCTCATGCTTAGAAAGCCATAATTAAGACAATTTACCCATACTTGAATCAACTCACATACTAGAACAAAATCATGCTTTTGACTTGATCATGCTGAATTCATAAGATTATCCTCAATTCATTCATACTTCATTCTTGATTTCCTAGAGAATTCATAAACTTCATCAAATCATAACTCAACCCAACAATCAAAGCATAGATTATAAAAAATTGGGGAGAATTAGCTTGGGATCATGGGGGTTCATGTAATATTTACATCAAATTAGGTAATTCACGTAAATTCGTGCACTAAGTTACTTTATCACGCTAAATAGTGCACTAGGAATCATAAAATCAATAATTGGAATCATAATTGAAGAACCCACAATGATTGATCAAAACCCTAGTTCGATTGGGTTAGAGTAAACCTTTGAAAATCATGAAGAAGAGGAAGGCATTTTGGGCTGAAAATTTGGCAAAGTCTGGAAGGCATCTGTGGAACCCATCTACGGCCCGTCACCTAAACTACAAACTGTCCTGCTATTCTGTAGGTCAAAGTTCAGAAACTTGGAAACCTTGAAATTTCACAGCTCCATTGAAGGTTCCACCTACGGCCCGAAGGTGGCCTCCGTAGGTCACTGTCTTCAGGTGAGTTCTGCATTTAAAATCCTTTGGAAGCTTGGGGTGTTACAATATCTCACCCTTGGGAACATTAGTCCTCGAATGAGAATTAAGACATCTCGAGAAGGGTAATAGACACGGACTAACAACCCAACCTAGCATGCAATCACATAAATGCACAAAAGAGGATTGAGAACCCTTGTGAACCGTAACACCACCTTTAATAGAATCAACCAATCTAACACCCAATCGAGCCAATCTATGGACATCGCGAACAAAATCTTTCTTATCATCCTCAACATGAGCCACATTACCCATAGATAATCGATAAGAGCATCCGCCACCATGTTAGCCTTACCGGGGTGATAGAGAACACTCATATATCATAGTCTTTTAACAACTCGAGCCACCTTCTTTGGCGGAGATTCAAATCTTTCTGTTTAAACACATATTGCAAACTCTTATGGTCAGTGAAGACATCTACATGTACCCCGTACAAATAATGTCACCATATTTTCAAACCAAACACAACTGCCGCTAATTCCAAGTCATGAGTAGGATAGTTCTTTTTGTGCACCTTAAGTTGTCTTGAAGCATAAGCAATGACTTTCCCGTTTTGCATAAGAACACATCCTAGCCAAATTCTAGAGATATCATAATAAACCACAAAACCATCGGATCCTTCTGGTAGATTCAATATCGGAGCCGAAGTAAATCGATCCTTCAACTCTTGAAAACTCTTCTCACATGCCTCGGACCACACAAATTTAACCTTAATTTGAGTCAAAGCTATCAATGGAGAAGCAATGGATTAAAACCCTTCAACAAACCTCCTATAATAACTGGCTAAGCACAAGAAATTATGGATAACCGAAGGTGATAAAGGTCTAGGCCAATTCTTAACCGCTTCCATCTTCTTTGGATCTACCTCAATGCCCTTACTGGAAACAATGTGACAAAGAAAAGCCACGGACCTTAACCAAAACTCAAATTTACTAAACTTCGCAAAGAGTTGTTGGTCCTTGAGGACTTGCAACACAATCCTCATATGATTAACATGTTCACCCTCATTCTTTGAGTAGATCGACAAGAGTGACTCTATGGGATAAGGAGACGGGACAATCTCTTTAAACTCTCTTAGCTATGTAGATTCTCCAATCGGAGTAGAGATACGAAAAGGTTCTAGCAACACATCCGGAACAACATCAAACCTCATAGCCACATATGGCATCACAAAAGACAAGGTAGCACCGGGATCAAGCAAAGCATAAACATCAAAATGGAAAACTCTTAACATACCAGTAACCACATCGGGAGGGCTCTCTTACTCATGACGAGCCTGAAGTGCATAAAATTGGTTTTGCTTCTGAGCATTTGAATCCGATCCTCTAGGTGGAGCTTGCTTATTCTCTCTTCTCTTGGCCGTGAGAGATGGACAATCCCTCATCTTGTGACCACTCTTTCCATAGTTATAACAACCATCCGTACCGGCTAGACTTCTACCCTCATGCTTTTTCCCACACTTGGCACAAGGAGCCAATAAAGAACCATCATTATGCCCTCCTTGAGACTTGGGGTTTGACACCCTATCGTTGTTGGACTTCGGAGGAGCATTGGATGAGTCATGGCTAGACAACCTTGGTGGAAATCTAGGACGACTATGCCCATCGGACCTTACATGGGAAAAGTTACCATCACTGGTCCTAGTCCTCTTGGTCTCCCTAGACCTTTCCTTATGCTTTTCTTCTTCAATATGTTCGGCATAAACCATGAGGCGAGAAATATCCATGTCATGCACAAGCATGGCGGTGCGATACTCTTTCACCAACATATCAAACACTCTCGACACAAATTTGCTCATTCTTGCCCTTGGGTCGGCTACTGTGGACGGAGCATATCTAGCCAATTGTATGAACTTCAATGCATACTCTTTCACTCATATTTTCTTGTCGAAGGTTGATAAACTCAAGCACCTTAGCCTCTCTCTTCTCAAGAGGGAAGAACCTATCAAGGAAAGCAACCTTGAATTTTTCCCAATCAAGAGGACCCTCATTAACCGCCCTCTCACTCTTCCATTGATTGAACCAAATTTGGGCAACACCCTTGAGTTGATAAGCGACCAACTCCGCCTTTTCTTCCGGCGTCACACCCATGATCATCAACACCTTGTACACTTCATCAATCAAATCTTGAGAATATTCCTCAACTTTAGAGCCATGGAATTCTGGAGGATTCATCCATTGAAAGTCCGTCACTCTTGATGCCGTTGTACCCACATTGGGGTTCACGGGAGCCACAACCTCTCTATTGGCTTGAACCGTCACGGCTTGAGCCAACACTTGGAAAGCAGCCCTAAAATCCGCATTAGTCAATTGTTCCGCCAAAGGGTTGTCCGAAACTTGAGGAGCTTCTTGTTCCACATTCTCTCCCATGTTTATTCTAGAGTAAGCTCTTTGAGTCGCCATATCTTGAAACGCGTAGGATATGGATTAGGAGAGAGGTATATAGAGTTAAACTCTATGGTACGACTTAAGAGTAATGAAAGAAGTGGAATTTCTTAAACGTCTTATAACCTCTCATTCATAAAAGTGGCACGCTTCACACTCATGTACAAGACTCTACTTGACGCGGCTTATGAGACATCCTAGGATCTTTCTAAAATCTTACGCTCCGAATACAAAGTTTGTCACGACCCAGGGTAGCTTCTAGATGTAACACGGCATACAAGACCCCGAGAGGCCTCATAGAAGCCATTAGCATACATAACATACAAGATAATAGAGAAATAAGAGTTCAAAAGAGCATTTTATATCAAAGCTTTACTTAAAATAGCAGAAGTCTACAACTCTTGTCTCAAAGCCTTCTAATATCATAGAATATGAATAAAAGTAATAGGGACGCAGCCCAATACAATATCCAACATAAGGAAAGACATCAAATGTAAAATCCAACAAGGCTATGTCCTCGGATGGATGAGGACTCACCAAGTCTTTTTCTCAACTCTAAGTCAATGCTTTAGCCACGAGTGGAAGGTGAATCGCCACGTCCTACACCAAAGAAGTCAATGTAGGCAAGAGTATGCGTTAGCACAATTAAGTACTAAGTATGATAGCAATGCAGATAAACACATAAGTCATGCTAGAGAGAGACATAATCATGACATGCGATGGCCAAGCTAAAAACCTGATAAATATGGAACATAAAGCATATATCAAGGCCAAAGCAAGCTAAATAATATTTCTTTCTTTTCTTTACTTCATAATGAAAACACTTGTTCATTAACTTATGGGGAAAAGCCTTAACCGACATGTAAGACCATGCGAGCTATCAACACAGAATTCGGTGTCTACCCCACACCGAAAAATGTGTCCTACTTGCCAAGGTAAGACCATAAACTTCTTAGCTTATGTGGATCCACTAGCTAATGTCTACTTAAAGACAACATCCTATGGTGGCAACATAGTTTATGGGATAGAGATTGCTTTAGGAGACTCGGCCTCAACTAACAGGAGAGCTCCAACTAGAAAACCCGGCCTCTACTAATGAGAGAGCTTTCACTAGAAGACCCGTCCTCTACTAATAGGAGGGCTTCCATCTCAATATCCACTCGGTGCTAAGCATAATTCCCACGGATTAGTCATTAACATATTTATATCATTAAACATGAAAAGGTACAACTAGGGTTACCAAATTAAGCTAAAATCATGCTTATAGGTATTCATCTTTCATGGACCTTGTCCAAGCTTACATCATTAGAATAGCTACTAAAGAACATGGGTAATCGCCTCTTTGTTCTTCTTTTATCATATTGGGAGAATTACGTGAGAAAACCTTTCACTACTCAACCATTGCATCATCATATCATAACTTTGGTACTTTACTCTCAAAGTACCCTTAATTCATCATGCTCATATTTCATAGTTCATAGAGTTTATATGGGTTCATGCAAGTTTAACTCATATCATGCAATTCAATGCAAGCTCATGCATAAAAAGCCATAATTAAGACAGTTTACCCATACTTGAAGGAACTCACATTATAGAGGAAAATCATGCTTTTGACTTGATCATGCTAAATTCATAAGATTATCCTCGATCCATGGGGGTGTCGCGTCACTCAATAATTGGACAAGCCACTCCTTCAAGTGTTCCAAAAGTTGAATCTTGATTTTGTCGGCCAAAGAATGATGTGTCCGCGCTGTGCAATCCAACTCGCCATTGATATTGGTCTCACTACACTTAACCTTCTTTCCTCGCACCTCGACAAATCAACCGGTGCTATCGAACCAGCCTTCTTTTTCCTTTTTGGGATCAGCTTGATGTACCCTTCGTAGAACTTTTAGATCCATGTAGGAACATATGGACTCTGAGGTTTTATGAATTTTTGAAATCTATGGAAATGCAGCGTCTTCCAAACAGTGGGATATCTATCCACCACACCATCTGTTGACAACCTCTTCTCTTCAAGTATAGTCCTCAACCCCGTGGCTTTTAATCAATTTATCGACCTCAGAGGATTTACTGGAACAGGGGGCAGTTGTGGTGCCTGTGGTGCTAGTGGTGCCTGTGCTAGCGGGTCATGTGCTGCTTTAGATTGCAGCATTGAACACTTCTGCTTTGGTAACTCAACTTCTGGCACCGGTGTATGGATTGGAGTCCCGGACCCGAGAGTTGGAGGAGGTGAATAGGATGGATTCCATATCCACACTGCTCTCCGAGCTTGAACTAGCCGCTACCTTCTTCTTACCCTTCCCGCTTGCCTGTAAAGATCTACGATGAGTTGGTCGGGGCTGGCCAACCTCAGCTGCAATCTCCACCCCTTTTGCTTTCTTTCGTGCTAGTGGTCCTCCTGTGGGAACTTTAGGCTTAGCCATACCTGTAAAAGAACACAACGAGAACACAATTTGATCGCAGAAGGTTAAGAAAATACAATTTTCAAAAATAATGTAAAGAAACTAGGCGAAGATATTTGGCGCATCGCAGAGTTCGTTCAGCGAGCAATAGAGGCCTCATCGAATATTACAAAAAAATCTTAGCAAAAATTCAGGCCAAAATGGCGATCTAACGACCATTCGGTGAGTCGCCAAGCTCACTCAGCGAGCAAAATGACCCTCGTCGAATGTTACAGACACTTTCCGCAAATAAACAAGTCAGAAAGGTGAGATCAATGACATTCGGTGACTCGCTAAATTCACTTCGGTGAGCTGAAGAGTCATCACTGAAAGTACCAGCGGCTCCTTTTCACAAACCTGGCAGATAGGCGATGAGGATGACATTTGGCGACATGCCGAACAACCTTGACGAGCTCGACGAAGCTCACCGAAATGATCCAACGCATCACCTCCCAATTTTTTTTATAAATAACCAACAACCTCTGAAACATCAATTCAAGCACAATTTCAAACAATTACCAGTTACCCACTATCAATTTACTATCCGGGGTACGCAGACTTCCCCCAATCAATTTAAATTCAACAAAAATGATGATATTTCCCTTAAAATTGCCATCACCCAATCCATCATCGGGAAAATTCAAGTCATTCGATCGAATTCGGGTTACTCAGACTTCACCCACACATTACCCAACATGCAACACCCATAATTTAGTCATCTAACACAAGAAATTAAAATCCAATCTCCCAAACAATTTATTTAATCATGCTTAAATTCAATTTAACACTATACAAATCAATAGGCATACAATCAAGGCACAAAATTTAACTAATCAACGATAAACCCATTGCACTACCAATTAGAATTTCAAATAAGGCATGAAAGTAAACAAAATTCGAGAAACCAACCTCCAATTAGACGAAGAGACAGACGCAGCAAAGAGGGAGGGGGAGGAATCCAAACGACACTCCAGACACAAATCACAAGACACTGAATACGAAATTATAATCTAAAGTTTGAGGGAAAGAATAAAGGATTCAAAATTTTCAAATAAAATAGAAGATTTTTGAATTTAAAAGGTCAAAGACCCTTCAGTTCGTGCCCCATTCGGCAAGCTTACTAACGTCTCCAATCAACTCGGCGATGCACCGAATGGGCCACAGCTCACCGAACTTGATAGAAATTTAGCCCTTCAGTAGATGCAAAGGGCGTACTCGATCGGGTTTGCCGATCCAACTCGGCGACTCGCCAAATTCGTTGTTAGGTTGCCCAATCTTCCATAAGTTTCCTCACTTTTGAGCTTCATGGGACGATGCATTTGGGCGATGATGGGGGAAATTCGGTGACTCGCCGAGTGGTCCAGCCCCTCGCCCATTTGCATTTTATCCAAAATATGAACTCCAACCTACATATCCAACAAACGTTATTCAAACAACAAAAAGTAAAGCTTGGGTTACCTCCCAAGAAGCGCCTTAGTTAGCGTCGTGGCATGACGTGGACATAGTTTCAAGCATCATCCAAATACACCACATCAATCACAGTCACATTGGGACGCTCTCCAAAGTAAAAACTTCAGTCTTTGCCCATTCACCTTGAACATCGACCCATCCTCGTTTTCAACTTCGATTGCTGCATTTGTAAACACACGATTTACTTTAAGAGGACCTGACCATTTGGACTTGAGTTTTCCCAGAAATAGTCTTAGACGATAGTTGTAGAGAAACACAAGATCACCAACTTTAAATTCTTGATAAAGGATTTTAGTGTCATGCCACTTCTTCATTTTCTCCTTATAAAGGGCTGAACTCTCATAAGCTCAAAGCCGAAACTCTACCAAAGCATGGAGTTGGTCAACTCGATCCTTTGACGAATCTTCCCAATTCTAATTCATGGCCTTCAAGGCCCACAACACCTTATGCTCAAGCTCAACCGGTAGATGAAAAGATTTACCAAACACCAATTGATACGGGGACATACCAATCGGAGTCTTGAATGCAGTTCTATACGCCCAAAGAGCGTCATCTAACTTTCGAGACCAATGGGTTCGATTTTCCCTAACGGTCTTGGCCAAAATCCCTTTGATTTCTTGATTTGACACCTCAACTTGCCCACTTGTTCGCGGATGATAAGGGGTGACAACCTTAAGCTTGACTCCATACTTGATCAATAATGATGCAAACATTCGGTTGCAAAAGTGAGAGCCCCAATCACTGATAATTCCATGTGGAGCGCCAAACCTTGTGAAAATGTACCTCTTGAGGATTTGAACTACACTTCTCCCTTCATTATTAGGTAAGGACACAACCTCTACCCATTTAGAGACATAGTCAACAACCACCAAGATGTATTTGTTCCAATAAGAACTCAAAAAAGGTCCTATGAAATCGATTCCCCATACCTCAAACAACTCAACCTCTAAAATAGGAGTGAGAGGTAATTCATGCCTTCGCGATACTCCTCCTTGCTTTTTACATTGCACTCACTTCTTGACAAGGGAGTTTGCATCTTGATACAATGTTTCCAATAATAACCACTTTGTAGTACCTTAGCAGCTGTACGCACTCCACTATGGTGCCCACCAACCGGTGACGCATGGAAAGTGTCAAGAATAACATCTACCTCAACTTTCGAAACACATCTTCTAATCGTATGATTCGCACACTCCCAAAATAAGTAAGGCTCATCACAAAAAATTTCTTCACATAAAAAAGAAACCTCTTTCATGGGTAAAAATTCAGCACATCGGGAAGAATCCCACACACCACATAGTTGGCAAAATCAGCATACCAAGGCGTGGTACCATTCCACGCAACCATCACCGACTCATCGGGAAAGGCTTCCTCAATGTCTTTTTCAACGAAAACAACCACATTTGTTTCAAGCCTAGACAAGTGGTCTGCCACTTGGTTCTCACACACTTTTTGATTTTTGACTTCATAGTCAAACTCTTGCAACAACAACACCCATCAGATCAACCTTTCCTTTGCATCCTTCTTAGCAATCAAGTAATGTATAGCAACATGGTCGGGGCGTACCACCACCTTGGTCCCCAACAAATAGGCTCTAAACTTCTCAAAAGCATACACCAAAGCCAACAACTCCTGCTTAGTGACGGTGTAGTTCTTTTGAGCTACATTCAAATTCTTGGTTGCATAATAGACCGGGTGAAACAACTTTCCCTTTTGTTGGCAAAGTACAACCCCTAAAGACACACCGCTAGAATCACACATTAATTCAAATGGACTGCTCCAATCTTAAGCAACAATGATTGGAGCCGAAACTAGCCTTTCTTTAAGGAATAAAAATGCTTTGAAGCAGGCTTCATCAAACTCGAAACACTTTCTTTTTCAAGTAGTTTGTGATACGCCCAAATTACACCTCCCTAAAGAAGTATAAGAGGTCGTTGTTAAATAACGAACCTAACAAATGTTAGGGTCGATCCCACGAGGAATATAGTTTAGACTTAGCCTAATTTATTGTTAATTGTATGTTTAGTCAGTTTATCTCTAAAAATGGAGGGAAATAAATAAAACTAAAATTACGATTGCTAGATGTTTATCAAAACAAGTAAACAGATAACAAAGTTTGCAAATTTGTGATATCAATATAACTAGGGCACATGTGTTCCCCACAAGTTCTTAACTCGATAAACCTAATAATCGTAACTCTCTATAGTGCTTAACATGCATAGTCGATAAGTTAGGTATCCCTAAGTGATTGGTCCTCTAAATAGGGAATTTCACTACGCAACTTGGTCCGTCTATGTGTGTCAATTTACTAATCCTTACCTTTGACCCAGATTAGCCCTCTGCGTATGTGGTTCAGGCTATTAGACTAAATCAACGCTAAATCTTTGTTGTTTAATCTCTTTCCCATTCGTTGTTCCGTTAAGTAGGAATAAAGCGAGTTCTAATGTTGGCCACAGTTAAAAAGCATTCAAAATGAAGAGATTAAAAAATACATGCATAAACATCCATCAAAAATTACAACATTATTAGTTTTGCTTTCGTTAATTACTCATGGTTCCCACAACCCTAGTTGTGGATTTAGCTACTCATGCTTGAGGATTCACAACTCAAATTAGGGTTTGAAGAATAATTCATGAACTTACAGTGATGATAGATGAAATCCATAATTTTCAATTGAAAAGTGAAAGCAAACTTTATAATCCAAACTTCAAGAATTTGTTTCCACAAAAGTTGCAAAATAATTCCTAAAGCAAAAGCAAAAGATTCAAAACTTCTTCAACAACCCAAAAATCAAATTTACATCTGGTATTTATAGAAAATAAGTCCTAAACAAAATAGGAAAAGGAAAACTAAGGAAATTCGGCCTGGGCAGAGTCATCTACGATTGGTGACCTACGGCCCGTAGTCCGACCTACGATTCATAAGTTCCCACCGTCATCTAGCAGTTGGTAAAAATCCTGAGGGTTAGTTTCTACAGGCATGATCTATGGCTCATAGACCTTTGTACGGCCGTCCTGCCCTTTCGTAAACCAAGTACTGCAGGTGACCCTCTCTGAAGTTATCTATGGTTGGTAGCACAACTACGGCTCGTCATCCTAGTCCGTCGTTCCATACTTAGCCAAATCTTCAGGTACATGAACCCATGACTTCATCCTACAGCTCGTCCATGCACTGACGGCTCGTAGATCATCTCGTACATCACCAAAATTCCACTACTGCAACATTTTTCTCCCCAACTGCTTCGAAGACCTATTTCCTATAAAATTAATAAAAAATACCATTACATCTAATAACAAAATACTTAAGATACATGCAAAATTCTAAGTTTAATGCATCAAAAGTACCGTACATTCACGGTACATCAACACCCTCAACTTAAAATCATTTATTGTCCTTAAGAGACACAACGAACTCTAAACGACACATATGCATAAGCAACGCAGACTGCAAGCAATCACGCAACACTTTCTCAATTATCCTACTCCTTATTTAGTCTCACCATAGTGCAACTTTTTATAAACCCAACAAGCTAACTCTGCGGATCAATACATGACATCGACCTACCAATAGACACATTTACATAATCATACAACCATTCACCAAGATATCGACTCTTCAATAATACAACATGTGCCCTTACCACAAAGAAATCCCATTTGACACAAAATTTGACATTTTAGTTAGGGATTCAGTATTCCCTCACACTCAGAACAAATTCAATATAGTTTGTGCACAATACCATAGGCTTGCCCTTATTTTCTCCGCTTTGGCTTTTCAAACCTTTTGGCTAGAATCACTATAGGACTTTCTTGGCTTGTAACGTAGGCTCGGGGTCAGGTGTGGTATATTTGGACATTAAGTGACTTTTCTGCCCCTCCTTGATATCTCATTTGGCTCGTTACCCTCCTTTTCAACCACTTTTTCAATTCTTCATGCTTTATGCCCTTCTTCTTATGATTCATTCAAGCTCGATGTTTAGTTGAGAAAACCTTTTAACTCTTATGAATCCTTTATGTGAGAATACCCTTTCACATTCATTATTTGAGTTATATGTTAGAAAGCCTTTCACAACAACAACAATAACAATGCTTCACTCCCAAATCAACTTAACTCTTCAGCAATTTCATAATTGAACATGCATATCTTCATAAAATTCATCTTTTAATCATTCATGAACTTCTTCATAGAATCATAACTTGGAAACCATAAATCATGCATGGGCTCATATAAGTTCATCGTAAAATCATACAATTAAACTCAATTCATGCTTAAAAGACTTAAATTAGTCAATTAGATCATAATTTGAAAGAACCCATAAGATAGAAGAAAACCCTAACTTCAATTGAAGAATCTAACTTTACAAAATTAGAGAATTTAGAAACCCTTTGGAGGAAAGGACTGCATAGATGAAAGCCATCATACCTTGATGTCAAAAGCCCTCAATCAATGGTGAATTTAGGAGACTTGACTTGAAACCCTAGATCTTCTTATTCTTATTCTTCTTCTTCTTTAAGCATTTAGAGAGAGAAATATTTGGGGAAAGCTTTGGAGAGAGTTTGAAAGTGATTAGAATGAGTAGAACTAGGCTTAGAAGTCATATATAGGGCCTAGGACTAGGAATAAGCCCCCTTAGATCAGGAATAAATCAACTAGGGAAAAGACCAAATAACCCTTAAAAATAACTGTTAGCTCCGACCTACGGTTCCGACCTACGTTCCACAAGTCCAACTACGGAACGTCCTAGCAAACAGTAGGTAGAATTCAGAAACTATAATTTGGGCTTCCAACGATGATTGCCATGTATGGTCATTGGTCCACTTATGGACCGTATATCCCGACCGTAGATCCCAACCTTGACCCTCAAGGTTTCACTAAGTCAGAGAGTGACCTACGAGACTTACCTACGACTCGCTCATGAAATGACGGGCCATCTCCATGAACTGTCGATGGGATTCCTAAGCCTAACATTTTGAAAATATTCATCCTACCATCTACGGTTTCCACCTACAGCCCGTAAGTCGACCTATGGTTCATAGGTGGCTTTTATCAGTACTGGCACCAGCTCTGAAAAAATAAGAAATTTTTTCTTTTTGAATCCAAGGTGTTACAAGATGTTTCCCATGACGGAAAGGTTTCCTTAGTCACCCAAATATCTAAGTTGAAGGAACAAATGGGAGCTCTAGAAATTGAAAATCTAGAAGTGAACGAAAAAAAAGAAATGACTAAAAGGACTTCTAAAGGAAAGAATGCTGCCAGTAGTATGCAGCTTGAGCTTGAAGGTAAGTTGTATACTGCTAAATTGAAGATGAATCTGGCTCTCAAAAGATATTTTGTATTTGAGAGGGACCTGGTTTGTGTAAAAGAGGAATTGAACAAATCCCTCAAATGGACCACTTCCTCTAAGTTGCTTACAAACTTAAAAAGTTCGGGAAGTAACAATAGAAGAGGGTTGGGTGTGTGAAGATAGATGCCATACAACCCCCACAGCAAATATGTCTCTACCAAAGAAAACTTGATTTGCTTGAATTGTGGTAAGAATGGTCATCATAAAAAGGATTGTCCAGCGTGGAAAACACATGATGAAATGTTTACCACCATTCCAAACAGAAAATCAGGCAAAGGAGGAGACTTGATCTTGCTTCTGGGTCTAAGATAAAAAAAAAACGCAGTCTTCCCTACTAGACTCAAAAATTTCTTATTGCCCCTTTATCTTCTTATTCGGAACTCCATCTCAAATGCGTTTCCAAGACTAATAAGTAAATTGCCATGTAGGTGAGAACATGTAGCAACAATCAGTGTTGGTTTATGGTTAGTGGCTACGCAAAACACATGACTGGAAACATTGACAACTTGCTCTCTATCAAGGCACTTCAAGGTGGTGGTATCTCATTCAGAAATAGCAAGAAGGGATATATTCTTGGTGTGGGCAAGACAGGCGAAACTGCTGAACAATCCTTTGAAGATGTGTACTATGTCAATGGGTTAAAATACAATCTTCTGAGTGTCTCACATATATGCGATAAAGTAAATGAAGTGAAGTTTTTGTCTGAAAAATGTGTGGTGAAAAAATTGAATTCTCGAGAAGTGATATTGACAACAAAGAGGTGCAATAACATGTATATTGCTGATCTTAACATTGCCCATGGTGATTGCCTCACTTGTCAAAGTGCTCAAAGTGAAAATGCTGATCTATGGCATAGGAGACTAGGTCATGTGAGTGCCTCTCTGATGAACAAACCTGTGTCAAAGGACCTACTTCATGGTCTGCCAAAGTTAAAATTTGCAGATGACAAATTTATGATGCTTGTATTAGAGGAAAGCAAACTAGATCATCATTTAAGCAGAAGAAACAAGTGAGTACTTTTAAACCCCTTGAGCTACTCCACGTGGACTTGTATGGTCCAGTAAAGATTCAAAGTAGAGGAACGAAGAAGTACATTTTTGTGATTATAGATGACTTCTCAAGGTTAACATGGACTATGTTTCCATAGTCTAAGGATGAGACCTATCATGTGTTGATGGTGTTTGCCAAGATGAATCAAACTAAGTTGAACTGCAAGACTGCAGGGATCAGGTCAGATCATGGCACTGAATTTTAAAATGCCAAGGTTGAAAGCTGAAAATGGGATTCATCACAACTTTTCGACCCCCAGAACTCCTCAGCAAAATGGTGTGGTTGAAATGAAGAATAGAACTTTAATTGATATTGCTAGGACTATGCTTATTGACTCTAGTCTTCCTACGAATTTCTGGGCAAAAGTTGTGAATACCGCATGTTATGTAACCAACAAGTGACTTTTTAGGACAATTCTCAACAAAACTCAACAATGGGAAGACAAAATTGAGCTATCTAAGGTCTTTTCGATGGAAATGCTTTGTTCTGAATGATGGGAAAGGTCTCAAAAATTTGATCCCAAAAGTGATGAAGGAGTATTTGTTGGGTATTCTTCCTCCAGCAAGGCTTATCGGGTTTACAACAAAAGAACATTATGCATTGAAGAAAGTGTTCATGTGATTTTTGATGAATCTAGAGGAATTGAAAATTTAAAAAACAGAGAGGACTCTGAGATTGAAGAGCTTCTTCAAATTCAGAGAGATAGCTTGCATAATGAACCTAATGAAAACCAGCCTCCTCCTAAAAATTTCAATATTGAAGAAGCAGATAAGGATGTTGAACCTGATGAAGGACCTGGTTTTGCAGACAAAGCTGAACAAATAGATGTAGCTCAAACTGACAATGTAGAATAGGAAGAAGATGATTAAGAAGATTATCAACCCGAGTAGCTGACAAGAAACACAAGATGGAAGCTTAAATCATCTCATCCACTGTCACGACCCAAAGTATACCCTAGGCATAACATGGCGTATAGGACTCCAAGAGGCCCTAACCAATCCACTTAGCATACATCATACAATATAGTAGAAATAAAAAATTCAAAAGATAGCATTTTCATATTTCAAAGAGTTTGACAAAGCGAAAGTCTAACATAAGTCTCAATAGCTATCTAATACATCATAAGGAAAGTGACTGGGACGTAACCCATACATCACATAAAAAGTCTGAAAATGGAAATGATATAAAGCAATAAAGGCATCTAGGTCCTCGAAACGTGAGGACTCACCAATCTTCGATGTCCATTAAACCAACTAGCCACGAGTATGTGAGGTAGGAGAGTCGGACCCTACATTAGTGAAACAATGTAGGTACACGTATGTGTTAGTACATGGAATGTACTAAATATGATAGTAATGCATAAGATTTATGAAATCATGCTAAAAGGGGAATTTCAAGAAATGGAATGATCAAGCTAGATCATAAGATTAAAGGGTTAGAAAACATAAGTCATAATCAAGGTCAATGCAAGCTTAACATCATTAAAACACTTGTGAGATACTTTAAAAGTAATCTTGGTTCATTATTGTGGGAAGTTACCGTTGACCGACATAGACCATCTGAGCTAAAACATGGAATCTAGTATATCCCTCATACCAAAAGAAGGGGAAACTACTTGCCAAGGTAGAATCTGCACATATCATCATTTGCTACAATGGATCCACTAGCTAGGTCATTTAAGACCATCCCACCTTGGCACATAGTATATGGGATATGGGTAATCGCCGTTAATCCACTCGGTGCTAAGTATAAATCCCATGGAATAGTCATTAATCTTATTCATATTATAAACCATGGAAAAGTACAATTAAGATACTAATCCAAACTAAAAAAATCATAGAGTAGCTCCTTAGACAATGCGTGAGAAAACCTTTCAACATCCATGATCTTTTCACAATAGCTTTAGAAGGCCCATAATTATTCACTTCAAACTAAAAGTGTCATACTACTCGTGGAAATAGTTTTAAAAGAGTGATCTATAATCAGTGATGGCATATCCGGATACCATACTAATCAAGACCTAATGTAGGAAAATAGCCCAAAAGCATTGATGGAAAATCTAGATGTCATTCATGTCATGTGGTCAAACTTCATAGAACATATAAATATCTTCATCTATAAGATTACTTGAGTCATAAACCTTACTTTTATAAAAAATGCATAATTTCAATAAATCATAATTCATAAGCTTTATCATGTGTTCATAGTCAAAGCATCCTCTAATTCATTTAAATAAATTTTATAAAAAGCATGTATATCTTAATAAATTCATATTTCATAGTTCATAAGCTTCATCATAGGTTCATAATCAAAATCATGGATCATGCATGGGTTAATATGGGTTCAACTCGAAAATCATATAATTATTTTAATTTATGCATACAAAGGTAGAAAACAATCAATTGAATCATAATTGAGAAGAACCCAAGAAGATTGAATAAAACCTTAATTTCAACCTAAGAATTCATCTTGTAAAATTTAATATTTTGGGAACCCTATGGAGGAAAGGACTCCATAGGTGGATACAATCTTACCTCAAGTATCAAACCCCAAAAGTTGTGGTGAATTGGAGACTTGATCTTGAAACCTTAGCTTCTTCTTCCTTATCTTTCGAGAGAGAAATTTAGGGAAGAGCTTGGAGGGAATTTTTGAATTTAGGTGGATGATTTAGAATGGGTAGTTTTAGGACTTAAGAGGTATTTATAAGGCTTAGAATAGTGGTTAAAATGGCATAGGTTAGGTATTAAATGAATAGGAAAAGACCCAATTACCCTTAAGAAATTAACTGCCGAAGTGATCTACGGGTGCCACCTGCGAACCGTAAAACATTCGACAGTCCATCCTGGTGGTCCATAGATTGAGTTACTGGAGGTCTAAATGTTTGCCACTTCCTACGATTGGTTCCTACGGTCCGTAGTCCCTTACCATAAAACTCAAAGTAAATAAAATTTTAACCAAGTCTGGAACTCATTCTACCACCACTTCCTACGACTCATCAAACAACCTACGACCCGCCCTGTCCATTTGAAGATCAACTCTTGGGATTTGTATTTCAAAATTCCAAACCCAAGTCTAAAACTTCCCTTCTATGGCCCGTAGGACTTCCTACGATCCATAAATAGGACCATCGATCACCACAGTGCGCTAAAAGTGGACTTTCCCTTTTGAACATAGATTTTCAAATTTCTAGGTGTTACAATATCTCTTCCTTGGGAACATTCATCCTCGAATGGGACTCAAGCTAACATAAATAGAGTAGGAGAGAAACTAAAGACCCAATGTGCATGCAACTTAATTAAAATGCACATAACCAAGGAGGAACCTCAACTTCACGCTAAAACATATCCAAAACATCAATTCATAAGACAAACATGAAAATCATACTCCAATGCACCTAGTCATGAAGCAATCAATCGAGCTAAATCATATCTTAAATAAGAATTTTCATGAGCATGCATGCATGAGGAAACATGGGAATGACTAAAACACTTGAATCCTAAAGAGTAAACATGAGGGGCTAATGCCTCAAGCTAGACCCAAAAATAAAGGAAAGAGATAGGGATACTAAGACATCACATCGCCTCCGGTCTTTCATGTACCAAACTATATCAAAGAACCCTTCCAAAACCAACATAGTTCTATTCATGTATTTCAACCATGAAGCACACTATCTCCCCCCCCCCCCCGAGAGCAAACCTCACTAACCTTTTCAAATCCATGTCCCTCAACCCAAGCATAGTACGAAAGTCTTAACAACCACAGAACCATTGATACGACACTTAAGGAATTTCCATGAAGATTTCAAGATCGACCTCAAACACAATAACCATACATGGATCCATACATAGCCAACGAAACACCCAATATCAAGTAAGGTATAACCACAAGCTAAAAGACCATAACTTACCAATTGTCGCATCCGGGGAACCCTTGTGATCTTGTCGAGCCCGAAGTGCATCTGACCTATTTTGTTTCAGAGCACTCAAACCGAAACCACTAGGTTGAGCTTGCCTACCATCCCTTCCCTAAGTAGTAAGCAATGTGAAATCTCTCATCTTGTGACCACTCTTTACACACTAAAAGCATGCATTTGCACCGGCTAGACACTCACCTCTATGGATTTTTCCATACCTTTTACACTCAGATACCATTTTCTCACTAAAACCATTACCTTTGGAACAATTACCTCCACCAGACCTTGAATGTGGGAAATCATCATTATCCTTTCTTGCCCTCTCTGAATCCCTAGTCTTCCCCTCAAGTTTTTCTTCTTCAATTTGTTGGGCATGAACAATCAAACGGGAGACATCCATTTCCTTAACAAGCATGGCACTTAGGCATTCCTTGACCACCAAGTCTGAAGCACCCGTCACAAATTTACTCATTCGCGCCCTTGAATCGGAAACCATAGTTGGAGCATATTTGAACAATTGTGTGAATTTCATAGCATACTCTTTCACACTCATATCTCCTTGACAAAGGTTAATGAATTCAAGTAAATTGTCCTCCCTCTTCTCATGGGGAAAGAACCTATCAAGAAAAGCAACCTTAAGTTTTTCCCAATCAAGAGGACCCATATCAACCGCCTTATATTCCTTCCATTGATTGAACCAAACTTGAGAAACAACCTTAAGTTGATGAGAAGCCAACTCTGCCTTCTCAACCAAAGTCACGCCCATAATTCCCACTATCTTGGATCTTCCTTAACTTTAGACCCATGAAATTCTGAAGGATGCATCCTAGTAAAGTCCCTCACTCTAGTTTCCATCGTACCCACATTCGGGTTCACGGGAGCCACAACCTCCCTATTTGCTTGAGCTGACATAGCTTGGGCCAATACGTGAACTGCAGCTCAAAACTCATCATTAGTCACTTGCTCAGCCAATGGGGAACCTCTTGTCCCACATTCGCACTAATATTCCTTGTAACGTGTTCTCTTCGAGGGGTCATATCTTTAAATGCATCGAATAAGGATTAGAAGAGAGAGATATAGAGTCAAACTCTATTGCATGAATTTAGAGTGATGAAAGAAATGGAATTTCCTAAACGTCTTATAGCTTCCGATTCATAAATGTGGTGTGCTTCATACTCATGAACAAGACTCTACTCGACGTGGCTTATGAGACATCCTAGGACCTTTTAAAACTTTGTTCTCTGAATACCAAGTTTGTCACGGCCCAAAGTATACCATAGACTTAACATGGTGTATAGGACCCAAGAGGCCCTACACAAGCCACATAGCATACATCATACAAGATAGATGAAATAATTAATTCGAAAGATAGCATTTTCATATTTCAAAGAGTTTGACAAAGCGGAAGTCTAACATAAGTCTGAATAGCCATCTAATACATCATAAGAAAAGTGACTGGGGCGTAACCCATACATCACATACAATGTCTGAAAATGGAAATGACATAAAGCAATAAAGGCATCTATGTAATCGAAAGATGAGGACTCACCAATCTTTGAAGGCATCTAAAAGGGACATTTCATGGTATGCAATGATCAAGCTAGTTCATAAGATAAAAGGGTTAGAAAACATAAGTCATAAACAAGGTCAATGCAAGCTTAACTTCTTTAAAACACTTGTGAGATACTTTAAAAGTAACCTTGGTTCATTATTGTGAGAAGTTACTGTTAACCAACATACACCATGTGAGCTAAAACATGGAATCCGATATATCCCTTATACAAAAAGAAGGGGAAACTACTTGCCGAGGTAGAATCCATGCATATCCTCATTTGCTAAAGTACATCAACTAGCTAGGTCATTTAAGACCATCCTACACTGGCACATAGTTTATGGGTCATGGGCAATCACCGCTAGTCCACTCGGTGCTAAGTATAAATCTCACGGATAGTCATTAATCTTATTCATATTATCATCAATGGAAATGTACAATTAAGATACTAATCCAAACTAAAAATATCATAGAGTAGCTCTTTAGACCATGCGTGAGAAAACTTTTCACCATCCATTATCTTTTAATAATACCTTTGTAAGGCCCATAGTCATTCACTTCATACACAAATTGCCATACTACTCGTGGAAATAGTTTTAAAAGTGTGATCTATAATCATTGATGGCATTTCTGGATACCAAACTAATCAAAACCTAATTTAGAAAAATAGCCCAAAAGCATTGATGGCAAATTTAGATGTCATTCATATCATGTGGCCTAACTTCATAGAACATATAGATACCTTCATCTATAAGCTTACTTGAGTCATAAACCTTGCTTTCATAAAACATGCATAATATCAATAAATCATAATTCATAAGCTTCATCATGTGTTCATAGTCAAAGCATCATTAATTCATTTACATCAATTTCTTAAAAAGCATGCATATCTTAATAAATTCATATTTCATAGTTCATAAGCTTTATCATAGGTTCATAATCAAAATCTTGGATCATGCATGGGTTCATATGGGTTTATATGGGTTCAACTCAAAAATCATGTAATTACTTTAATTTATGCATAGAAGGGTAGAAAACAATCAATTGAATCATAATTGAGAAGAACTCAAGAAGATTGAATAAAATCCTAATTTCAATCTAAGAATTCATCTTGTAAAATTGAAGATTTTGGGAACCCTATGGAGGAAAGGACTCCGTAGGTGGATACTATCATATCTCAAGGATCAATGCCCAAAAACTATGGTGAATTGGAGACCTGATCTTGAAACCCTAGCTTTTTCTTCCTTAGCTTTAGAGAGAGAAAGTTGGGGAAGAACTTGGAGGAAATTTGGGAATTTAGGTGGATGATTTAGAATGGGTAGTTTTAGGACTTAAGAGCTATTTTTAGGGCTTAGAATAAGGGTTAAAATGGCATAGCTTAGGTATTAAATGAATAGGAAAAGACCCAATTACCCTTAAGAAATTAATTGTCGGAGTGATATACGAGTGCCACCTACATACCTTAGAACATTCGACGGTCCATCCTGGTGGTCCGTAGATCGAGTTACTGGAGCTCTAAATGTTTTCCACTTCCTACGGGCTGTAGTCTCTAACAATAGAAATCAAAGTAAATCAAATTTTAACCAAGTCTGGAACTCATTCTACGACCACTTCCTACGACTCATCAAACAACCTATGACCCATATTGTCCATTCCTAGATCAACTACTGGGACTTTTTATTTCAAAAATTCCAAATCTTAGTCTAGGACTTCCCTTCTACGGCCCGTAAGACTTCCTACGGTCCGTAGATAAGACTCGTAGATCAACACAGTGCCCAAAAATTGGACTTTCCCTTTTGAACATAGATTTTCAAATTTTGAGGTGTTACATCCACATGATAATCTAATTTCTCCACTTGAATCAGGAGTACATACCAGAACCAAATCTTGAAATATCGTTTCATTCTTAGCTTTCATATCATCTATAGAACCCAAGAATATCAAGAGAGCATTGACTGAACTCCATACAAGAGGAACTTCTTGAAAGAAGCAAAGTATGGCACTTGTTTCCTCGGCCAGATGATAGAACTATCATAGGGACCAGGTGGGTTTATAGAAACTAGCTTGATGAGCAGCGACTCATTACAAGGAACAAATCCAGATTGGTAGTTCAAGGGTATAATTAGGAAGAAGGCATTGGCTATAATGAGACCTTTGCACCTGTGGAAAGGATGGAGGCCATCAGGATACTCATTGCCTTTTCATCCTTCATGGGATTCAAACTATATCAGATGGATATGAAAAGTTTCTTTCTGAATGGATACCTGAAGAAGGAGGTTTATGTTAAGCAACCAACAGGTTTTGAAGACTTCTATCATCCAAATCATGTGCTTAAGCTGGACAAGGCTTTGTATGGACTGAAACAGGCTCTAAGGGCATGGTATGAAAGACTTTCCATGTTTCTTCTAGAAAATGATTTCAAAAGTTGAAGAATAGACAACATTCTTTTTCTGAAATCACAAGGAAAGGATCTGCTGATCATCCGAGTTTATGTTGATAATATTATCTTTGAAGAAACTTCTGAGGTGATGTGTGAAGAATTTGCTGCACTCATGGGCAGTGAATTTGAAATGAGTATGATGGGAGAATTAAGTTTCTTCTTTGGACTGCAAATCAAGCAAACTTCTAAGGGCTCCTCCATTTGTTAAGAAAGTTACATCAAAGAGTTGCTAAAGAAATTTCAGATGATAGATGCCAAGCCTATTGATACTCCTATGGGTTCAAACTCAAAGCTAGATGCTGATGGACCTGGTCCAAGTGTGAATGAGACTATGTACAGTGGAATCATCGTCTCATTGCTATATCTTACTGCTAGAAGACCTAATATCATGTTCAATGTTGGGATGTGTGCAAGATTCCAAGCCTGTCCTAAGGAATCACACTTAAAAGATGCTAAGAGGATTTAGAGATACCTAAAGAAAACAATGGACCTGGTTCTGTTTTATCTATCAAGAGTTTCTTTTGATCTGGTTGGATAGTTTGATGCTGATTATGCCGGGTATCAGGTAGATAGAAAGAGAATCTTCGGGGTGGCTTATTTTCTAGGCTCCTCTCTTATCTCCTGAGGAACTAAAAAGTAGAAATCAGTGGCTCTTTCTACCGCTGAGGCAGAATATGTAGAAACTGTAGCTTGTTGTGGTCAACTCCTATGGAACAATCAATAACTTGAGGATATTGGAGTGGTCACTCAAACTATCCCTCTCCTGCGCGACAACACAAATGCTCTCAATATGGCTAAAAATCTCGTTCATCATCAAAAGGACTAAGCATATTGATGTGAGACATCATTTTCTGAGGTATAATATGGAGAAGGGAAATATCATAATGCAATTTTGCAAGACTGGAGATCAAATAGTTGATATCTTCATCAAAACTATGAGTAGGGATCTATTTGAGAAAAATAGATTGAAGTTGGGGATACTGAAACTTGACTGAGTTGATCAAGCCTAAAGCAATAAAGTCCTTCATGACTATGCAAAGTGAGCAGGACAGAAGAGGGAAATTACATTCAAAATCAAAGGAGGGACCCTTTCCTTACTCGAAGGAGACGAGTGTGTAGTTGAGAGCTTGACAAAAATGAAAAAAGTCACCAGGCATATCTTTCTGGACAGTGAACCCAGGCACTAAAAGCAACTGAGTCGCTTTTTGACGAGTCACCCCCTTGATTTGAGCAAACTTCAGTGGCGGAGATGGGTAATGTTGAAGCTGACGGACGGTGAAGCAGTCTCAACTCATATGTGAGGTTGAAGCAATGGAAGTCATATTGGCTGGCAATAGGTGTCACATTAGCCTTGGGGATTTATTTGAACTACACTCCAGCTTTACTTGGTTTACTGCTTTACCTCCTTTTTATTATGTCAAAAGGGGTAATATATTGTGTTTAAGGCAGGGTTGGTTCAGTCAGAGAAGGGAACATGATGACGTCCAGTAGATAGGGGGAACGTAGATGAATATTAGTTTGTCATCATCAAAAAGGGGAAATTGTTATTTTAAATTGTGTCTAAGTGTTTGAAGTTTTGATGATTGAACAAACTTTGGATCTGATCCCAGACAAACTGAGAGTTCCGTACAGTAAAACCAACAGCTTTCCAAGAACTTGCATATGCAAAACCTGTTGTGGCTGGTGAGCGTCTCCCACAGCACAACAGGCTCTCAGCCAATGGAATTGCTTTGTATATTTGTGCTTATCCTATAATATCTCTATTCTCCATTGAGACAGACCAGGTTTTCTGCAAAAAAGGGTTTTTTTTCAAAAGAAAAAGCCTCTCTCAACGGAATAGTGCTTAAGAACAGCAGGAGGACAAGATAGAGTTATCATTGTTCTTAGTTGTTGCTAGGGTTTATATTTCAGTAGTTAATTATTTAAGATCTATTCCTAAGTTATAAAGTAAGTAAATTAGTTTTTTTTTTCATATTAGAACACAACGAAGATTAGCTAGAGTAAGCTATGTTGGGTTCTTGAAGTCTAAATCAACTAGAGTTAGTTGGTTAAATGGGCAATAGAGTTATTTCTTAGTTTTTTGCTTGTAGTAGAGTTGCTACAGTAACGGGGAAAGGATTAAAGAGTTTTTAATTCCTAGGTAACATAGGTTTGTAATTTGAAACTGTGCTCTTTTTTTAAGTGAAATGGAGTTTGGGTTGAAATCCTGTGAGACGGCTCGTGGTTTTCTCCTCCCTTGAGCAAGGGGGGTTCTATGTAAAATTCTTGTGTCTGTTTTACCTTGAATTATTTACTTTTTGCACTTATATTTTGTCAAGGGACCTGGTCCAATGACTATCAGTGGACGCATACATTCTATCACGTACAACCTACCTTCCTCAAACCCCACTTGTGAAATTATATTGAATGTGTTATTGTTGTTACATTATTTTTACAGAAAACGAAAGCTGATATTGGACAATTTGAATCAAATTATAGAGAGAGGAAGGATTTGATTAATCTATAAGAGAAGTACTTTAAGGATAAAACAAAGAGGAAGGAGCAGCAATTAGATGGCAGTGTGCTCTTTCATTTTGACTTTTCCTATTTGTAGGTTGCCATATAATAATAACAAGCACTTTTTTCGGGCTCTTTTGCTTTATGAATATTGAGTCCATGTTAGATTCACAATGTTTCAAAGATTTTCTGGATGAGATTGAAGTTACAGATACCACTTAATTAATTAATTACTATAGTTCGGATAATATTTCTTTATCAAATTTTATTCTTGTAGATGGAGATCCAACATTTCCAAGATATGTAGATGCACTTTCAAATTTCTTGAATCCGTTGATAAATACAATTAATTCTTCCATGATTTTATTACAATTACTTGCATCACAATTTCAACAATAGTATGCGTTGAGGCTTTAAAAAATCATCAAATTTGTACAATTTAATTTCTTCATAAAAGATTTTAAACGTTATAAGATGAAAGTGCAATGAAATTTCATGTTGCATACAAAAATATATTGCACGAACATCATTATTTGATAGTGTAAGTTGTAAATTTTAACCTTTCGAGCAATTAAAGAAAAAAGAAGAGAGAAAGAGAATTTCACGGTGGATAACATCTTTATGTATCACTTCTTAATAGCATTTATATAACGATGTCAATACGGATTTGATATTATCTTTTAATTTGTTTACCACTGACGCTTTTTAATTATTACATAAAAAGTCTTTCCTTTCTTAAATGACTTTTTCTTAATGTAAAGAATAGAGGAACGCCCAAGTCACGCTTACCTTAAACTGCTGAAAATTTATTTGTTTTTTATTTCATATATTTTCTTCTTTTCAAAATAAAAGAAACTTTCGAAAGATAGATTTTTGAAAATAAAACTCAAATATACACAAATTAAATCTATAGTTATTTTTAAAACTGCGCAAAGAACGGTAACATTCACTAGTATTAATAAACACATAAACAAATATTATAATCCACCTTTATTTAGAGAAGTAAGCCTATAGTAAATACTAGAGAAATTTAGGAGAATGTATCAAAATATAAGAAGTTTGAGGTCACTTAAAATTTGTTGTGGAAAAAACATCTATTTCTAGTAGTGTATCCATTCCTTTCTGTTTTTGGTCTTTGTCTATTGTTCATTTTTAACCTTCTTTTCGAACTCATTAATACCAGAACATCACGGGTGGCTCAATATAAGTGGAGGCCTGAAGCAAACTTTTAATTAGAGACCTAAATTCTAAACAAACTTCATATATGTGTGTGTCTATGTATATATATATATATTTAAAATTTATTTTTCTTACACTTTTTAGATGCCAATTATTACTTAAATTTTTTTTGATTTTTTTTCAAATTATTAGATTTGTGTAAGATTTTATCAATTCAACGTTGAAAAATATATTTTTACTAAGACAATCATTACATGAATTGTTAACATAATTTTATAAGTAATAAGTTGACAAATTTTAAATAAACATAAGAGAAAGCCATAGAATTTGATTCAAGAGGTTGATAGGTCGGTTCCCACTCTAATATGCGTGTTATAATGCTTAAAATTTTAATAAAATATAAGAAATAATTTACAATTCATTTTGTTCAACACTTTCAACTATTGATTCATATTTTTGATAGAATATTACTGTAGCTTATCTAAAATTTGAAGGAGAGTACAAAAGGAATTAATAAGGATAAAATAATGTGAATATTAGCATATAGAATGTAAGAAGGCAAAATAACATTTTCTTAATTTCTTCTATTTGAATGGAGTTAAAGAGGATAAAACAATATAATATTTTCAAACAAATAATCATACTTTTTATCATAAATAATTATTTTTTTCTTTAAAGAAAATTAACATATAATTTATTTTTGGTAAAAAAATTGAGGTCCCCTAAAATTGGGGCCTACGGCATATGCCTTATTTTGTTTATTACAACGATCGAGCATGCCCTACAGAACACCCGCCATGTTAGATTTAGAAATCATAATTTTAAAATTCTTAATTTGCTTCTACAATACTCTGATGTATATAAAAGGCATACTCCTCCTTCCCATATTAGTTTATCACTTTTCATTTTGCATGGTGCTTAAGAAGTCATAAATACGAAGATAATTTTACCAGCTTACCCCTTAAAAAACTTCTTGGAATTTTTACAAACAAATGTTAACACTTTATAAAAGAATTAATTGCAAGAGTATATAGAAAAAAAATCAATTAATGCTTTCTTGATATAGTAAGGGGGAGAACTAATATATATGTGACAAATATTTTTATTATAATGATGAACTAATATGGGACGGAGGGAATGTTGGGTTCAAAAGTGATTAGGGCGTCATGCGGAAGCTTATAATTACAAATCATATGGTTGATAAATCAGATGACAAATAAAAAACATACTAAAAACATATTATTAATATGGTTTGGTCAAGCGATCTACATATTGAAAACAAATATTAAAAAGCATAAACTCTATTGGGAGAATCATCTCCCCATAAACAAAACTCTTTAATGACTACATTGTGGATGCTATTGTGTTCTTGGTATGGGAAGAGGGGTTTTCAATATATAGAGTTTCAAGTTTTTACTCTAAGGAAGGAATAACCAAATATGGAAGATAATTATAATTTTCTTTCAGGAAAAGTTAAAGCATTTATGGTAATACTTTGTTTTTCCTTCAAAAGAAAAATAAAATTCAAATATTGTAAGAAAATCAGGGCAAACCCCTAACAAATCTCTCATTTTGATTAGATTTTCTTGACAAAACTTGATTTGTCTTCATCATATGCTTGATAATCTTGTTCTTCACAAAATCTTCATTACCGTTGCTTGCCATGTTTAAAAATAATGTTTAAAATATATGAATTAAAAATGGTTTAAAAATATTTTGTTTAAATTTTTAAAATTGCAGCAACAGCAATGTTGAAAATATGATTTAAATTTCTTTATCCACTTGTAGTGTGAAAAAAATCTTCAATATAATCAAATTTATTACAAATTGATTAGAAACCGCCTTGAACTTGTCTTCAACTTCGTTCAACTATTGGATAATTAAACCATGTGCTCTGATACCACTTGTTGGGTTCAAAAGTAATCAAGGCGTCATGCGAAAGCTTACAATTACAAATCATATGGTTGATAAATCAGATGATAAATAAAAACAAACTAAAAACATATTATTAATATGGTTTGGTCAAGCGACCTACATATTGAAAACTAATATTAAAAAGCATAAATTATATTGGGAGAATAATCTCCCCATAAACAAAACTCTTTTAGCGACTACATTGTGGATGCTATTGTGTTCTTGGTATGAGAAAAGGGGTATTCAATTTATAGAGTTTCAAGTTTTTCCCCTAAGGAAGGAATAACCTAATATGGAAGATAATTATATTTTTTTTAGGAAAAGTTAAAGCATTTATAGTAATAATTTGTCTTTCTTTGAACAGAAAAATAAAATTCAAATATGGTAAGAAAATCACGGCAAAATCCTAACAAGCATTATATAATATATTTATTGAATGATATAAACATTGAACGACGTAAATAAATCAAACACCTTTTATTAGTTCCTATCCTTGTCTTTATGATTTAAGCACTTCCTATCATGTCCCTTCATATTGCTAGAAAAATATTAATAAACAGATAAATAAATATCAAAATCCACCTTTATTTAGTGAAGTAAACTTATGGTAAAAAATAGAGAGATTTATGATAATGTATCAAAATATAAAGAAGTTTGCAGTTACATAGTAATAGATAGCCATTTATCATTTATGGCTAGTAAAAAGTTATCAATGATATATAACATTTTAAAAATCTAGGGAAAGCATTATCAATAGGTATGGTTGGAAGTTTTCGAAATACATAGACGAGACAATATTTGTAGAAATGTGTAGGTATATAATTTAATTTGAAAACGACTATTAAAATAAAGATTGAGTTATGTAATACTTATTAAAATAAAGTAATTTTGATAGTGAAGATGAAATTGATTATATCTAGTAATTTGAATATTGCTTTTAAGGTAGAAGCTATAGTATATAAATAAGAACACTGAAATAGACGGAAAAGGGAAAAGCACGAAGCAGATAAGGAATCCTTAACCACGTTACAATAAAAAAGCATTTAAGGCTAATATTAGTAGCATTTTATGATTAATTGGATAATACTAATATTATTTTATAAATTGAATATTTATAGCATTTTTGCTCTAACTGACCAAACTGAGTAGTTTTCTCTCAGTCATCTACGCATACATGAAATCTTGAAAAACAATTGTGTACCTTAGGGGTAAATATGGATTGGGTTGGTTCGAATTTTTCAAATATCAAATCAACCTATTTGCGTCAAATTTTTAAATTTATAAACCAAATAAAACTAATAAAACTCAGGTTTTTCAACCTCGAATTTTTTCAGGTTTTGGGACTTTTTCGGTAAAATATTCATACAAACATATAATTAACTTGTACTTTAAATATATCTTTAGTCCTATCAAAATACAATTATCAAGGTGTTTCTTAAGAAAATAACAAAAAAGTATTATATGAGTGATGACCCTACAATATTCAACAAAAAATAATAATGAAATGGCATAAGACAAATATTGCAAATAAATAAGTTATAATGAAAATTATCATAATTTTAAAGTACTAAATAATGTCAAAATAAGTGTAATAAGTATTAATTACATGACTAACATTAAAAAAAAATTAAAATTAGGTTATGTGTTTTAATTGTCTAAATCAATGTAAAACTAAAGAATAAATATTCAACATTATTGTCATTCTTAGTATTGAATTGATTCTATTTTTGTTAGCACTAGTATTTATTTAATTTTGATTTGAGCTTTATCAAAGTTACTTATATTTATGGAGTATAACATTTATTGTGCCATTCAAAATTCTAAGTTAAACTTAAAATAATATGTTAAAAGATAAACATTATAAAAAAAATATAAGAAATATTTATAAATTATTTCAAAATAAAAACTTTATATACAAAATAAATTTAAATTATTATATATATGATGTCGGGTTCGTTTGGTCTCGTATTGACTTTTTTTAGTTAAAACTAAACCTATCCATGTATAATCGGATTTTTTTTATATGAAACCAAGTCAAACCCAACCACTAGTCAGGTATTTTTTCTCGATTTAACTCGGTACGCAGTTTGATGGGGTTTTTTGTTTAGTTTTGTTCACCCCCAGCGTATATTATGAGGTTGACAATATATTTTCCATCTAAATGATAGTTCTAATGTCAATTTTATATTTCCAACTAGTAAAATGCAAAGTAAATATGATAAGGTAGATAATCTACCTACTTATCTAGTCCTTAAGCTTTCATTATTGAGTGTTTTCAAATGAAGAAAAGTGATAGTTAGATCGTTTTAACCACAAGATACGACCTTTTATGATTTACGGGTGTTTGGAGTGAAACAAGGAAAACAAGTGCAAAAAGGAGCAAGAATTAAGCAAATAATTTGTTTCTAGAATTTGATGTTGATGCAGAGGAAGTGATGTGATCGCATGGACACATGCGACGCTACATCACCAGTTCACAGACTGCAACTCGAAGCAAAATGGTTGCTAAAAAAGTCAGGTATGTGACGAGCAATGTTACCGCATCTCCAGATGTGAAGTTACATGTCACATGTTACTTCACTAGATGGACACGAGGAATCACCATGCTCTAATGATGCAGCAAGGTTGTTGCGAACGCAACAAGTGATGTGGCCCTGTAGCGGATGCGTGAAGTCTAATTTATTTTGATTTTTATTTGATATTTTGAGAAACTATAAATACCTAGTTTTACAATTTTATTAGGGGTTCTGATTCTTGGATTTTGCAAGTTTTGTTTGAGTTGTGACCATTGGTAAACATGAGACTAAGTTGGTCAATTCATTCTTGATATGTGAGTATTAAAGTTAAACTATTGATTTTGGATTCATGTTCTGGATTATTTAAATTATGGCTTTCATTATTTATAATTCAGGTGTTGCACTTTCTATTGGTAACTAACCCCATAGCTAGGGTTATGGAGCCCTAAAAGTAGAGTAACAATGAGATTATTGCGTAGATAGGAATTCTAGATAGTAATTCATGGGATGTGGTTAGTTCTTTCATTTTGTATGAATTTCAATGAACGCTTGCATTAGAATCTAATTGTATTCTTGACTTTCTTCGGAAAGAGGTCAAGATTAGGAAAAGAATTAACTACAAGATTTAGAATTTGTGTTCCATCTAAGGATTTGAGAACTAGTGGTGATAATCTACCTAAGACCTAGGTGAACAGTTATTAAAGTAACACCCAAGTGTTGCAATGACTTAGGGTGATATCTCCTAGATGGACGGAAGGATTGTAGTTGTACTTAAGAGAGTCAACCATTTTACCTTAAGATTACTTATAATTTTGTAAAAGCAATTAGATTAATTTTATAACCCAAAGTGTGAATACTTTCGGATTTTTGTTGATAACAATCGAAGTTTTTAGTTCTAAGCACAACAAAAAAATCAAATCTTTTAAAGTTTAATTTCGGTAAAGGTTTTAGAAATAAAAATCATTTGTTCTGGTTACACCTACAAGTAATATTCTTGGTGGAATTCAACCGAGATCTTGTTGGATTCTATATTTGAACAACAACCGCTTTATACTTTGCTATAAAGTGTAATTTAGGAGTACCAATAATGTAATGACCCTCTAGGTAATTTTTCCTGTATTGCATTATTTTCGATGTTTAGAGCTTTCCTATAATGATCCAAGGTCATTTATGACTTGTTGAGACTGTCAGTTTGACCACCTGATCGTTTGTTTAGTTTTTTTACAAGTTTACAAGTTTTGGAGCTTCTGAAACTTGAATGGTTAACTTCAATCAAAACATCATGAAGACGACCTCAAAATGCAATTCTAATGGTTTTGTTAGCTCAGGAACGTTAATTTTTTCTAGAAGAATCTTTAGTGTAGGCCCCAAGGTTTCCAGACTTATTTTGAGCTACCTTGTAAATTTTGGCTAAAATAGAGCTTAGGTGTGGGACCCAGTGGCGGAACTAGGAATTTCGAAATGGGTGTGCGAATTTTCTTCTCACCTATGCTAAGGATAATGCAAAATCAAATATACACTCGTAATAACTAATATTTAACATTTATACACTATAATTTTCTGGCGAAGGGTGTTCATCGGAACATCCTTCGCCTAAGGTGGCTCCGCCCCTGGTGGGACTCACTTTTTGTCGAGATGACCTTTGTTGGAAGTTTTGACATCTTCATTGAGACCAAAATGTCGAATTCGGTAGGGTAGCATAGTTTGTTTATATGCACAGGTTTCCAAGCACCCAAGCGGAGTTCGTTTGGACTTAGCTAAATTTGCTGATGCATAATTGTAGTGTAGCCACCAAAGCAGCCCTGACACCACTTAAGTGTCACGACCCAACCCACTGGACCGTGTGGGCACCTACTCTGACACCTATATAGGAAAACCCTTAACCCCAAACCCAATCATAACGTGCAGAAAATAAATAAAACATAATATAATACCCTATGTAGTTATGGAATTACTATAAATTGATTTAGAACACCATGTTATTTACAATAGAAACGCACTAACACCTCCCAAGGAACTGGTTTAATAGGTACAAGAGCTACTAAGAAGATACAGTGTATGGCAGAAAAACATGACACAACTTCCACCATAAGGAATGAGAAGTAGAAGCTATCGGAGATCACCATCGTCTTCACTTATGAAACATCAATGATTCATGCAACTAGACTATGTCAAGTGGCATAGTAAGAGTAGTATCACTACAATCAACACGTACTGGTAGGCATCATCGGTCGATCTAAACCTACCACATAGTATTATTCAAATGATCACGAAGCATGAAACTTGAATATAAAACTAAGACCCCAAACCGCCCAGTTACCACTCTTAATACAACAGTATTCCTTTGAACTCATACGTACTATCTCAAGTCATCTCACCTCCTTCCACTGCCAACTCCACGATCTAGGCCATTCTCCCCTCATAACAGATTATAGCTGAATCCTTTCTATCAGATGGAGATTTCCTGAACACAAGACCACTATTAACTCAGTCGACCAATCTACTATTCTCCCTCCAACTCCCCGATAGCACCCTTGCCCTAGACCCATTTTAGTAAAACATAGGTAGTCTTGCACTAAACATCCTTGACTCACATCCCCCTTACCAGACATTCTCTAAACACTGAACAGCCATAATCAACCCCAACATTTTAGACTATAAACCCGACTCCCAGTCATCCACCTTACCTAGTAACCCCCATTTAGCCAAACATACCACATGCAAATACTATCCAAGTGTAACACAACCCAGACTCCTACCCCTCCAGAGTTAGTATGCACAACTAAACATGAGTGTAAGCAAGTATCTACAGGACAGTAATACAGACCAACACATATATCAATAATCAGAACATGATGTTGATTACTAAACATAAACCTTGGATTAACCAATGAATAGAACATGTCCCACATGATCAGAATTACAGACACCCGGTCCTCTCATAGAACCCACACACAAACTGTTAGTGTACAAATGCGGTACCCGATTCAATCATAAGTGATTCATACCGGGCATGGTATCAGAGCCAACCATTAGTATCCCTTACCAACGTGGTACCCGAGCAAACTAACAATCACAAACAACATGCACTATCAAAATCACAATGAACAATCACACTTTAAACCAAAATTAAATAAACAGGTTCATTGCATGAGATTATCAACATGGTGTCATTTCACATTAGCCTTTTAGTCCCTTCACATGCATTGCGCATGTAATAATACGAATAGTTAACATGCACACATTGCATACTTTAGAAAATAAACAACCTATCACCTACCCAAAGGATCCCTTCCCAAAAACTTCTTAAGCATAATCCAAACACCCACAACTACCCCTCCCAGGATAACACCCAATAATATCATAAAACAACCACAATTAGCTAAAAACCACGATCAACCTAACCACAACTAGCCACATATTCAATCACCCAGTCTCTGTGCCCGAAGGCCTATATATGCAATCTTCGATCATCCACAAGCTATAATAGAAATAGAAATGTGTCTAACTACTTGTTAAAGAAGGCCTAGCCGACTTGGACACCAAGCAACTACCGATGAACCTTGGACCTAATGCACATGGATATGGCCAATCACGGTTAAACAAGCCACAATACATTCATATCCTGCAAACCTATGGGTAAACACCTTCCACAGTATAGTTGTACTAACTTAGATGCGATGACCAAAATATCGAGTCATGATGGCATCTACTAAAACCCACCAGTATGTCAGAAAACCATATCCCGAAATAACAGGTAATAGGCATATTAGGTAGAATCCAGCAAGAAGATATAGAACAATTTGAAGGAAATACAATTGAAAAGAGAATAACAACAATATATACAAACAAAAAATAGATCCAATCCCACGACCAGGTAAGCGTCGGTACAAAGCTACTAAATGAGGGTACAAGTCCCAAAAGTGAACCATAAAAATAGAACTGTCTTATATAAAAAGACTAGCCAAAAACTATATACAAAAGTAGATATGCTGAACTAAGACGCCATCAGCTCACCCTCAACTCCGAATTCCTTTGTAACTGACTCGAATCAATGTTGTCGACTGGTAATAGTATCCACATCAAGAAACCAGATGCAGAGTGGACTATGAGTGCCGAAACAAAAGGTACCCAATAGGCATCAAAGGTTGACTGAGATTGGAAAGTACAGACACTATGGAAAGGGAGAAAGTAAAAGCAACTACAGGCAAAACGAGTGAAACAATAATAAAAGACTAACTATAAAGCACATGAGTCCAAAAATGAAAAGAAAAGCAAAAAATCTAGCTATAACCTAATAAGACCGTCATAAGTACAGAAGGTACACTCATGCACAATCGGAAGTAAATAACCCAAACAGAACCAGTGAAATCTAGAATAAGGGAGTGCATAAACCGGACCTCGAACCATGGCTAAGACACCCGAAGAACAAAATAGAACAGTACAACCATATCTTAACCTGACAAGAGAAACTTGCCCGGAACTCAGACTATGACTGAAGATGATGTTCCCGAACCTTGAACCATGGCTATAAGAACAGTCTTCCCGGAACTTGAATGATGACTATAAGAGAAGTCTAGGAAGGATCCCATAAAATAATTCATCACAATAAAGGCTACCATGAATCGGGGCCCAATTCCATAGATACAACAAGTCACTCCAAGATTGAATCCAAGACCAATCCTGAAGCAGTCGAATGAAGCCCGGTTCCGTAATCGAGTAACAGTGGGTCCATAGCATAAGGTATTTATGGATGAAAGGGTCACAAGAGTTGAGTTGTTTCCTAGCTATGGATCATATTATCAAACTCAACTCTGCTATATTAGTCTATAGGGAGCTAAGCCATCTGAACCAATGTGAGAGAATCTCTTAGGCCTATCAGCTTTGAAATGTAAGTCTAAGGCAGTTACTCGCCAACACCTAGGCTAAGGCCAAGAAAAAGCTACTAATACCAATATAAACAACAATACAATTTATACAAGGCATGAAGAGATCATGAAAGCAAGACATGCATGGTAAAATTCCTCGAAACTACCTAAAAATACGTATAAGGCATGAATTATAATTGTCACAACCCAAGGTACCCCCTAGACGTGACATGGCGTACATGACCCCAAGAGGCCTCATACAAGCCCTTAGCATACATTACATACAAGATAATAGAGAGTAAAATTTCGAAAGAGAATTTCATATCAAAGCTTTTTAAAAGAAACAACGGAAGTGTACATCTCATGTCTCAAAGCCAATCTATCATAGAAAGTAAAGTTGGGACGTAACCCAATACAATCCAAAAATGAAAGGAAATACATGAAAGAAAAACAGGTATAAGAGTTAGGCTATGTCCTCGGATGGATGAGGAGTCACCAAGTCTTCTATCAACTCTCCAATCAAGCTCTAGCCACGAGTGGAAGGTGAATCGCCACGTCCTATACCAAAGAAGTTAATGTAGGCAAAAGTATGCGTTAGCACAATAAAGTACTAAGTATGATAGCAATGCACATAAACACATAAATCGTGCTAGAGATAGAGACATAATCATGATATGCAATGGCCAAACTAAAAACATGATAAACATGAAACATAAAGCATATATCAAGGCCAAAGCAAGATAAATCTTCTTTCTTTCTTTTCTTTACTTCATCATGAGAACACTTGTTCATTAACTTGTGGGGAAAAGCCTTAACCGACATATAAGACCATGTGAGATATCAACATGGAATCCGGTGTCTACCCCACACCAAAAAAAGGTGTCCAACTTTCCAAGGTAAGACCATGAACTTCTTAGCTTATGTGGATTCACTAGCAAGTGTCTATCATAGACCATCATCCTATGGTGGCACATAGTTTATGGGACATGGGTAATCGCCACTTGTCCACTCGGTGCTAAGCATACTTCCTACGGATTAATCTTAGTTCATTTATCATAGGTTGACATGGGTAATCGCCTCTTATCTACATTAGTCATAATTTCATTAGTGGTAGACTTGGGTAATCGCCGCTTTGTCTACATTAGGGAACATGGGTAATCGCCTCTTGTCCCTTCATTCGAATAGCTCTTTAAGAACATGGGTAATCGCCTCTTGTTCTTTTAAGTCATATTGGAAGTATTATGTGAGAAAACCTTTCACAACTCAACCATAGTATCATCATGTCATAACTTTGGCACTTTTACTCTCAAAGCACCTTTAAATCATCTTTAACTTCATATGAGACATGCATAAATTCATTAGCTTCTTTTTTACTTAGTTCATCATGCTCATATTTCATAGTTCATAGAGTTCATATGGGTTCATGCAAGTTCAACTCATATCATGCAATTTAATGCAAGCTCATGCTTAGAAAGCCATAATAAGGACAATTTACCCATACTTGAAGGAACTCACATAATAGGAGGAAAATCATGCTTTTGACTTGATCATGTTAAATTCATAAGATTATCCTCAATTCATTCATAATTCATGCTTGATTTCATAAAGAATTCATAAACTTCATTATATCATAGCTCAACCCAACAACCAAAGCATAGATTATCAAATTGGAGAGAATTAGCTTGGGATCATGGGGGTTCATGCAATCTTTACATCAAATCATGTAATTCATGCTAATTCGTGCACTAAGTTACTTTATCACGCTAGATCGTGCACTATGAATCATAAAATCAACAATTGGAATCATAATTGAAGAACCCACAACAATTGATCAAACCCTAGTTTACTTGAAAGGAATTGAACCTTAAAATTCATGAAGAAAGGGAGGGCACAATGGAGGAAGCAACTCCATTGGTCAATACCATCATACCTTAACACGATCCACTAGAAATTGGAGGAAATTGGGTGACCTTCAATGGAGGACTTTGCTTCTTCTTCTTTTTTGAGCTAGAGAGGATTTCTTTTAGAGAGAGAAATATTTGAGAGGAGAGTTTAGGAATGAGTTAGAATGAAAGAAATTAGGCTTAGAAAGTATTTATAGGTCTTAGATTAAGGGTATAACCGACTTAGCTTAAGAGGTAATCAATTAGGGAAAATACCAAAAAGCCCTTAATTAAACATTGTCGGGGCCAATCGATGGACAGGATCTACGGTCCGTACATCCATTGATAGACCGCTCTGCTCTTCCGTCAATTGATTCAGAAAGTTCATTTTGGGCTGAAAATTTGGCCAAGTCTGGAAGACATCTATGGAACCCATCTACGGCCCGTCAACTGAACTACGAACCGTCCTGCTATTCTGTAGCTCAAGATTCAGAAACTTGGAAATCCTAAAAGTTCACAGTGCCATTGACGGCCCGTAGGTGGCCTCCATAGGTCACTGTCTTCAGGTGAGTTCTGCATTTCATTCTTTGGAAGCTAAGGGTGTTACAATATCTCCCCTTTTGGAACATTTGTCTTCGAATGAGAATAAAGACATCATGAGAAGGGTAAAAGACAAAGACTAAAGACCCAACCTAGCATGCAATCACATAAGTGCGCATAATCATACAAAACTCTTCATGAACATGCATAATCAAGGAATCATGGAAATCAACTATGACACATGAGACCAAAAGAATGAACCATGAGGATCAAGATACCTCAAACTAGAGTAGTATCGGAAGGAAAGAGATGAGGATATCGGGACATCATATCGGCCTCGGCCTCCCAAGTAGCACCCTCAACAAATTGATTCCTCCATAGAACTTTCATGGAAGCAACTTCTTTATTTCTTAACTTCCGAACTTGCCGGTCTAAAATCTCAACCGGAACTTCTTCGTAGGAAAGACTATCCTTTATGCCAAGATTCTCTAATGGCACTATATAGAGGTCGGATCACCAACACACTTCTTCAACAATGAGACATGGAAAACCCGATGCACTGATGCCAAATCATTAGGCAAGTCAAGCTCATAAGCAACCCTTCCAACACGTCTCAAAATCTGATACGGGCCTACATAACGGGGACTAAGCTTCCCTTTCTTCCCAAATCTCATTGCACCCTTCATGGGTGAGATTTTCAAGTAAACCCAATCATCAACATCGAATTTTAATTCTCTTCTTCTAACATCGGCATAGGACTTTTGTCGACTTTGGGTAGTTTTCAACCTTTCCCTAATAAGTCAAACTTTCTCCATAGCCTCATGCAGCAACTCTAGGCCTATCAAAGCAACTTCACCAACTTCAAATCAACCTATAGGAGATCTACACCTCCTACCATAAAGAGCCTCAAATGGAGCCATACCAATACTTGAATAGTAGCTATTATTATACGCAAACTCAATTAAAGGCAAGTGATCATCCCAAGTACCCTTGAAATAAATTACACAAGCTCTCAACATATCTTCCAAAGTTTGAATAGTACGCTCCGCTTGCCCATCGGTTTGGGGATGAAAGGCCGTACTATGCTTAACACGAGTACCAAGGCCTTTTTGGAATGACTTCCAAAATTGAGAAGTAAATTGTGCACCACGATCGGAGATGATGGATAAAGGCACTCCATGCAGCTTAACCATCTCCCTCAAATACAACTTAGCATAATCCTCCGCTGAATAAGAAGTTTTGACGGGAATGAAGTGGGCTGACTTGGTCATTCTATCAACAACAACCTAAATCAAATCGTATTGTTTCCTCGTGCGAGGCAAACCCCCAATAAAATCCATATTCACATCTTCCCACTTCCAAGTAGGAATACTAATATCTTGGGTCAAACCTCCCGGCCTTTGAAGCTCAACTTTCACTTGTTGGCAATTAGGACACTTAGCCACAAATTCCACAATATCTTTCTTCATTCCATTCCACTAATAAATTTCCCGCAAATCACTATACATTTTGGTAGCTCCTGGGTGGATGGAATATCGAGAACTATGGGCTTCCGATAGAATTTGCTCTCTTAAACCCTTTACATTGGGAACACACAAACGACCTTGATATCGAAGCACACCATCTCCCCCTTGGGAGAAAACCTCTATGGACTTCTTGAGTACCGCTTCCTTTAGTTCAACTAAGTTAGGATCAAGATCTTGTTTAGCCTTCACATCATGCACAAAAGAGGATTCAGAACCATTATGAACCATAACACCACCTTTAGTAGAATCAACCAAACTAACACCCAATCGAGCCAATCTATGGACATCGTAAACCAACTCTTTCTTAATATCTTCAACATGAGCAACACTACCCATAGATAATCAACTAAGAACATCCGCCACCACGTTAGCCTTACCAGGGTGATAGAGAACACTCATATCATATTCTTTTAACAACTCAAGCCACCTTCTTTGGCGGAGATTCAATTTTTTGTGTTTAAACACATGTTGCAAGATCTTATGGTCGGTGAAGACATCTACATGTATCCCATACAAATAATGTCGCCATATTTTCAAAGCAAACACAACCGCCGCTAATTCCAAGTCATGGGTATGATAGTTATATTCATGCACCTTAAGTTGACTTGAAGCATAGCAATGACTTTCCTGTTCTGCATAAGAACACATCCAAGCCCAATTCTCGAAGCATCACAATAAACCACAAAACCATCGGATCCTTCTGGTAGAGTCAATATCGAAACCGAAGTAAGTCGATCTTTCAACTCTTGAAAACTCTTCTCACATCTCTCAGACCATACAAATTTAACCTTGTTTTGAGTCAAAGACGTCAATGGAGAAGCAATAGATGAAAACCCTTCAACAAACCTCCTATAATAACCGGCTAAGCCCAAGAAACTACTGATATCCGAAGGTGATAAAGGTCTGGGCCGATTCTTAACCGCTTCCGTCTTCTTAGGATCTACTTCAATGTCCTTACCGGAAACAATGTGACCAAGAAAAGCCAGGGACCTTAACCAAAACTCACATTTGCTAAACTTCGCAAAGAGTTGTTAGTCCTTGAGGACTTGCAACACAATCCTCAAATGATTAACATGTTCACCCTCATTCTTTGAGTAGATCATTTCGTCAATAAACACAATCACAAACATGTCAAGGTATTGCTTAAACACTCTATTCATCAAGTCCATAAATGCGGCCGGAGCATTTGTCAACTCAAACGACATTACCAAGAACTCGTAGTAACCATACCTAGTTCGGAAAGCCATTTTTGGAATATCATCTTCTTTCACCCTTAATTGGTGATAGCCTGAACAAAGGTCAATCTTAGATAAATAAATAGCCCCTTGAAGTTGATCAAACAAGTCATCTATCCTTGGTAGAGGATACTTATTCTTAATGGTAACCTTGTTCAATTGGCGATAGTCGATACACATACGGAGTGAGCCATCCTTCTTCCTTACAAACAAGACCGAAGAACCCCATGGAGAAATACTTGGCCAGATTAAACCCTTATCCAACAATTCAACTTCTCTTTTAGTTCCTTAAGTATTGCCGAAGCCATTCTATAAGGAGGAATAGAAATAGGTTGCATATCTGGGAGAAGGTCAATAGCGAAGTCTATTTCCCTTTCGGGAGGAATACTGGGCAAGTCATCGGGAAACACTTCCGGACACTCATTAACAACGGGGACTGACTCAAGAGTAGGGGTCTCGGAATCTATTTCCCTCACCCTACCAAGATGGTAAATGCACCCCTTAGAGATCATCTTTCTAGCCTTTAGATAAGAAACAAATTGACCTCGAAACATAGAATTTACCCCCTTCCACTCTAGGATAGGCTCATTTTGGAATTGAAATTTGACCCTTCGGGTCCTACAATCAATCGAGGAATAACAAGCATGCAACCAATCCATCCCAAGAATAACTTCAAAATCTAGCATATCAAGCTCTACAAGATCAACATGAGTGACTCTATGGGATAAGGAGACGGGACAGTCTCTATAAACGCTCTTAGCCATCAAAGATTCTCCAATCGGAGTAGAGACATGAAAAGGATCTAAGAACACATTCAGAACAACATCAAACCTCATAGCCACATATGGCGTCACAAAAGACAAAGTAGCACCGAGATCAAGGAAAGCATAAACATCAAAATGGAAAACTCTTAACATTCCGGTAACCACATCAGGAGAGCTCTCTTGCTCATGACGAGCCTGAAGTGCATAAAATTAGTTTTGCTTCTGATTCCCACTAGAACTCGATGGATTTTTGGATTGAATGCATCGACGGTTATCCTCTTCATTCTTAGCCGCTAAGGGGAAATTCCTTATCTTGTGATCCGTCTTACCACAGCCAAAGCATGCATTAGAACTGGCTAGACATTTGCTCTCATGCTTTCTCCCACACTTAGGACAAGTAGACAATGAAGAACCACCCCTATCATTGTTGGACTTAGGAGGAACATTGGATGAGCCTTGGCCAGAGAACCTTTGTCGAAATCTAGGACGACCAAGTCCATCGGACCTTGCATGCAAAAAGTTACCATCTCCGGTCCTAGCCCTCTTGGTCTCCCTAGATCTTTCCTTAAGCTTTTCTTCTTCAATTTGTTCGGCATAAACCATGAGGCGAGAAATATCCATGTCATGAACAAGCATGGCGGTGCGGCACTCTTTCACCAACATATCAGACATTCCCGACACAAATTTTCTGATTCTTGCCCTTGGGTCGGCAACTATGGATGGAGCATATCTAGTCAATTGTGTGAACTTCAATGCATATTCTTTCGCACTCATATTTTCTTGTCGAAGGTTGATAAACTCAAGCACCTTGGCCTCTCTCTTCTCAAGAGGGAAGAACCTATCAAGGAAAGCAACCTTGAATTTCTCCCAATCAAGAGGACCCTCATTAACCGCCCTCTCACTCCTCCATTGATTGAACCAATTTTGGGCAACACCCTTGAGTTGATAAGCGGCCAACTCCTCCTTTTCCTCAGGCGTCACTACCATGATCATCAACACCTTGTACACTTCATCGATGAACTCTTGAGGATCTTCCTCAACGTTAGAGCCATGAAATTCTGGAGGATTCATTCTAGTAAAGTCCCTCACTCTTACGCAGTTGTACCCACATTTGGGTTCACGGGAGCCACCACCTCTCTATTGGCTTGGGCCATCACGGCTTGAATCAACACATGGAAATCAGCCCTAAACTCCGCATTAGTCACTTGTTCCGCCAAAGGGTCGGTCGGAACTTGAGGATCTTGAGGAGGAGCTTCTTGTTCCACATTCTCTCCCATGTTTCTTCTAGCGTAAGCTCTTCAGGTTGCCATATCCTAAAACGCGTAGGATAGGGATTATGAGAGAGATATATAGAGTTAAACTCTATAGCACGACTTAAGAGTAATGAAAGAAGTGAAATTTCTTAAACGTCTTGTAGCCTCTCATTCATAAATGTGGCGCGCTTCACACTCATGAACAAGTCTCTACTTGACGCGGCTTATGAGACATCCTAGGATCTTTGTAAAACCTTGCGCATGGTTCATTCTTTTGGTTTCATGTGTCATAGTTGATTTCCATGATTCCTTGATTATGTATGTTCATGAAGAGTCTTATATGATTTTGCGCATTTGAGTATGAGTTGCATAAAGTCTTCATGGTATGATCTGTTGATCATGTTTTCGCTTGGAGTTGATGTTTCCTCCTCGGATATGTGCATTTATGTGATTGCAAGCTAGGTTGGATTGTTAGTCCGTGTCTATTACCCTTCTCAACACGACTTGATTCTCATTCAAGGACAAATGTTCCCAATGGGGGGATATTGTAACAACCCAAGCTTCCAAGGGATTTTAAAATGCAGAACTCACCTGAAGACAGTGACCTACGGAGGCCACCTAGCTAGAGTAGGATCGGAAGGAAAGAGATGAGGATATCGGGACATCATATCGGCCTCGGCCTCCCAAGTAGCACCCTCAACTAATTGATTCATCCGAAGAACTTTCACGGAAGCAACTTCCTTATTCCTTAACTTTTGGACTAGCTGGGCTAAAATCTCAACCGGAACCTCTTCATAAGAAAGACTATTCTTTATGCCAAGATTCTCCAATTGCACTATACAGGTCGGATCACCAACACACTTCTTCAATAATGAGACATGGAAAATCGGATGCACAGATGCCAAATCATTAGGCAAGTCAACCTCATAAGCAACCTTACCAACACGTCTAAAAATCTGATATGGGCCTACATAACAGGGACTAAGCTTCCCTTTTTTCCCAAATCTAATTACACCCTTCATAGGTGAGATTTTCAAGTAAACCCAATCCTCCACATCGAATTATAATTCTCTTTTTCTAACATCAGCATAGGACTTTTGTCTACTTTGAGTCGTTTTCAACCTCTCCCTAATAAGTCAAACTTTCTCCATAGCCTCATGCACTAACTCAGGGCCTATCAAAGCAACTTCACCAACTTCAAACCAACCTATAGGATATCAACACCTCCTACCATAGAGAGCCTCAAATTGAGCCATACCAATACTAGAATGGTAGCTATTATTATAAGAAAACTCAATCAAAGGCAAGTGATCATCCCAAGTACCCTTGAAATTAATTGCACAAGCTCTCAACATATCTTCCAAGGTTTGAATAGTATGCTCCGCTTGCCCATCGGTTTGGGGATGAAAGGCCGTACTAAGCTTAACACGAGTACCAAGACCTTTTTGGAACGACTTCCAAAATTGAGAAGTAAATTGTGCACCACGATCACAGATAATGGATAAAGGCACTCCATGCAGCCTAACCATCTCCCTCAAATACAACTTAGCATAATCCTCCGCCGAATAAGAAGTCTTGACGGGAATGAAATGGGCTGACTTGGTCATTCTATCCACAACAACCTAAATCGAATCATAGTGTCACCTCGTGCAAGGTAAACCCACAATAAAATTCATATTCACATCCTCCCACTTCCAAGTAGGAATACTAATATCTTGGGTCAAACCTCCCGGCCTTTGAAGCTCAACTTTCACTTGTTGGCAATTAGGACACTTAGCCACAAATTCCACAATATATTTCTTCATTCCGTTCCACCAATAAATTTCCCACAAATCACGGTACATTTTGGTAGCTCCTGGGTGGATGGAATACTGAGAACTATGGACTTCCGATAAAATTTGCTCTCTTAAGCTCTCTACATTGGGAAGACACAAACGACCTTGATATCGAAGCACACCATCTTCCCTTGGGAGAAAACCTCTATGGACTTCTTGAGTACTACTTCCTTTAGTTCAACCAAGTTAGGATCAAGACCTTTCTTAGCTTTCACATCATGCACAAAAGAGGATTCAGAACCCTTGTGAACCGTAACACCACCTTTAGTAGAATCAACCAATCTAACGCCCAATCGAGCCAATCTATGGACATCGTGAACCAACTCTTTCTTACCATCCTCAACATGAGCAACACTACCCATAGATAATCGACTAAGAGCATCCGCCACAACGTTAGCCTTACCGGGGTGTTAGAGAACACTCATATCATAGTCTTTTAACATATCGAGCCACCTTCTTTGGCGGAGATTCAAATCTTTCTGTTAAAATGCATATTGCAAACTCTTATGGTCGGTGAAGACATCTACATGTACCCCGTACAAATAATGTCGCCATATTTTCAAAGCAAACACAACTGCCGCTAATTCCAAGTCATGAGTAGGATAGTTCTTTTCGTGCACCTTAAGTTGTCTTGAAGCATAAACAATGACTTTCCCATTTTGCATAAGAACACATCCTAGACCAATTCTCGAGGCATCACAATAAACCACAAAACCATCGGATCCTTCCAGTAGAGTCAATACCAGAGCCAAAGTAAGTCGATCCTTCAACTCTTGAAAACTCTTCTCACATGCCTCGGACCACACAAATTTAACCTTCTTTTGAGTCAAAGCCGTCAACAGAGAAGCGATGGATGAAAACCCTTCAACAAACCTCCTATAATAACTTACTAAGCCCAACAAACTACGGATATCCGAAGGTGATAAAGGTCTGGGCCAATTCTTAACCACTTCCGTCTTCTTAGGATCTACCTCAATGCCCTTACCAGAAACAATGTGACCAAGAAAAGCCATGGACCTTAACCAAAACTCACATTTACTAAACTTCGCAAAGAGTTGTTGGTCCTTGAGGACTTGCAACACAATCCTCAAATGATTAATATGTTCGCCCTCATTCTTTGAGTAGATCAAAATGTCGTCAATAAACACAATCACCAACATGTCAACGTATTGCTTAAACACTCTATTCATCAAGTCCATAAATACGGCCGGAGCATATGTCAACCCAAACGACATTATCAAGAACTCGTAGTGACCATACCTAGTCTAGAAAGTTGTTTTTAGAATATCACCTTCTTTCACCTATAATTGGTGATAGCCCGAACGAAGGTCGATCTTAGAGAAATAACTAGCCCCTTGAAGTAGATCAAACAAGTCATCTATCCTTGGTAGAGGATACTTATTCTTAATGGTAACCTTGTTCAATTGGCGATAGTCGATACACATGCGGAGTGAACCATCTTTCTTCCTTACAAACAAGACCGGAGCACCCCATGGAGAAATACTTGGCCGGATGAAACCCTTATCCAACAAGTCTTTCAACTGCTCTTTCAGTTCCTTAAGTTCCGGCGGAGACATTCTATAAGGAGAAATAGAAATAGGTTGCGTATTTGGGAGAAGGTCAATACCGAAGTCTATTTCCCTTTCGGGAGGAATACCGGGCAAGTCATCGAGAAACACTTCCGAAAACTCATTAACAACGGGGACCGACTCAAGAGTAGGGGTCTCGGAATCCATATACCTCACCTTAACAAGATGGTAAATGCAACCCTTTGAGATCATCTTTCTAGCTTTTAGATAAGAAACAAATTGACCTCGAAACATAGAATTTCCTCCCTTCCACTCTAGGATAGGCTCATTCGGAAACTGAAACTTGACCATTCGGGTCCTACAATCAATAGAGGCATAACAAGCATGCAACCAATCCATCCCAAGAATAACATCAAAATCTAACATATCAAGCTCAACAAGATCAACAAGAGTGACTCTATGGGATAAGGAGACGGGACAATCAAAGTGGAAACGCGAAAAGGATCTAGAAATACATTCGGAACAACATCAAACCTCATAGCCACATATGGCGTCACAAAAGACAAGGTAGCACCGGGATCAAGCAAAGCATAAACATCAAATTGGAAAACTCTTAACATACCGGTAACCACATTAGGAGAGCTCTCTTGCTCATGACGAGCCTGAAGTGCATAAATCGGTTTTACTTCTGAGCATTCGAACTCAATCCTCTAGGTGGAGCTTGCTTATTATGTCTTCCCTTGGCCGTACGAGATGGACAATCCCTCATCTTGTGACCACTCTTTCCACAATTATAACAACCATCCGTACCGGCTAGACATCTATCCTCATACTTTTTCCCACACTTGGCACAAGGTGCCAATAAAGAACCATCATTATACCTTCCTTGAGACTTGGGGTTAGACACCCTATCATTGTTGAACTTCGAAGGAGCATTGGATAAGCCTTGGCCGGAGAACCTTTGCCGAAATCTAGGATGACCATGTCCATCAGGCCTTGCATGGGAAGAGTTACCATGTCCTGTCCTAGCCCTCTTGGTCTCCCTAGACCTTTCCTTAAGCTTTTCTTTTTCAATTTGATCGGTATAAACCATGAGACGAGAAATATCCATGTCATGCACAAGCATGGCGGTGCGGCACTCTTTCACCAACATATCGGACACTCACGACACAAATTTGCTCATTCTTGCCCTTGCGTCGACAACTATGGACAGAGCATATCTAGCCAATTGTGTGAACTTCAATGCATACTCTTTCACACTCATATTTCCTTGTCGAAGGTTGATAAACTCAAGCACCTTAGCCTCTCTCTTCTCAAGAGGGAAGAACCTATCAAGGAAAGCAACCTTGAATTTCTCCCAATCAAGAGGACCTCATTAACCGCCCTATCACTCTTCCATTGATTGAACCAAATTTGGGCAACACCCTTGAGTTGATAAGCGGCCAACTCCGCCTTTTCTTCCGGCATCACACCCATGATCATCAACACCTTGTACACTTCATCAATGAATTCTTGAGGATCTTCCACAACCTTAGAGCCATGGAATTTCGAAGGATTCATCCTCGTAAAGTCCCTCACTCTTGATGCCGCCGTACCCACATTTGGGTTCACGGGAACCATCACCTCTCTATTGGCTTGAGTCGTCAAGGCTTTAGCCAACACTTGGAAAGCAGCCCTAAACTACGCATTAGTCACTTGTTCTGCCAAAAGGGTCGGTCAGAGCTTGAGGAGCTTCATGTTCCACATTCTCTCCCATGTTTCTTCTAGCGTAAGCTCTTCGGGTCGCCATATCTTGAAACGCGTAGGATAGGGATTAGGAGAGAGATATATAGAGTTAAACTCTATGGCACGACTTAAGAGTATTGAAGGAAGCAGAATTTCTTAAATGTCTTATAGCCTCTCATTCATAAATGTGGTGCGTTTCACACTCATGAACAAGACTCGACTTGACGTGGTTTATGAGACATCCTAGGATCTTTCTAAAACCTTGCGCTCTGAATACCAAGTTTGTCACGACCCTGGGTAGCCCCTAGATGTAACACAACGTACAAGACCCCGAGAGGCCTCATACAAGCCCTTAGCATACATAACATACAAGATAATAGAGAAATAAGAGTTCAAAGAGCATTTTATATCAAAGCTTTACTCAAAACAGCGGAAGTCTACAACTCATGTCTCAAAGCCTATCTATCATTGAAAGTAAAGTCGGGATGTAACCCAATGCAATCCAAAACTGAAAAAAAAATGACATGAAAATAAGAACAACTAGGCTATGTCCTCGGATGGATGAGGACTCACCAAGTCTTCTATCAACTCTAAGTCAGAGCGCTAGCCACGAGTGAAATGTGAATCGCCACGTCCTACACCAAAAAAGTTAATGTAGGCAAGAGCACGCGTTAGCACAAATAAGTACTAAGTATGATAGCAATGCACATAAACACATAAATCATGCTAGAGAGAGACATAATCATGACATGCGATAACCAAGCTAAAAACATAATAAACATGAGAAACAGAAACATAAAGCATATATCAAGGCCAAAGCAAGCTAAATCATCTTTCCTTCGTTTCTTTATTTCATCATGAAAACACTTGTTGATTAACTTGTGGGGAAAAGCCTTAACCGACATATAAGACCATGTGAGTTATCAACACGGAATCTGGTGTCTACCCCACACCAAAAAATGGTGTCCTACTTGCAAAGGTAAGCCAATGAACTTCTTAGCTTATGTGGATCCACTAGCTAATGTCTACTTAAAGACAACATCTTATGGTGGCAACATAGTTTATGGGATAGAGATTGCTTTAGGAGATTCGGCCTCAACAAACGGGAGAGCTCCATCTAGAAAACCCAGCCTCTACTAACGGGAGAGCTTTCACTAGAAGACCAGGCCTCTACTAACGGGAGGGCTTCCATCTCAATATCCACTCGGTGCTAAGCATAATTCCCACGAATTAGTCATTAATATATTTATATCATTAAACATGAAAAGGTACAACTAGGGTTACCAATTCAAGCTAAAAATCATGCTTATAGATATTCATCTTTCATGGACCTTGTCCAAGCTTACATCATTAGAATAGGTCCTAAGAACATGGGTAATCACCTCTTTTTCCTTCTTTTATCATAGTGGGAGAATTACATGAGAAAACTTTTCACTACTCAACCATAGCATCATCATATCATAACTTTGGTACTTAACTCTCAAAGCATCCTTAATTCATCATGCTCATATTTCATAGTTCATATGGGTTCATGCAAGTTCAACTCATATCATACAATTCAATGCAAGCTCATACTTCGAAAGCCATAATTAAGACAATTTATCCATACTTGAAGGAACTCACATAATAGAGGAAAATCATGCTTTTGACTTGATCATGCTAAATTCATTAGATTATCCTCAATTCATTCATAATTCATGCTTGATTTCATAGAAAATTCATAAACTTCATCAAATCATAACTCAACCCAACAATCAAAGCATAGATTATCAAATTGGGGAGAATTAGCTTGGGATCATGGGGGTTCAAGCAATCTTTACATCAAATCATGTAATTCACGCTAATTCGTGCACTAAGTTACTTTATCACGCTAAATCATGCACTAAGAATCATAAAATCAATAGTTGGAATCATAATTGAAGAACCCACAATGATTGATCACAAATCCTAATTCAATTGGGTTAGAGTAAACCTTTAAAAATCATGAAAAAGAGGAAGGGCCCATTGGAGGAAAAGACTCCTAATGGTGAACACTATCATACCTCAAAGTAATCCACAATAATTGGAGAAGCTTGAAGGTCTTCAATGGAGGATTCAAGCTTCTTTTTCTTCCTTGAGAGTTGAGAGAGTTTCTTCTTAGAGAGAGAAATATTTGAGAGAGGAGAGTTTTGGAATGAATGAGAAAGAGAGAAATTAGGCTTAGAATGTATTTATAGGTCTAAGATTAAGGGTATAACCGACTTAGCTTAATAGGTAAACAATTAGGCAAAAGACCAAAAAGCCCTTAATTAAAAATTGTCGAGGCCAATCGACGAACAGGATCTACGGTATTTACATCCATTGATGGACCGTCCTGTTGAACCGTCAAAATATTCAGAGAGTTGGTATCTGGGGACCGTGTAACGACGGTCTCGATTTACAATTGGTAGGTCCATCTACGGACCGTACACCACAACTGCAGATCACTGCCTGAGTTTAAGGAGTTGGCTAAGTCATGGGTCATCTACGGTTACTTTCTACGGACCGTCGTTTGACTCACGAACCATTCTGCTACCTGTAGGTCAAAGTTCAGAAACTTGGAAATCCTGAAATTTAACAGTGCCATTGACAGTTCTCACCTACGTCCTATCAATCCATCTACGGCCCTTAGGTGTCCTCCGTAGGTCACTGTCTTCAGGTGAGTTCTGCATTTTAAAACCTCTTGGAAGCTTGAGGTGTTACACTCGCGGCCTGATGCTGCAGCACCACCTCCACCTCAGGGTCGACCTCTACTGCGCGTGCGAGCCATCCTGCAACAGAGTGAAACAAGTGAGATTTCATGAAACCAATTAGATAATGACGCACGAACAGGAATTAAAAATAAGAAAACCTCCTACGGACACCCTATAGCCTCCTGAAGATAAGTCGTAGAAGTCTCCGTGCCGATTCGTGGGACTTTACTAGATTCTAGCTCTGTACAAGTGAGGCCAATGAACCTGGGGCTCTGATACCAACTTGTCACGACCCGAGCTGTTGACTCATGACGGTGCCTACCAACCCCCTTGTAGGCCAGCCAGAACCCTATCCCGGAACTTAACAGTATTGGGACTAATGGTGGAAACTAACCTCAACTAAGCAGAAACATAGAAAGAGAACACACAAGAGAAGGCGGAAACAAAACCAAAACCATATATATATACAAGACACCTCCCAGAACCTAGAAGTCACAAGTAAGAACTACTAACAAGAGTACAAGTCCCAAAAGTGGACCACAGAAACAAGCTGTCTCAAAAGCAAAAGACAAGTAAAAATATAAATACAGTAGGAGACAGGAAACAACAGGTACCCAGTATGCATCATAGGCCGACTAAGCAAGAAAGGTAAAAACAAGCAGACAAGATAGAATCAAACACAACAAGGGTCAATAGAATAAGAATATAATAGACGTAAAGTAAGTCTAGGAATATCAGAACTATACCCAGCTGAGGCACACTCAAGCACGGATAATCAAGAACCCAAACGAACCCCCATAAGCCCGATGAGTACACAGAGAAACTACAACTATGGAAATCAAGGGAACCCATCTCCAAGAGCCTTAACACCCATGGGCCTCGAACACAATAAAGATAGAACCAGGGCCTCAACCCAAACCATATGGGCCTCAAACCCCATAAAGATAGAACATGGGCCTCGAACCCAAACCATCGGTCTTAAGCTAGAAATAACAAACCCTAACCATGTGACGTCAGCCTCGGACCGGAGATTACACCCCTACTCAACAGTCTCGAGCTAGAAATAACAGACTCTAATCGTGTAATGTCAGCCTCAAACTGGAGATAACACCCCTATTCAACAGTCTCAAGCTGGAAATAATGGACTCTAACCGTGTAATGTTAGCCTCGGACCGGAGATAACACCCCTACTCAACAGTCTCAACCTAGAAATAATGGACTCTAATCGTGTAACGTCAGTCTCGAACTAGATCTAGTAACCCTCGCTCAACAGTCTCAAGCTGGAAATAACGGACTCTAACCGTGTAACGTCAGGTTCTGACTGGAGCTAGCTGCCTCGGACCGAACAAAGCCACCACCAACCAACTCAATATGAGGCTAGACACAGTGGGATGCCGCCCCTACAAGAATATCCACAGAAGGCTCCCAGCCTAGCACAACCCATCCTTCAATCGGCGCAAAAGCAAACTCCCGGCAACACACAGAATTGCAGAGATAGGAAGAGAAAGGATAGAAGATTGGAAAAGCCACGAGCTGGCCTAAACTAAGTCCCATACTATTAGACCCAAGTCTACTATGCCAGTCTACAAGGATCTAGTCTATCCGAATCGACGTCGAATACATACTCAAGTTCACTAGGTGTATGGGACTAAGGCAACACTATCCTAACTTATTCTAAGGTCGAAAATCACCGGAATCAACAAAATAGAAGAAAATAACCCGAACCCACACATGCAACAACAGATAACCACCCAACAGATAACCCACAATAAATCATCAACACCCAAGGGTCAACAACAAATACTAAAGCATGATACTAGCCTTGAACAGCCAAAAAGTCAACCCTAAATGAAGAAAATAGGGAAGAAGAAAAGAAATGCTAGCTACCCAACCCAGATTCACACAAGTCGACAAGCAATTACGCATTCAAGCTCAATCTAGAAAGAAAGGAAGTTGTAACCTACTACAAGGCCGATCACGCGCGCTCCAAGTCACTCTGCCGAGCTTTCCTCTTTCGAACGGCCTCAGACTGCTGCCACATTGTAAAAAATAGAGTCAGCGTCAATACGGTCGTTTAGACACTAAATTCATCAAAATCGGAGAAAGACCAATTTTGGAGTCAAAATCGGGAAATATGGGACCTGCTTTGGATTTTCCAGAAATGACTCCATGAAGAGGTCCCAAATCCTCCCCCAAACTTGTATTCAATAATGGAACACCCATCGAGGCTCGGATCAGCTCCAAACAGCCAACAACAAGAAATGCAAAACTTTACAAATAGGCCTAGGATAGAAAATTACGCCTCGAACTCACTGAAATGGAGGAACACCCACCACTCTCCAAGCCAAGACACACACAGCCAACGCAAATCCGAGCACCTTTGACTTCGAATCACCGAAAATGGACAAAATATGAGGGAGATATGAATTTCTAAACATTCCATCCAAATGAGCCTCGACCTCACTTTTCTAAGCACTGCCAGCCATTGAACTCCGCGAACGCGGCCAAGACCCTGCGAACACGGAGGGAAATCAAACACTACTCGGCGAACGCGACCAGGGGCCCGTGAACATGGAGAGAAGGGATTCATACCTCCGTGAACACGGAACCCTATCCACGAACGCGGAGAGGAAGACTCCCTAGGCCTCCAAAACCTCTGCAAATGAGGAGCCCTATCCATGAGCACGAAGAAGGATACCAAAGACCTCTGCGAACTCGGCCTCTAGCCCACGAATCCGGAGTAAAGAGGTGTTGCAGATATCAGCTGCACCAGCTGAGTTTTTGACAATTCCAAAACTATGAGGGGGTGCTCGAAAATCGTTCGGAACCCCGTGCACGCAAACGAGATATGCTACCCCATCAAATTTGATGTTCTGGACTCAATGGCACTGTCAAAATTTCTGTACGAGGTCCTTTCGATGAAAAATAGGTCCCACACTAAATGGGCACTTTTAGCAAAATTCTATTAGGGGCGTCAGAATTTGATCGAAAGTTCTCGAAGGGCCATTCTAGACCAAAATTGGCATTTTGGAACTAACCGAGCTGACGAAATTCTCATCCCAGTGCGTTTACCAAGAATATTGTCCAAAGTCAACTTTAAGCCAAATTTCGAAGGGTAAAGAGCTAACTGGCCCCAAAATCACACCAGAAGCCCCGAGACTCGAGCCAACCATGTTTCTAGCCTAATTTTGCAACTCTAGAGCTGATGGAACCGTCAGAATTCCCATCTGAGGTCATTTACATGAAGTTATGACCAAAATCAACTTTTCAAGGTTCAAGAGCTCCAAAACAGGAACACAGGCATAAAAACCAAACGAACGACTAGGCAACCAAACCTACAGTGCCAGCAAGTCAGAAATGACTTGGGGTCACTACAGGAATGCTCTAAATGACAAAAAAGAGGCACAAACACACAAATGACTTGAAGGGTCATTACAACGATGCGTAATGATAAATGTCTAGCTGGTTCTAATGCATTTTTGGTTGTGGAAATATAGATTATGAGATAAGAGATTTTCCCTCGATTTCTAAGAATGAAGGAGATAATCATCGACGGGCTTAACCTTAACCTTCGTCAGGTTCTAGTGTAAGTCAAAAACAAAACAAGGTTTATGCTCTTCAAGCTCGTCATGATCATGAGGGTTCTCTTAATGTGGTACCGGTATGTTGAAAGGCTCTCATCAAGATCTTTATGATTTGCTTGACCCAGTGCTACTTTGTCTTTTGTGACGCCATATATGACTATGAGATTTGATGTTTCTTCAGATGTGTTATTAGATACTTTTTTTGTCTCTACTCCTATTGGTGAATCTATTGTGGTTAAAAGAGTCTATAGAAATTATTCCATCTCCTTATCCCATACAGTCACTCATGTTGATCTTGTAGAGCTTCATATGTTAGATGTCAATGTTATTCTTGGTATGGATTGGATCCATTCTTGTTATGCTTCTGTTGATTATAGAACTCGAGTGGTTAAGTTTCAGTTTCCAAATGCCATTCTAGAGTTGAAATGGGGAAATTCTATGCCTAAGGGGTCAGTTATTTTCTTGTCTTAAAGCTAGAAAGATGATTTCTAAGGTTTACATGTATCATCTTGTTCGGATTAGGGATATAGATTCTGAAACTCCTATTTTTGAGTCTGTCCCCATTTTAAATGAGTTTCCAAAACTGTTCCCAGATGATCTACTCGGTATTCCTCCCTAAAGGGAAAGGGACTTAGGTATTGACCTTCACCGAGACACGCAACCTATCTCCATTCCTCATTATCGTATAGCTCGGGTAGAACTTAAGGAATTAAAGGAAAAATTGAAAGATTTATTGGATAAGGGCTTCATCTAACTGAGTATCTCTTCGTGGGGTGATCCTGTTTTAATTTTTCGTAAGAAGGATGGTTCACTTCACATGTGTATTAATTATCGGCAGTTGAACAAGGTCACCATTAAGAATAAGTATCCTCTTCCGAGGATAGATTATTTGTTTCATCAACTCCAAGGAGCAAGTTACTTGTGTAAAATTGTCCTCCGGTCAGGTTATCACCAATTGAGGGTGAAGGAAGATGACATCCCGAAGATGGCTTTTCAAATTCGGGATGGTCATTATGAGTTTTTGGTAATGTTGTTTGGTTTGACCAATGCTCCGGCTGCATTCATGGACTTGAGGAATAGAGTGTTTAGAAAATATCTTGATATGTTAGTGATTGTGTTTATTGATGACATCTTGATTTACTCATAGAGTGAGGCTGAGCACACCAATCATTTGAGGATCGTGTTGTAAGATCTCAAGGACCGACAACTTTTTTAAAATTTTAGTAAATGAAAGTTTAGGCTAAGATCTGTGGCTTTTCTTTGTCACATTTTTCTGGTAAGAGTATTGAGGTATATCCTAAGTAGACAGATGTGGTTAAGACTTGTCCTAGACCTCTATCTCCTTTGGATATTCGAAGTTTCTTGGGTTTGGCTGGATATTATAGAAGGTTTGTGTAAGGGTTTTCTTCGATTGCCTCTCTATTGATTGCATTGATTCAAAAAAAAGTTAAATTCTTATGGTCGGAAGCGTGTGAGAAGAGTTTTCAAGAATTGAAAGATAGACTTACCTCCGCTCCGATCTAACTTTATCGGAAGGATCCAATGGGTTTGTTGTCTATTGTCATGCTTTGAGAATTGGATTTGGGTGTGTTCTTATGCAAAATGGGGAAGTTATTTCTTATACTTCAAGTCAACTTAAGATTTATGAAAATAACTATCCTACCCATAATTTTGAGCTAGCGATGGTTGTTTTGTCTTAAGGATTTGGAGGCATTATTTGTATGGTGTTCATGTTGATGTCTTTACCGACTACAAGAGTTTGCAATATCTTTTCAAGGAAAAGGATCTGAATCTATGGCAATGTAGATGGCTAGAACTCTTGAAAGACTATGGCATAAGTGTCCTTTTCACCGGGATAAAGCTAATGTGGTGATCGATAACTTAAGTTGATTGTCCATGAATAGTGTTGCACATGTTGAGGATTGTAAGAAAGAATATGGTCATGATATTCATAGAATGGCTCTCCTAGGTGTTCAGTTGGTTGGTTCAAGTGAGGTTGGTGTCGTTGTCCATAATGGTTCAGAATCGTCTTATCTATCGGATGTGAAATCCAACAAGGTCTTGATCTGATTTTTGTTGAGTTGAAGGAAGCGATGCTTAAAAAGTTAGTCGAGGCTTTCTCCCAAGGGAGAGATGGTGTGCTTCAACATCAAGTTTATTTATGTGTTCCCAATGTTGATGACCTGAGAGAAAAGATTTTATTGGAAAACTATAGTTCTTGGTATTCCATTCACCCGGGAGCCACCAAGATTTGTGGGAGGTCTATTGTTCGAAGGGGATGAAGAATGATAGTGCATAATTTGTGGTTAAATGCTAGAATTGTCAACAAGTTTGTCACGACCAAGGGTCGCCCCTAGATGTAACACGGCGTACAATACCCCGAGAGGCCTCATACAAGCCTTTAGCATACATAACATAAAAAATAATAGAGAAATAAGAGTTCAAAAGAGTATTTTATATCAAAGCTTTACTCAAAATAGCGGAAGTCTACAACTCATGTCTCAAAGCCTTCTAATATCATAGAATACGAACAAAAGTGATAGGGACGCAGCCCAATACAATATCAAACTTATGAAAGACATCAAAGTAAACTCCAACAAGTCTATGTCCTTGGATGGATGAGAGCTCACCAAGTCTTCTTCTGTGCTCTAAGTCTAGCCACGAGTAGGAGAACTGCCACGTCCTACACCAAAGAAGCTGATGCATGCAAGAGTATGTGTTAGCACAATAAAGTACTAAGGATGACAGCAATGCATATAAACTCATAAATATGCTAGAAACTGAGATATAAACATGACATGCAATTGGCCAAGCTAAACATGATAAGGCATATAAGCAAATAGCATAAGGCATAAACCATGGCCAAAGCGAGCTAAATCATCTTTCTTTTAATCTTCTTTTCTTTACTTTACTTTTAGTAACCCATGCGCCATTGTGCAAGCTGAAGTGTGGGAAAAGCCTCAAATCGATCTGTAGACCATGGAATCCGGTGTCTGCCCTACACAGAAATAGGGCCATTCTTCTTGCCAAAGTAGAATCCAGAACCATAGCCTACGTGGATCCACTAACTAAGCTGATATGGGCCTGTTAAGACCACCTATGGGGGCACATAGGTATAGAACACATGGGGACTTGTCACCCGTCCACTCGGGTCTATGCATAATTTCCACTATACAATCATAAATATTGATATCCATGGAAAGGCACAATTGGGGTTGCAAATCCAAGCTAATCATGACTTCACATACCATGAACTAGTCCAAGCTTACTTCATTGGGTGTTTATTCTTTCATGGACTTGTCCAAGCTTATACCCCTAGAATAGCTTCTTTAAGCTCTTGATTCAACTTTACTTAAGCAAACCTTTTAACAAGTAATGAATCCTTTGCATGGGAGAAAACCTTTCACAAGCTTAGGTTGAGCATTATATGAGAAAACCCTTTCAATACTCAACATCAACATATCATAGATATCATATAAAACATGCTTGATTCTATAAACCTCTTTCTTCATGATTCTATCATGCTTTTTCTTCATAGCTAATGGGTTCATATTGCCTTTATTTTAATCCATGCAATTCAGTGCAAGCTGGCTCTTAAAAGTCATAATCAAGGCAATTTAGTCATACTTGAAGCAACCCACATAAAACAGGAAAATCATGCTTTTTACTTGAACATGCTAAATTCATGCACTTAACCCCAATCCATGCTCAATTTCGTAGATGAACCCTCAATTTCATCAATTCTTATCTCAACCCAACAATCAAGGCATAGACTATCAAATTGGGGAGAATTTACTTGGGATTATGGGGGTTCATGCAATAATCACAATTAGACATGTAATTCACACTAGATTGTGCAGTAAATTACTTTACCCATGATAGATCGTGCACTAAAAAGCATTAAATCAGTAATTGAACTCATACTAGAAGAACCCAAACAATTGATCAAACCCTTGCTTACTTAAAGGGAATTGAACCTTGAAACTAATGAATAAAAGGAAGGGCCTAATGGAGTAAGCAACTCCATTGGTCAATACCATCATACCTTAGAAAAGTCCACTAGAAATTGGAGTAGATTGGGTGACCTTCAATGGAGGACTTAGCTTCTTCTTATTCCTTGAGCTAGAGAGGATTTCTTTTAGAGAGAGAAATATTTGAGAGGTGAATTTAGGGAATGAGTTAGAATAAAGTGATTTAGGAATAGAAAACTATATATAGGACCTTCATTAAGGGTAAAACCAACTTAGTTAATTAGGGAATTAACCAGGGAAAACACAAAAAAAGCCCTTAATTAAAAACTGTCGGGGCCCATCTATGGTCGGGACCTACGGTCCGTACATCCATTGACGGACCATCCTGTTGAACCGTCAAAAGATTCAGAGAGTTGGTATCGGGGACCCTGCAACGACGATTTAATCTACGATTGGTAGGTCCATCTACGGACCGTACACCACAACCGTAGATCACAGCCTGAGGTTCACGAATTTAACTAAGTCTGGGGGACATCTACGGTTACTTTCTACGGACCGTCAACTGACTCACAATCCATCCCTCTACTCCGTAGATCACACTTCAGAAACTGAGAATTATTGAAATTGACAGAGCCATTGACGGCATCTCACCTATGGCCCATCAACCTGACTACGGCCCGTAAGTGGCCTCCGTAGGTCACTACCTACAGGTAAATTCTGCATTTTCATTCCTTGGAAAGCTGGGGTATTACAATATCTCCCCCTTGGGGACATTCTTCCTCGAAGGAGAACCTGGATATCATAAGAAGGGTGATAGACTCAGACTAACAACCAACCTAACATCAAGCATATAAATGCACATATCTGAGGAGGAAACATCAACTCCAAGCTAAAGCATGCTCAACACTAAATTCATGAAGGCTTTATGCAACTCATACTCAATGCATACATATCATATTAGACTCTTCATGAACATGCATAAAAATCAAGGAATCATGGAAATCAACTATGACACATGATACCAAAAGAATGAACCATGAGGAACTAGGTACCTCAAGATTGAAGAGGATAGGAAGGAAAGAGATGAGGGTAGCGGGACATCATATCGGCCTCGGCCACCCAAGTAGCACCCTCTACTAATTGATTCCTCCATAGAACTTTCACAGAAGCAATTTCTTTATTTCTCAACTTCTGGACTTGTCGATCTAAAATCTCAACTGGAACTTCTTCATAGGAAAGACTATCCTTTATGCCAAGAGTCTCTATTGGCACTATAGAGGTCGGATCACCAACACACTTTTTCAACAATGAGAGGTGGAAAACCGGATGCACCGATGCTAACTCATTAGGCAAATCAAGCTCATAGGCAACCTTACCAACACGTCTCAAAATCTGATATGGGCCTACAAAGCGGTGACTAAGCTTCCCTTTCTTTCCAAATCTCATTACACCCTTCATAGGTGAAATTTTCAAGTAAACCCAATCATCAACATCAAATTCTAATTCTCTTCTTCTAACATCGGCATAAGAATTTTGTCGACTTTGAGCCGTTTTCAGCCTTTCTCTAATAAGACGAACTTTCTCCATAGCCTCATGCACTAACTCGGGGCCTATCAAAGCAACTTCCCCAATTTCAAACCAACCTATGGGAGATCTACACCTCCTACCATAGAGAACCTCAAATGGAAGCCATACCAATACTAGAATGGTAGCTATTATTGTAATAAAACTCGATCAAAGGCAAATGGTCATACCAAGTATCCTTGAACTCAATAACACCAGCTCTCAACATATCTTCTAAAGTCTGAATAGAACGCTCCTCTTGCCCATCGGTTTTGGGATGAAAGGCCGTACTAAGCTTAACATGAGTACCAAGACCCTTTTGGAATGACTTCTAAAATTTAGAAGTAAACTGGGCCCCTCAATCGGAGATAATGGATAAAGGCACTCCATGCAGCCTAACCATCTCCCTTATGTACAACTTAGCATAATCCTCCGCCGAATAAGAAGTTTTGACGGGAATGAAATGGGCTGACTTGGTCATTCTATCAACTACAACCCAAATCGAATCATAGTGTCACCTTGTGCGACGCAAACCTACTACGAAATCCATATTCACATCTTCCCACTTCCAGGTAGGAATCTCTATGTCTTGGGTCAAACTTCCCGGTCTCTGATGCTCAACCTTCACTTGTTGGCAATTAGAACACTTAGCCACAAATTCCACAATGTCTTTCTTCATGCCATTCCACCAATAGATTTCCCGTAAATCACGGTACATCTTGGTAGCTCCCAGGTGGATAGAATATCTAGAACTATGAGCTTCCAAAAAAATTTGCCCTCTCAAATCATCAACGTCGGGAACACATAAGTGACCTTGGTAACGAAGTACACCATCTCCCCCTTGGGAGAAAACCTCTATGGACTTCTTGAGAACCGCTTCTTTTAATTCTACCAAATTAGGATCAAGGTCTTGCTTAGCTTTTACATCATGCATAAAAGAGGACTCGGAACCATTGTGAACGATAACTCCACCCTTAGCGGAATCGATCAACTGAACACCCAATCGGCCTAGACTATGAACATCACAAACCAACTCTTTCTTTCCATCCTCAATATACGCAACACTGCCCATAGACAAACTACTAAGAGCATCCGCTACCACATTAGCCTTGCCGGGGTGATAGAGAACACTCATATCATAATCTTTTAGTGATTCAAGCCATCTTCTTTGGCGGAGATTCAAATCTTTCTACTTAAACACATACTGGACACTCTTATGATTGGTGAAGACATCTACATGTACTCCATACAACTAATGTCATTATATTTTCAAAGCAAACACCACCGCTGCCAACTCTAAGTCATGAGTGGGATAGTTCTTCCCATGCACCTTAGTTGCCTTGAAGCATAGGCAATCACCTTTCCATTTTGCATAAGAACACACCCTAGCCCAATCCTTGAGGAATCACAATACACTACAAAACCATCGATTCCTTCCGGTAGAGTCAATATTAGGGCCAAAGTAAGTCTATCTTTCAATTCTTGAAAACTCCTTTCATAAGCCTCGGACCACATAAACTTGGCTTTCTTTTGAGTCAAAGTCGTCAACGGAGAAGAAATTGAAGAAAACCCCTCAACAAACCTCCTATAATAACCAGCTAAACCCAAGAAGCTACGAATGTCCGAAGGTGATAAAGGTCTAGGCCAATTCTTGACCGCTTCGATCTTCTTAGGATCTACCTCAATACCCTTACCGAAAACAATGTGACCAAGAAAAGGCACGGATCTCAACCAAAATTCACACTTGCTAAACTTTGCAAAGAGTTGTTGATCCTTGAGGACTTGCAACACAACCCTCAAATGACTAGCGTGTTCATCCTCATTCCTTGAGTAGATCAACATATCATCAATAAACACAATCACGAACATGTCAAGGTATTGCTTAAACACCCTATTCATCAAGTCCATGAATGCGGCCAGAGCATTTTTCAACCCAAATGACATAACCAAGAACTCATAGTGACCATACCTTGTTTGGAAAGCCTTTTTCGGAATATCATCTTCCTTCACCCTCAATTGGTGATAACCCGAACGAAGGTCAATCTTAGAAAAGTAACTAGCCCCTTGAAGTTGGTCAAACAAATCATCTATACTTGGCAAAGGATACTTATTCTTGATTGTAACCTTATTCAATTGGCGATAGTCGATGCACATACGGAGTGAACCATCTTTCTTTTTCATGAACAATACCAGAGCACCCCATGGGGAAACACTTGGTCGGATGAAACCCTTATCCAACAAGTCTTTTAGTTGCTCTTTCAACTCTTTAAGTTCCGCCGGAGCCATTCTATAAGGAGGAATAGAGATAGATTGCGTATCTGGGAGAAGGTCAATACCGAAGTCTATTTCCCTTTTGGGAGGAATATCGGGCAAGTCATCGGGAAACACTTCCAAAAACTCACTAGTAACGGGGACCGACTCAAGAGTAGGGGTTTCGGAATCTACATCCCTCACCCTAACTAGATGGTAAAAGCAACCCTTAGAGATCATCTTTCTAGCCTTTAGATGAGAAACAAATTGACCTCGAAACATAGAATTTCCCCCCTTCCACTCTAGGATAGGCTCATTAGGGAACTGAAACTTGACCACTCTGGTCCTACAATCAATAGAGGAATAACAAGCATGCAACCAATCCATCCCAAGAATGACATCAAAATCTAGCATATCTAGCTCTATGAGATCGACAAGAGTAACTTTATGGGATAAGGAAATGGAGCAACCTCTATAAACCCTCTTAGCTAAAATGGACTCTCCTATTGGAGTAGAAACAAGGATAGGATCTAGCAACGTATCCGGTACAATATAAAATCGCATGGCCACATAGGGCGTCACAAAGGACAATGTAGCACCGGGATCTAACAAGGCATAGACATCAAAATGGAAAACTTTCAACGTACCAGTGACCACATCGGGTGAGCTCTCTTGCTCATGACGAGCCTGAAGTGCATAAAATCTTTTTTGCTTAGGAGCACCTGAACCCGAACTGCTTAGGGCAGCTTTCTTACCCTCTCTTCCTTTAGCAAAGAGAGATGGTAAAATCTCTCATCTTGTGACCAGTCTTACCACAAGTATAGCAACCATCCAAACCAGCTAGGCATTTGCCTTCATGCCTCCTCCCACATCTAGTACAACTAGCCAAAGAAGATCCACCACCGTTCCCTCCTTGAGGCTTAAGGTTTGGCACCATATCATTGTTGGATCTTGGAGGAGCCTTGGAAGAACCTTGATTAGAGAACCTTTGGCGAAATCTTGAATGACCACGTCCATCGGATTTTGCATGAGAAAAGTTGCCATCTCTGGTTCTAGCCCGCTTAGTCTCTCTAGATCTCCCTTTAAGCTTTTCTCCTTCAATTTTTTCGGCATAAACCATGAGGCGAGAAATATTCACGTCATGCACAAGCATGGCGGTGCGGCACTCTTTCACCAACATATCGGACACTCCCGACACAATTTACTCATTCTTGCCCTTGGGTCGGCAACTATGGACGAAGCATATCTAGCCAATTGTGTGAACTTCAATGCATATTCTTTTACACTCATACTCCCTTGACGAAGATTAATAAACTCAAGCACCTTGGCCTCTCTCTTCTCAAGAGGGAAGAATCGATCAAGAAAAGCACTCTTAAACCTCTCCCATCCAATGGGACCTTCATCAATAGCCCTTTCACTCTTCCATTGATTGTACCAAGTTTGGGCAACACCTTTAAGTTGATAAGCAGCCAACTCCACATTTTCTTTCAGTGTCACACCCATTATCATCAACACTTTATAAACTTCATCAATAAACTCTTGAGGATCCTCTTCCAACTTAGAGCCATGAAATTCTGGAGGATTCATCCTTGTAAAGTCTCTCACCCTCGACGCCACCGTACCCACACTTAGGTTCACGGGAATCATCACTTCTCTGTTGGCTTGGGCCAAAGCTTGGAAAGTAGCCTTAAATTCTGCAGGGGTCACTTGCTCAGCCAATGGGTTGGCCGGAGCTTGTGGAGCTTGAGGAGGAGCTCCTTTCCCTTCATTCTCTCTTGCATTCCTAGTAGCGTAGGCCTTTCGAGATGCCATATCCTTAAACGCGTAGGATAGGTGATTAGGAGAGAGATATAGAGTTAAACTCTATGGCATGACTCAAGAGTATCAAAAGAAGTGAAGCTTCCCAAACATCTTGTAGCCTCTCATGCATAAGTGTGGCGTGCTTCATACCCATGAACAAGACTCTACTCAATGCGGCTTATGAGACATCCTAGAATCTTTCTAAAACCTTGCACTCTGAATACCAAGTTTGTCACGACCCAGGGAAACCCCTAGATGTAACACGGCATACAAGACCCCGAGAGGACTCATACAAGCCCTTAGCATACATAACATACAAGATAATAGAGAAATAAGAGTTCAAAAGAGCATTTTATATCAAAGCTTTACTCAAAACAGCAGAAGTCTACAACTCATGTCTCAAAGCCTTCTAATATCATATAATACGAATAAAAGTGATAGGGACGCAGCCCAATACAATATCCAACATAAGGAAATATATCAAAGTAAAATCCAACAAGGCTATGTCCTCGGATGGATGAGGGCTCACCAAGTCTTCTTCTACGCTCTAAGTTAATGCTCTAGCCACGAGTAGGAGAACTGCCACGTCCTACACCAAAGAAGTTGAGGCAGGCAAGAGTATGCATTAGCACAATATAGTACTAAGTATGATAGCAATGCATATAAACTCATAAATATGCTAAAAACTGAGATATAAACATGACATGCAATTGGCCAGGCTAAACATGATAAGGCATATAAGCAAATAGCATAAGGCATAAACCATGGCCAAAGCAAGCTAAATCACCTTTCTTTTACTCTTCTTTTCTTTACTTTAATTTTAGTAACCCATGCACTATTGTGCAAGCTGAAGTGTGGGAAAAGCCTCAAACCGATCTATAGACCATGGAATAACTCAACATGGAATTCGGTGTCTACCTTACACCGAAAAAGGGTCATTCTACTTGCCAAGGTAGAATCCTGAACCATAGCCTACGTGGATCCACTAGCTAAGCTTATATGGGCCTGTTAAGATCACCTATGGTGGCACATAGGTATAGTACATATGGGGACTTGTCACCCGTCCACTCAGTTCTATGCACAATTTCCACTATACAATCATAAATATTGATATCCATGGAAAGGCACAACTGGAGTTGCCAATCCAAGCTAAACATGACTTCACATACCATGGACTAGTCCAAGATTACTTCATTGGGTGTTTCTTATTTCATTGACTTGTCCAAGCTTACACCCCTAGAATAGCTTCTTTAAGCTCTTGATTCAATTTTAGTTAAGCAAACCTTTTAACAAGTTATGAATCCTTTATATGTGAGAAAACCTTTCACAAGTTTAGGTTGAGCATTTATGAGAAAACCCTTTCAAGACTCAACATCAACATATCATAGATATCATATAAAACATGTTTGATTCTATAAACCTCTTTCTTCATGATTCTATCATGCTTTTTCTTCATAGCTAATGGGTTCATATTGCCTTTATTTTAATCCATGCAATTCAATGCAAGCTAGATCTTAAAAGTCATAATCAAGGCAATTTAGTCATTCTTGAAGTAACCCACATAAAAGAGGAAAATCATGCTTTTTACTTGAACATGCTAAATTCATGCACTTAACCCCAATTCATGCTCAATTTCATAGATGATCCCTCAATTTCATCAATTCTTATCTCAACCCAACAATCAAGGCATAGATTATCAAATTTGGGAGAATTTACTTAGGATCATGGGGGTTCATGCATTAATCACAATTAGACATGTAATTCACACTAGATCGTGCACTAAATTACTTTACCCACGCTAGATGGTGCACTACAAAGCATTAAATAAGTAATTGAACACATACTAGAAGAACCCATAAAAATTGATCAAACCCTAGCTGACTTGAAGAGAATTGAACCTTGAAATTCATGAAGAAAAGGGAGGGCCCAATGGAGGAAGCAACTCCATTGGTCAATACCATCATACCTTAGCAAAGCCCACTTGAAATTGGAGGAAATTGGGTGACCTTCAATGGAGGACTTAGCTTCTTCTTCTTCCTTGAGCTAGAGAGGATTTCTTTTAGAGAGAGAAATATTTGAGAGGTGAATTTAGGGAATGAATTAGAATAAAGTGATTTAGGTATATAAAACTATATATTGGACCTTCATTAAGGGTAAAACCGACTTAGTTAATTAGGGAATTAACCAGGGAAAAAACCAAAAAGCCCTTAATTAAAAACTGTCGGGGCCAATCTACGATCGGGACCTACGGTCCGTACATCCATTGACGGACCATCCTATTGAACCATCAAAAGATTTAGAGAGTTGGTATCTGGGGACCCTGCAACGATGATTTCAATCTATGGTTGGTAGGTCCATCTATGGACCGTACACCACAACCGTAGATCACAGCCTGAGGTTCAAGAATTTAACCAAGTCTGGGGGACATCTACGGTTACTTTCTACGGACCGTCAACTGACTCACAATCCGTCCTGCTACTCCATAAATCACATTTCAGAAATGGAGAATTACTGAAATTGGCAGAGCCATTGATGGCTCCTCACCTACGGCCCGTCAACCTGACTACGGCCCGTAAGTGGCCTCCGTAGGTCACTGCCTATAGGTAAATTCTGGATTTTCATTCCTTGGAAAGCTGGGATATTACAAAGTTAAAGTTAAGCATCAGAAACTGGGTGGTTTGGCTCAAGACATTAGCATTTGTACATGGAAGTGGGAAGATTTGAATATGGACTTCATTACGAGTTTACCTCGCACTCGTTGATAGTTTGATTCGATTTGGGTTATTATGGACCAAATGATGAAATTTGCTCAGTTTCTTCCCATTAAGATTTTATTCTTATCAGAGGATTATGCCAAGCTTTTTATTAGAGAAATGGTAAGGTTGCATGTAGTGCCTTTGTCCATTATCTTCGATCGAGGCACTCAATTTACGTCTCAATTTTGGAAGTCATTTCAGAAAGGTCTTAGTACTCAAGTAACACTTAGCACAACTTTTCATCATTAGACTCATGGACAAGCCTAGTGGACTATTCATACTTTAGACGATATGTTGAGAGATTGTCTAATTGACTTCAAAGGAAGTTGGGATGATCATTTGCCTTTAATTGAGTTTGCTTATAACAACAGCTACCATTCTAGCATTGGGATGGCACCGTTTAAGGCTCTTTATGGTGGAAGGTGTAGGTCTCATATTGGTTGGTTTAAGGTTGGTAAGGTCTCTTTGATAGCACCTGAGCTAGTGCATGAGGTTATGGAAAAGGTTTGATTTATTCGTGAAAGGTTCAAAATGGCTCAAAGTCGACAAAAGTCTTATTCCTATGTTAGAAGAAGAGAACTAGAATTTGATGTTGATGATTGGGTATACTTTAAAATTTCACCTATGAAGGGTGTCATGAAGTTTGGAAAAAAAGGGAAGCTTAGTCCTAGGTATATGGGCCCATATCAGATTTTGAGGTGCATTGGCAAGGTTGCTTATGAACTTGAGTTGCCTAATGATTTAGCATTGGTACATCTGGTATTCCATGTCTCCTTGTTGAAGAAGTGTGTTGGAGATCCCACATCTATTGTTCCCTTTGAAGGTTTGGGAGTTAAAGAGAATCTTTTTTCTAAAGAAGTTCTTATTGAGATTTTAGATTGGCAAGTTCGAAAGTTGAGAAACAATGAAGTTGGTTTTGTTAACGTTCTTTGGAGGAATTAGTTAGTTGAGGGTGCTACTTGAGAGGCCGAAGTTGATATGATGTCTTGGTATCCTCATGTCTTTCCCTCCGCTCCTACTCTAGCTTAAGATATTAGCCCCTCATGGTTCAATCTTTCGGATTCATGTGTTTTAGTCAACCTCATGTTTCCATAAGTATGTATGTTCATGAAAAATTTTATTTTTGATGTTATGATTTAGCTTGGAGTGATTCTCCATGTTTATGTGCATTTTGATGAAATTGCATTCATGTTGGATTGTTAGTTTCTCTCCTACTCTATTCATTCTATCATGAGTTCCATTCGAGGAGGAATGTTCCCAAGGGGGAGATAATGTAATACCCCAGAAATAGGAATGTCAGAGAGGAAAGAAAAATGAAGAATAGGGATGTCAGCACTAGATACGGTCCCATCTATGGACCGTAAGATGTCCTACGGGCCGTAGAAGGGCAACCATAGAAGTTGGGTTGAGTTTTGGAAAAAATAAGTTTCTGAATTTTGGCCTACGTTTGAACAGGACTAACCGTAGGAGTTATGAAGGATCATAGTAAGGTCTCGTAAGAAGATCCCAGACATAGTAAAATTTTAAAGTCATTGTTGAGTTCTACGGTTGGGGTCTACGGATCGTAGAATGTTCAATGGGACGTAGACAGTTCTCGTCCAAAGTTAGTCCAATTTCTAAGTTTCTGAAATTTTCTACGGTTGACAAGGATGGTCCATAGAAAGTCCTACGGACCGTAGGTCCAAACCGTCGAAAGGGGTCGAAAATTATTTTAAGGGGTTTTTGGGTCTTTTCTGTAGGTGTTTATTAGGAAAACCATGTCATTTTAACCCTTATTTCAAGACCTATATGAGAGAATTATTTTCTAAAACTACCCATTCTAAATCATTCACCTAATTCCTAAATTTCCCTCCAAGATCACCCCCAAAATCCTCTCTAAGGCTAAGGAAGAAGAGGCTATGCTTTCACTTCAAGATTCTCAATTCACCATAGCTTTTGGGCATTCATCACTAAGGTATGTTTATTCACCTATGGAGTCCTTTCCACCATAGGGTTCCTATAATGTTTCAATTTTACAAGTTAGATTCTCAATTCAATGTTAGGGTTTTATTCAATTCATGGGTTCTTTTCAATTATGATTCAATTGATTGTTTTCAATCTTTTTATGCATGAATTGAAGTAATTACATGATTTTAAGTTGAATTCATATTAACCCATGCATGATCAATGTAATGACCCTAAAGGTTATTTTAGTAATTTTTGTGAAATGACCATTTTTTCCCTCCCGAGAGTTGCCCCGAGCCTTGTTTGAAATGTTTCCGTAGTTGGTTTTGTGAAAGTTTGAGTTAAAATGAGATTTTTGAAAAGTTTTGAATTTTAAAGGCTTAAGTTACCAAATTGTGGCTTTTTAGGTCATTCGGAGTTTCGGAACTCGGATGGGAATTCCGTCGATTCCATCAGTTCTGGAATGTGGATTTTGGCGTAGGTGAGTTGACGGGGTCAGTTCTGGGGATGTTTCATGGATTTGAGGTCCTAAGTTGGAAAATTGTGAAATTTTGATCATAGGGTTGACTTTGGTCAACATTCGGAGATCCGATGCTCGGATGTCATTTCCGACAACTCTGTTGGATTTGGGGGATGATTTTAGGCCTAGGGGTAGCCTTGGTTGAATTTTTAGAGGTCACGAGCTCATTTTGAGTTGTTGAGGCTTAAGTTAGTTTTGTTGTGTTTTATCAGGTTCTGAGTCAAGGAGACCTCGAATCGGAATTCTGATGGATCCATTGAGTCCGGAACGTTGAACTTAGTAGGGTTGCATATTTTGTTTGTGTGCACGGGGTTCTGAACGAATCCCGAGGGTCTTTTCAGAGACTTGTGAAATTGTTGTTTTTGCTGCTATCTGGTGCTAGCTATTTTGAACTCTGCGTTTGCAGAGGTTTGTTCCCCGCATTCACGGAGGGCAAGGTTGGTGAACTCCGCATTCGCGGAGTTGAGTCCGCATTCAGGGAGGGTCGGGTTCTGTTCTCTGCATTCACAGAGGGACTCCCGCTTTCGCGGAGTGTTAGTTTTCCCATCGTGATTTGGTCTCCGCATTCGCGGAGGGGGTTTCGCGTTCGCGGAGTATAGTATTATTGGTCTCCGCATTCGTAGAGAGGGTTCTGCATTCGCGGAGTTCTATTTTGTTTGTCTCCGCATTCATGGGCTAAGTTAGCCGCGTTCGCAGAGGTCATTTTTGACCTGAACAGTGTTACGTCGAGAATTTGCCCATTTTCATCATTTTGGAGCTCTTTGGGCAATTTTTGAAGCGATTTTTCATGGGAATCAGTGTGGGTAAGTGATTTTAACCCTTAGCCTTGATTACCCAATGCTTTAAACATGATTTTGAATTGGAATTTGGGATTTTCAAATGTGTTTTTGGTGATTTTGAAAGAACTCCGAAAAATTTGATAAAATGGAAATGGAGGGTTGTTTTGAGCTTCCTTTTCAAATGGTTTTTTCACCATTGAGTTCCTATGGTATTGAGGATGATTTTTATGAAAGTAATCCCAGATTCAAACCCCATTTTCGAAATTGGATTTTTGGGTTATTTTGCCTTTACTTTCCGAATTTCGTGTTTTTGGCATTGATAGACCCGAATTGTGATTGGATTTCTATATTTGAATAGATTGTGTTGCTTTGGATTGCTTACGGAAGGGAAAAGCTCCGATTGTTGATTGATTTTGATTCGATTAAAGCTAGTGAACTCTTAAAACCTTGTAATTCTTTTAGAATTTCGACTTCTTTACTCGATTGCGTTGGGGAGTAATGGGATTGAGCTATTGGGTGAGTTCTTGCATGAATCAATCTAATAATGACCGGCGGGGTTAATAAAATGGCTTGTATGCTAATGTGATAGGACAACGTGTGATTGGGTCATGGACTTGATATCATTGTAAGTTTGATGTATTGCTTTGATGGTCTCGATGTGATTATGAATGTGTTGAATATGTCTTTTGCTCATTGTTGATAATGGGACTAGACTTGAGAACTCTTGTTAGCGATTGACCCTACTTGTGATGAAATGAGTAGAGAAATGGAGACTAGGCAATTTACATCATTGATATGTTGTGGTTATTTGAGATTTTGACTGTTGTTGTTGATATACTGTTGATAGTGTGACGTGATTTGCATTGATATGAATTGCGTTGTGATTGTGAACACTATCATTCTTCTCATTATTTGTGTGAACATGCTTGTGTGCATAGGTTCTGGAAATACCATGATGAGACACTTGATGATATATGCCGATGGGAAATGGTTCCCGCGATGCCGATGGGAAATGGTTCTGGTGGATATGTGGTCCATGTGTGGCCAGTGTTATTTTATGATGATGGGAAATGGTTCCGATGGATATGTGGTCTATGTGTGGACAGTGATGACTTATGCTGATGGGAAATGGTTCCGACAAAAGATGATTTATGCCGATGGAAAATGGTTCCGGCGGATACATGGTCCATGGGTACCATTCTGAGATTAAGGGATTGTGTATTGTAGGACAGACATGCATTATATACATGGCATTGCATCGCATTGTATTGTCTGATCCTTGTTTTTGTGATACTATGTTGTACCATATGATTATGAAACTTCCTTGCTGATACTTAATTGAACTTCTTTGTTGAACTGTTGCTGATCTGTTGTTGACTAGTATCATTTGAACTGTGGACTGGAAATCTGTTAGGTTGGGCTGAGTTTTTCTATAGGTTGTAGTAATTGGAGGTTCAGTTGGAAGTCAGGGTTTCGTGATTCTTTTAGATTTTCTTCGTTTTATTAGTTGATTTGCTGGGTACCGTGTTGTTTGGTACTCACCCTTGGTTCTACACTTGTGTAGGACCCAAGCCAGGACCGTGATCTAGTTTCTCTTCCCTTCTCTGAGGCTCGTTGAGGATACTTGAGAGGTAGTTGTTTGATACAGGTGATCCCTCTCTAGGCCTTTATCTTTTACTTTGATCTATTTAAGATACAAAAATTTTGAGACTTGTATTTTTTCTTCGAATTCTGTAATAGAGGCTTGTATATGTGACAACTAGTCTTGGGTTGGTTTTATAGATGAAGTCTTCTATTTTTAGCTATTTCTTTCGTTATTTTTGTTGTTTTTTTCCGCTTGTTGGATTTTAGGCTGACTTGTCCTGGTGGGATAGGACAAGTGCCATCACACCCGATTTTTGGTCGTGACAATCAATTATTTTTAGACTATGAATATATGATGAATCTCATGAACTACGAAAGATGAATTTATGAAAATATGCACGTTTTTATGAAGTTGATGTAAATGATTTTAGGATGCTTTGAGAGTAAAGTATCAATGTTGTTGTGAAAGGATTTCTAACATGAATGATTCATAAGGTTGAAAGGTTTTCTCACCTAAATTGAATCAACTTTAGGAGTTATTTAAAATGAACTCTAGCTTGGATTGGTTGCTTAATTTGGCCTTTCCATGGATATATATGACTATGATTAATTAATATTCCATGGGATTTTACTTAGCACCGAGTGGACTAGTGGCAATCACCCATGACTCATAAACTATATGCCAACATAGGATGATTGTCTCAGATAGACATTAGCTAGTGGATCCACTTTAGCGCAGATTCATGGTTCTTACCTTGGCAAGTGAGGACATCTCTTTTCGGTGTGGGACATACACTGGATTTCATGTTATAGCTCACATAGTCTATGTCGGTTACATGGTAAATTTCTCACAATAATGAACTAAGGTTATTCTATGAAAGTAGCTCACAAGTGCTTTGAAGATGTCTAGAATGCATTGACTATGATTATGACTTATGTTTTCTATTATTTTATCTTATGATTTAACTTGGTAATTGCACGCCATGAATTGTCCTTTTTAGCATGATTTCATAACTCTTATGCATTGCTATCATACTTAATACATTCCATGTACTAATGCATACTTGTTCCTACTTTGTTACACTAATGTAGGGTCCGACGCTCCTGTCTCACACACTCATGGCTAGTTGAACTTTTGGCATTCAAGGATTGGTGAGTCCTCATGTTCCAAGGACCGAGACACTTTATTGCTTTCTTTATTAAAGTTTTCAGACTTTGTATGTGATGTGTGGGTTATGTCCCAATCACTTCCTTATGATGTAATAGATGGCATGTTGAGATTTTGTTAGACTTAAACTTTTGTCAAACTCTTTTATGATATAAGATTGTTTCTTTGAAATCCATATTTCTATTATCTTGTATGATGTACGCTAAGTGGCTTGTGTAAGGCCTCTCAAGGTTCTATACGCCATGTTATGCCTCGGATATACTTTGGGTTGTGACAAGTCCCATTTCGCGATCCACCAATTATTTCAGCGAAGGGACCTCCAAATCACCTATTTAGCCAACGAAATAAATTAAAAGGTCATTTTTTTATTTTTATTGTCTTCTTACATTCAAGAAGGGTTTTTTGACCTTTTACCCTCAATTAACTTCCCTAAGTACATATTATAACCTAATAGCATTATTATATGTATGGAAACTCTCATAATCCCTAATTCTCCTTCTTTAAAAGATAAAAAAACTCCAAGAAAGGGACTTCTGCAATTTCGCAAGATCTATAGGCTCCAAGTTCAAGATACTCTTCAAGATACCTAAGATTTTCAATCCCTGACTCTTCTTAACACATCATATTCAAAAAGATTTATTAAAGTTTCTCCAAGAATATTGTTCTTCCAGGTATGTAATGCTATTCATAGTGTTTGACTAAGTTCATCCTCGCGCCTTACATCTAAATTCAATTAGTAAAGAGATATGTTTAGGGTTCTACCCAAAGTTCCATAAAATTCTGAATTCAGTTTGTGTTTTTTATTTTTGAGTTCTGATTTTCTTAATTATTGAGACTATGATATTTTATACATTTTGATTTTTGAATTGTTATTCATAATTAAAATATTACATGAACCCTAATTTTTGAAGTTGTTCTTGGAAGTTCTTATATGAATATCCCTATGCATTGATTTTGGATTTTAACGTGAGTTCAAGTGTTATTTAAAAGAATAGTTTGAATGAAGTTTTAAAGAAATGTAGATGATTCCAAATGTATTAAAAGGCTTTGAGGTAAGAGGCCCTTCATTGAAAGAACATCAATGGTTTTTGAATTTCTTTTCATTCAAAAAAAGTGAAGTAAAGATTAGTTCTCTAAAGAAGGTCTTTTTGAGCATTATTGATATTGCATATTTTGGGAATAGTACTAAACACCAATTTGGGTAAGGGTTAATATTACTCAAAGCCCCATAATCTACGTAGCCAACGTAGGATAGGATCGTGCAAACATTTGAGTGACTCCTCACTGCCTCTGAGAAGGCCTAAGAGATGGATCCAATAGTTAAAGTTGTCCTATGCCCCAACAAGGTGTAGGATGGCTCTGGCAACGTGAGTAGGACGTTGTATCATCTCAAACGAGGCTCATAGGGATGTTTGTCGCTTAGAGAAACTCCCAAGAAAGTAAGGTGTGTGTGTGTGTATATATATATATACACACATACTAGATAACTTACCCGTGCATCACACGCTAATCCATGACCTCATTAAGATTATGAATGATCATTTTCTAATATCGAAAAATTAGAAATTTTGTATTATCACATATATTAAGAACTCGAAAGATTGTAAAATTCGTACTCTTTAATGATTTTTATCTTCTACATATTTTCAATTATAATATTTGTTCTTTAATATAATTGGCTTCTTAATATTGAATGATTTTTCATAGATTAATCAACTATCACTGTATATATTGTTCGGTACATATGCATGCAAAGTATAAGATACTCATTTCGATGGCCTATTATTCATTCTTTAGCCAGTATCGGCTAGTTCTCCTTGCTCTTCCATGTCATTGTCCATAAGCACCCCTAAATATGTCATAATAAATTTATCATGTGAATGATATCAACCCCTCGTATTCTCAAATGTGTGTTCCTTGATTATTCTAGAGCTACTAAATAATAAAAAGATCTCATTATGTTTTTAAAACTTTTTAAATCATATTTAAAAATTGAAAATATTTTGAAATACATTTTTTTTTTAAAAAAAGAGTAACTAAAAAACTATACACAAACCAAGTGACATGTTTATTTTTCTGGAGGGCACTAGTTGGTAAAAAAATTGGAAATAAAAACAATTACAAGTAAGTAGGAGAATCTGGAAAGATTACAAGTAGCAGAAGTTTTAGTAATTCAGACTGCTCAACTTTTTCATGTATTAACCATTTACAAAGAATATAAAAGTAGTAATTGAAACATTTAAACTTTTCTGTATAAAGAATGTGAAAGGTTAAGAAGCAATATGTGAAAAATACGTGATAACATCTATCTATCTATATCTATCTATATATCTATCTATCTATCTATATATCTATTGATCTATCTATCTATCTATATATATCTATCTATTTATTTATACTACCTTAAAAGCATGAACTCCCTAACTTAAGTATTAAATTATTATAGTACCCCCAACTTAAAACATCTAATTTAGTATATCTTTTATATTTTATATTATATTACATTTATTTAATATTTGAATTGTAAAAGATATTAAAAGCATACACCTTTTCACATTGAAGGGTTGGGACTTTTTCAAAGAATTATGACTTTTTCAAAAGGTTGTGACTTTTCCAAAAAGTTTTGACTTCTCCGATGAGTTGTGATCTTTTCAAAGAGTTGTGACTTTTTCAGAAGGGTTGCGACTATTCCAAAGGGTTGTGACTTTTTCAAAGAATTATGACTTTTAAGAAGGATTGAAACTTTTCTAAAGAGTGTGACTTTTTTGATGAGTTGTGACTTTTCGAAAGGGACTTTTCTAAAGAGTTGTGTCTTTAATGATAAGACAGAATAAACACATGTTCTTACTACCTTTGATGGCCCTATAAATAAAGGAATACCCTCACATTTTTAAACTAAAATTTTTCTAAGTCTATTCTTCTTCTTCATCTTTTTCTTAAAACACCTAATTTACTACATATTTAATATTTATTTATATTATAATATAAAATATATTAAAAGAAGACACATTTTCACATTGAAGGATTCTGACTTTTTCAAATGGTTGTGACTTTTTCAAAGAGTTGTGACTTTTCTGAAGGGTAGTTACTTTTTTCAAAGAGTTGTGATTTTTCTGAAAGATTGTGACTCTCCAAAGAGTTGTGACTTTTCCGAAAGTTGTGACTTTTTTATAAGGACTAATAAGCAATTATTTACACTACCCTTTCTTGGCTATAAATAGAGGAGGCTCTCACATGTTTAAACCATAAATTTTGTAAGTTTTCTATTCTTCTTCTTCTTCAAACCCAAGAAAGTACATATTCTATATTTCATACTATATTTTTTTGGGTAACTATATTGACCATTGGTCTGATTTATTTCTTATGTCAAAGAAGCTGGATAAGTACTATTACCAAATGTCTAAACCCAAATCCTACAAATTATTCCATTTCATATTTATTTATATTATAAAATATATTAAAAGTAGATATATTTTCACATTGAAGGATTGTGACTTTTTCGATTGGTTCTGACTATTTGAAAGAATTATGACTTTTCCGAAGGATTTTGACTTTTCCATTTTGGCCAAACTTTACAATATTTTGGAGATGTAATTAATACAACAACATTTCAACTACCAATAAAATATATTAATAGGTAAAACTACCTTATAAAGTTGCCACTGATTTTATTCTCTCTTCGCTATCTCTTCCTCAATTCTGATTCCATGAAGAATGCTAAAAATGTTTTCATAACCAAATATATAAAAGAAACTAAATTAAATTTCATAAAAGATAAAATTTTACAGATCATTGAATAAAATACTAACATAATTTGTCGGACAAAGAGATGGCAGAAGGGAAAAGCCTACAAAAAGAAGTAGGTATGAATCAAAAAATCGTCATGGTTGTGCTCAGTTGTTTAAGAATTGAGCAGTTAAAATAGTTTTCTTTTGATATGTTGAATCAAGGAAAAAACTACAAGGAAATTATAGTTTTGTTTCATTATTTTTTTGGTGAAGATCCAAAGTAGACTTCCAAGGAATTGGTGAAGTTCCACAGAAATTAGGGATGGAATTTTTTACGAAGAAGAAGATACAACAATGGGTATGATTTGCCTAGTTTTTATAGGTAGTTCCTGAAGAGATTCAACCGACGGGATACAACAGTCTGAAGGGACACAAGAGTTGAAGAAGTGGATTTAAAGATAAAAACAAAATAGGGGTAAGAAACCTAAAAATACGAAGGAAAATATAAAAATAAATTCCTGAATTCTAAGGCTGCCATGTAGGCGGGTCTAGTATTCTCTTATATATATTTCAGTATTTTGTATCATTGCATTTTATATTTTATAGCTTAAATGATTTTACTTTATGTTCATGCTTCACTTTCAGTCAGGTTACTTTCAGATTCTTTTCTAGTTTAGTTTTTTATTTCATTCAGTCTTATTACATACCGTACATTCCATGTATTGATGCCATTTGACGTAGCATCATAAAGTTCCAAGTACCCACAATAGAAGACGTTCAATAAGATCTCTTCTCATCAGCAATCAGTGAGACCACCTCACTTTTGGATGGCTTCAATATAGTTAGTTTAGTTTATTACATTTTTTTAGTCATTGTTAGTTGAATAGTCAGGAAACCATGGGTCTTTTGCCGACACCTATCTTCAGTCCGTAGAAGCTTCATAGGTAGACAAAGTTAGTGAGTCCGTTCAGTCTTGAGTATTCTGAACTTTTAAATAGTATTATTATTATTATTAATATTATTTATATTCAGATTTATTTCATACTTTTGCATGAGATATTTTTAATTGATTTTCAATGTCCATTTTATAAGGCTTTTGTATGTAAGTATAGTTTTCCGCTCAGTAGTCAGCCAGGTCAAGGGTTCACAGGGGACCAACAATGGTTCTGAGTGTCGATAACGTTTAGGGTGTCGGATCGGGGCATGAACTCTTCTCTCATCCATCTGATGGAGAAGCATGGAAGTATTTTAAAACATATATCTTGATTTTGTTAGTGAACCAAGAAATGTTTGATTGGGGTTGTGCGCAGATGGCTTCACACAATTCTTTAATTCAACCTCAATTTATATTTTATGGCATGTATTTCTTACTCCATATAATCTTTCTTTAGAAATGTGCATGACAAGTCCCTACATTTTTCTAAGTTGGTGTTACTCTGAGTACCCGTAATCCAAAAATTTGATTGATATCTATCTACATCCATTGAAAGATGAGCTAAATCAATTGTGATATGAAGGCGTACTGATTTATGATATATCAACTAAGTAGAATTTTTTTATGTGTGCTAACTTAATATGGACTACTATTGATTTTCCTACATACGAGATGTTGTCTGGTTAGATGACAGCTGAAAAGCCAGCTTGTCCGCATTGCATGGAAAATAGTTAGGAATTCACTTTAAAGAATGGCCAAAAGAATATATGGTTTGATTGTCATCGGCAGTTCTTTCCAATGGACCACAAGTTTAGACAGATGAAGAATGCATTCAGGAAAAATAAGATTGAAACAGACCCCCCCCCCACCTCTATTACTCACAAGATATCAAATTTGGATAGATTTTCTCATTTCCCAAATGTTACAAAAGCTTCACCTTCAAGACTTCCTTGATACGGTGTTGAAATAATTGAACCAAACAGAGCATATTTTGGGAGTTTCCATATTTGAAGGATAATCTCCTATGACATAATCTTGATGTAATACATATTGAAAAAAAATTATTTTGATAATTTGTTTAACATAGTGATGGATGTTAAGGGCAGGACAAAAAATAATCCAAAAGCTAGAATGGGGCATAAAGGAATATTGTAGGAGAAAAGAGTTGTGGTTGCAGGAATCACAAAATTCTAAATTAGTTAAGTCCTAAGCCAATTTCTCATTCACATTTGATAAGAAACATTAAATTTATGAGTGGATTAAAAATTTGAGGGAATGAAGCTATGCTTAAAATTAAGAAAAGCATATAGATATGAATGAAGGAAAGATGATAGGTATGAAAAGTCATGATTTTCATGTATTCATGAAAACATTAATTCCTATCGCTTTTAGCATCAACCTTACAGGATATGAAAACCAATCACAGAGATAAGTTTTTGCTTTAAAAATTTGTGTTCAAGAAAGTTTTTGGAGAGTAGATAGACATGATGGTGGAAAATATTCATGTTATTACTACTTAGTTGGAGAAGATCTTTCCATATGATTTGTTTGATATGATGGATCAATTTCTAATTCACCTTGTACAAGAGGTCCGCCTCGGAGCTCCAATTCAAGCAAGGTGGATGTATCCTTTTGTGAAGT